>JAJMKB010000009.1:0-232373 GCA_030569155.1 Nakazawaea molendinolei
TTCGTTGTACTCTACCTTTCCTTATGAATCTCATACGACCTATGGTCGTAACAAAAGATCCAAGCGGTCGACACAAAAAGTCGGATCCAGAGAAAAAAGATCCAAGCGGTCGACACAAAAAGTCGGATCCAGAGAAAAAAGATCCAAGCGGTCGACACAAAAAGTCGGATCCAGAGAAAAAAGATCCAAGCGGTCGACACAAAAAGTCGGATCCAGAGAAAAAAGATCCAAGCGGTCGACACAAAAAGTCGGATCCAGAGAAAAAAGATCCAAGCGGTCGATCCAAAAAGTAGGAATGATCTGAGCGCCCGATCCAAAAATCCTCGAGACAGAGAAAAAAGTCTGAGGATCGATCCAAAAAGTCGGATCCCCAGAAAAAAGATCCAAGCGCTCGATCCAAAAATCCTCGAGACAGAGAAAAAAGTCTGAGGCTCGACCCAAAAAGTAGGAGCCAGAGAAAACACAGGACTGAACACTCGGTTTATAAATCACTAGACGCGAGCAAAATAGCGTATAGTGCTAATTTTGATTCAGGGATGTATTGAAGGTGCGGGAATGCACCGCCCAAATGGTACAATCCACTTTACGCGTATTTCCCATCATGGATGGAGTTGTATTTTGAATTAATGCCATATAGCTTCTAGGTTAATTTTTTTCGTTGGAACACCCAAAAGATTTCTTTGAGTAAAGGTTCCAGCAGTCTTGTTGATGCGTTTGATTCTGGTTTTATTGCTTTTGTGTGGGATGTCTTAGGGAGCGAACGAGAAAACAAATCAGTTTTCCAGCTACTAATTCTCAATACAGGTCCCTAGGTTACAGCGATGTTTAACAATATGCACTAGACTGAGAACTGAGGAGGAAAATCCAGCGGTTGCATCTATCATTTGATTAAATCTCAGCATTCATGATTCTCAAGAGCTTGTTGCTGGAAAGGAACGGAAAAATCGGTTGGATGAGCATGCCGAAATTTAACTCTGTTAAAGAAGGGGTGAAGAAGGGAGGGAAGACAGTGGATCTTAACAAGCGATGAATAGCAGGCATTAAAATTGATGGCGGAATTATAATGGTGTACGATAAATCACATTAAAGTTGATTTGATGATTAGTATGGCGATTGTTTGTTGTTACTCAGAGCTGCAGACTTGCTTCTATTGCTTTTATCCCTTTTTTCCAAGAATATTTTCTTCGTGCCTCTAGGCCACCTATGCGATACGCTCGGGAGCAAGAACATACTCTCAAAGTAGGTGAACCAGCACATGAACCAGCTAAACAAGAAAGAGAAGCAGAATCAAAATATAAAAACCCAAAGGAGAAGTATCTTCATGAACTGAAAAAAGTTGTGGCTAGTAAATATCGCTGTGAACAAGAAGGCAAGCAGCAGAAATGCATCCCCAGTCGTCAATGCGATAATTGATACGCGGTCACTGAAACACTTCAAATGATTTGAACTAATTGCTTTTTGGGTGCCGTCATTAGAAGAGGAGGCCAATGTCGTGTTTTGACTTGTAAGGTCCAGATTGAATATAACTCTGGAAAGTGCTTGAGCCATAGTCTGCGATTTTGACTTCTGAAACAGGGTTTGAGGATCCATTATTCCAAAGAAGTGATGATTCAGAAAAATGCTTTACATTCACAACTTGGTTTGCAGAAGAAGCTATGTTAGTTTTAAGAAGGTAAGAAATTTAAACCTTGGCTGCTATCTACTGTAGCCATCAAAAAAGATATACGTCCTTCAAAATTAGGCGAAAGAAGAGAAAGACAGTCCTGGAACCGATGCGATACTTGGAAATAACTTATGAAGCCGAAGTTTTAGTGAAAAAGTATTGAATCAGATCACATCTGTTTGCGAAAGAGATCTTTTATAAGCCTTGTATCGATTCAGCAGAAATATCCGGTGAAAATATCGAGTAAGGTACTCTCAATCGTGACGTCCAGTTTGTACGGTAAGAGCACTAAGGTGACTTTTCTTGTAGAGTTGAATTGGTGTCTCTTCTTGATGAAAATTGGGGGTGTTTTTTTTCGTGCGGCTCAGCTAGAAATCTTGTTTAAAGAGTCTTAAGAAAGGAATCTTGATGATGTAGCACAGATGTGTTGAGGCATAAAAGGAGAGGTTAAAAACTGCTATCTTACGGTCTGACTGCTTAGTATTGCCTCCACAATCTCAAACTTTGTGAAGACTTTGCTGATCCTTCAGTTACTATTTTAGGGGTAACTACGAATCTTCAAGTCTGGTGGTTGAGATTTTTCACAAGAATTGATGCTAGAAAGGGTTGATGAATCAACCTTCTCAAAGAGCTCTACTCCGGTGATTAAAAATCACCACATATAAACATGTTCAATTTCGGAAATGTCCATCAAATTTAACCTTTTTCAGCCAAACTCTAACTCTGTTCAATCAAATCTCCTCCATTTCTCTAACGAAGTTAACCCATTAACTTGGAAGCATTTCGACTCACCACCCCAAAAAAACATAGTCTTTCAAAGGATAATATCGATTCCTTCAAAAACCCCCAATTGAGCCATATTAGAAAATGGGCCAAAAAAGATCAAAAAAAGGTCAAAATAGGTGAAATTTTTCAGTACATCTTTTTTTTTTTTCTTTGCAACGCGTAAGAGAAAAGTGAGCGCACAGCGAAATAAACCAGTTGTCATTTGTAATAGAGTGTTTGACCAATTGAGATAGAGAGACACAAGGGAACAAGTGAAAGATGTCTCGGTCAATTTCGATCTCTTCGATGGGTGGAGTGAGTAGAACAAACTCAGCCACGCCAACAGGACCCATCCAGGCAGCGTCCTTGCTGATGAACAAGAGAGCATCTGCTAGCGACTCGTTGTATTACATATGTTTGAACTTGATCAAGAGAATCGAGCTAATCCCCGGGATGGAGATGTATTTAAGTGTTGCCAGGGCCAATGCCGAGGTCGCTGTTGAACAACAGTCTTTGCTGTTGGATCAGATCGACGGGTATAACAAGACCAACACTTCGGACTCGGTTAGAAATTTTCATTGGAGTGGAGTGTCGACGTCGTCATCCAACTCGTCATCGTTGGACTCGGACAACTTGATGACGTTTGCCGCTGGGCGTCTTCCCACTCAGGTGGACTGTGATCCAGTGACTTTGGTCTCCAAAGTGATCGAGCAAGGTGCTCCTCTATGTCTACTCTACAACTCTGTCAATTTACAGGACAAGATCGACTTTATACAATCCAGTGAGATGAACAGATGTAAAAGGAATGTATTGAACTTCATCGTCCATTCGAAGAAGATCCTGGATATCCCAGATTTCACCGTCAGCGATGTCTTCTCGAAGAACACCAGTGATCTCTTGAAAATCATCAACGCCATAAATACTGTGCTTGATTTGGACCAGAGCAGATTCCCAAGAATCAATGGTGTTGTAGAACCCCAGATCAACGGTCTGCGTTCGAAAGTCGTGAGAGAAATCTTGGAAACTGAGCGTAAATACGTACAAGACTTGGAAATCTTACTCAAATACAAGCTCGAGCTCGAGGAGAAAGAGTTGATCTCCTCGGAGATAATCCGTCTGTTATTCCCGAATTTGAACGAGATCGTTGATTTCCAGAGGAAATTTCTCGTGGGACTCGAGGTGAATGCCACTGTCGATGAAGAATACCAGAGAATAGGCTCTGTAATACTACATGCCTCTTCACACCCTTTCAAAGCTTACAGTCCTTGGTCCGTTGGTCAGATGGCTGCAATTGCATTGATCAACAAGGAATATATCAGTTTGAGGAACTCTTCCACTTTGATCGACGCCCCATACGAGTTACAGAGTTTCTTGATCAAACCGATCCAAAGGTTATGTAAATATCCATTGCTTCTCCAGGAATTGGTCAAACTCAGTAACCCAAATTTTTCAAATAAAAGAGAGTTGGACAAGGCACTCATCGCGGCAAAAGAGGTCGCCAATAGTGTCAACGAATTACAGAGAAGAGCAGAGAATGAAGACGTAAAAAGAGATTTGATAATAAGAGTTAAAGATTGGAGAGGTTACTCGCTCGACAATTTCGGTGATTTACTCTATCACGCTACCCTTGGAGTCACCGACTCTGGCTCAGAGAGAGAGTTCCAAGTATATTTGTTGGAGAAAATAGTGTTCTTCTTCAAAGAGATCGTCCCACCACAGAAGAAAAATTTGTTAGCCAACAGAAAGAAGAGTAGCGGTTCTTTGAACAATTCTTCCACCTCTTTGAACAGCGCAAGCAATATACCAAATGAGTACGAGTTGAAAGGGCGGATCTTTATAAATAATATCGAAGAAGTGCGTACCAGTAATCAGGTCAACGGCCACACTGGATATTATTTGACCATCAGTTGGACTGGCTCAAAAGATTCAGGTACATTCCTCTTGAAGTTCAAAACCGAGGAGATTAGATCGCAATGGGAGATTTGTCTTAACTCGTTATTACTTAATATTTCGAACAACTCATCGCAGTCGGTGAGAAGCTCATACGAAGATTTGAAATTCTCTCCGCTCGGTGAGAGCCAGCCCTCGAGTGCACGCAACTCGTATCATGAACAGTTTGTCAACTCGACAAAACACCTCAGATCTTCTTCTTCGCATAGTCATCAATTCCCAGCACAACAACAAAGACAAAATTCATATTCGAGCATCCATGGAACTCCATTGCATCAACAGTCCATCATGGAAGACAAGAAATACAGATCGGTTTCTTCCCCAATGCCTTTCAATGGAGCTAGAAGAATCTCAGACTCTGTTAACTCGGTGATAAATTCGATGAACGGTATCACTTTGACTCCAACTTCCCAGTCCTCGTCTTCTACTACTTTGGATGAGGAGATTCGTATCGAGATTCTTTACAACGAGGAGAAATTCCATCTTTCTATTCCAAGAAACTTCACGTTTGTCAACCTCAAATTGAGGATCTCGAGATTCTTGGAGAAGAACAAGCTTCTTGTGCAACCTTCGACGTCGAACATCAAATTGCGTTATAGAGATGACGATGACGATTTCGTTGCATTGGAAGGAACAGATGATTGGAACATTGCCAAAGACATGCTTGACGAATTAGACGACGAAGAGAAGATGTTGAGAGTGCTGGTGTCTCATTGATAATTTCAAACAGAATGGACACCTGAAACGAAATACATACAAAACTGATGACATATACACTACATAACAGATTTTCGAATAGATACCTTTGGAATGACCGACATGCTACGATAAAGTGTTAATGCTCACTTGAAATTTCAAAGACATTTCTTTCTACAAATGGAATAACCCGAAATCACGTACAATCAGCATCAACACCCCTTAATAAGGTTGAGAGCTGGCCCGCCCCAATTACTGGAACAGTACCGCATTTCAAAGAGGACGCTTAAATTACCTGAACAGGAACTCGGCTAAATTCCCCAAAATAGCCGACGACTAAACTGACTAAATTTTCTTTTTTGCAACTTTACCCGTTGCCAAAAGACCGCCTAAAAACTGAGCTTTTTTTCAGCATTTAAAGCGCATTACGAATCTCTTTGGCCTTATTGGCCGTGCGCCACGACTTGAGACGAGTCAGTTTTTCAATCACGTGACTGAAAAATTATTTCAAGATTTTTCAAGTGAAGTTTTGCAGGTCATCACTTGTTGATATTAGAAGACAGAGATGTTTGTATTGCCAGCAAAGCGAGGTGTACAGCGTTTTCTTCAGACTGGAAGATTACTGCGACCAGTGGTACCTTTGGTTCCACAGTTGAAGGTTTCTCTGGTGCTACGTAGAAGATTTCATGTGCTGAGGCCATCGTACAGATCTGTGGAGACCTTGTTCTCAGAGATGACTGAGGAGCAACAGGAGGCCCTCACCGAGGAAAGAGCTAGTGATAATGTGGACGTGTGTATTGTTGGTGGTGGTCCAGCAGGTTTGGCGACCCTGATCAAATTGAAACAATTAGATCTCGAGAAAGGTGATGGGGAGTTGCGTGTTGTGGTGTTAGAAAAGGCCCCAGACATGGGGTCCCATATCGTCTCGGGAGCAGTTTTGGAACCAAGGCTGCTCAGAGAGTTGTTCCCTGATAGTGAATTCTACGACGAAAATGGGGACGGGATTCCATTGCCGCCAGATTTGGTCACCTTGGTCAAAGAAGAGCATATGAAGTTTCTCTTTGAAGATTCGACATATCCAGTTCCAGAGCCTCCACAGATGATCAACAAAAACAAAAACTATATCGCCTCTTTGAGTGAAGTGGTCAAGTACTTGTCAGAAAAGGCGGAAGAATTGGGTGTAGAATTGTACCCAGGAATTAGTGTTTCTGATATTGTCTATGACTCTCAAGGTGCCGTTAAAGGTGTAGCTACTAAAGATATGGGTGTCTCCAAAAAAGGTACACCAAGGGACGAATTTGAAAGAGGAATGGAGTTCCATGCTAAAGCAACAGTTTTAGCCGAAGGGTGCCATGGTTCCTTGAGTAAAAAGATCATCAACAAGTTCGAATTACGTAAAGGTCGTGAGAATCAAACCTATGGACTCGGTATAAAAGAGGTGTGGGAGGTAGAGCCTAGCAAATTTAAAAAAGGTTACATTGCCCATTCTTTAGGATATCCATTGTCGAGTGATGTGTATGGAGGTGGTTTTATCTATCATTTCGGTGATGGTTTAGTGGCTGTTGGTATAGTGGTAGGTTTAGACTATGAAAACCCATGGGTATCGCCATACCAGGAGTTTCAAAAGATGAAGCAGCATGACTTCTACCGTACCACTTTAGAAGGCGGTAAGTGTATCTCATACGCTGCTAGAGCCTTGAATGAAGGTGGTTGGCAATCAGTTCCAAAGCTCTATTTCCCTGGGGGTTGTTTGGTGGGCGCCAGCGCTGGATTTATGAATGTTCCTAAGATCAAGGGTACTCATACAGCTATGAAGTCAGGTATGATGGCTGCTGAAAACATTTTCGCCCAGTTGCAAGGTTTCAAAGAAGTAGAGGAAGATGAAGAGTGGGACCCAATTGATTTGGAGAACTATGAACACGATTACCGTAACTCATGGGTCTATGAAGAGTTGTATGAAGTTCGTAATGTTCGTCCATCTTTTGGATCACCTTTGAAATTGTGGGGAGGTATGTGTTTCTCAGGTTTAGCTACAATGATCACCAGAGGTGGCGAACCATTCACTTTAAAGCATCATAAATCAGATGCCTTACTCACCAAACCGGCATCGGAATACCCTAAGATAGAGTACCCTAAGCCAGATGGTAAGATCAGCTTTGATATCTTGACCAGTGTCTCAAGAACAGGTACCTATCATCAAGAAGACGAGCAATGCCATCTACGAGTCCCAGACCAGGATTTAGATAAGCATTCGGAGAAAAGTTGGCCGATCTACAAAGGTGTTGAACAAAGATTCTGTCCAGCCGGTGTCTACGAATATATCGAAGATGAGACAAACAAATTGGGGGTTAAATTCCAAATCAACTCACAAAACTGTATTCACTGCAAGACCTGCGATATCAAAGTACCAACTCAGGACATAGATTGGGTGGTTCCTGAAGGTGGTGATGGTCCAAAATATACAATGACCTAGTTATAATATCTCTGTTCTATAGTCGGTTTAATAATAAATGTATTTATTCTAATTATCTCCAACTTAGCATACAATTATAGTTGAGTTAAGCAACCAAATTTACACTTATTCAAGGACTGGAACCTACCTTAAGTAGAAGCTTACTGACTTCTTGAAGTAACTATTGGAGAGAACTAGTCTGTGTTCATACTTCGAATTCTTGAGAGATCAAACTTCGAAGTCGATCTAAAGGTCGTTAAATACATCTCAAAATCCAAAAGAGGAAAAGTGTAATCGGGTGCTGCATCTCAAGATATAAGTACGTAAAGCTACATGCGATCACAAAACTAAAAGTATATTGAGTTTGTTTATAGACGGGACAAAGTGTAGAAAGTGAGGGAATGAATGAGTAGGTAAAATAGGTTAAAAATTTTTTATTTGATTGATGAGTATTTGAAACTAATTCTCCAGCCCGATCTTATCAAAAGATCGAATCAATTAGCTCTATCATCAGGCGTAAAATTTTTGAGATAATGGAACAGAAAAAAGAGGTGATAAAAAAAGGGTACCAGGTAAAATCAATCAAATCCGTAACAATAATAGAAAAACACACACACACACAGGTGGAAAAAGCTTGAAAACAACGGAAACGGAATGTCAGTAATTGTTGAAAAAAATCATCCATGAAGTGACAAAAATTCGTAAATTCAAATATCAAGTTGATTCCATCTTTTATAGTTGAAAGACAATCTCAACAACTTTTCCAAAAATTGTATTTCAATCTTCTAATTTGTTTCTTTCTTTCTTGATTAGAACCAATTGAAAACAGACAATCACACAATATATGGCATTATAACAACAACACCCCCAGATTCGACGAGATAAAAATTCAACCAACTTGTCTCGAAAGATGTTTTGAATCATGTAAGAAATAATGTGAACAATAATTCAAAGCATGTTCTCAACAAGTTGTTTGATTAAAAGGCAAAAAATACAAAACTTTTAAATTTTCACAAGTTGAACAGACCATTTCAGTTGTCGAGTATGCTCAGCTCGCGAAAATATAAATAGTGATTGAGTCGTTCCATCAATAAATTTCAGTTTAGCAGTTTCAGGTAAACATAGAGTCCAACTCGCTTAAAGAGACCTCCTCTGGAATCCCAATTTCTTGAGTTAAGAAACCAGCTCTTACGGTCTCTAACCATTTTGCACTGACACTGACGTCTGCAACAAAAGAAGAGACACGTTTCTTTCTTTGACCATCCATACTCAACTGTTTGAAATCACCGCTAACACTTTCGGCTTCATCATCGGATGAGTTGTCGATTTCCATTTGTGTAGCATTGAAATCTTTGATGACAGCAGCGTGTAATGCAGCCAGTTGAGCTTGTTGAGATGGTGACATAGGTTGAGGTTGACGTGGAACTCTTGGAGCCAGGGCCAGAGCAGTGATATACTTACCCTTCTTGTTTGGAATGAAAGACATCGACTTGGATCTCTTTGAAGCATCTCTAAAACGAATTAAATCGGTAGTGATGGTGTTGAAATCGTCGTTATCATACAAACTATCAAATTCGTCGTCCAACTCGAACTCATCACGAGTCTTGAGTAAAGGTTTTGGTTTTGACAGTTGATGATGATGACTGGTGTTGGAAGACAAGGAAGAAGAAGAAGACGAAGCTGCCTCATCAGCGACTAAGTTACCCAAAGCTGCAGTAACAGGAGCAACCTCGTAAGGAATAGATAAGTTTGGAGTGCGAAGATCCAAAGCGTTATCTGTGAAAGAAGTGGTCAAAGCTGGTCTTGTACGAAGGTCAAACATTGTAGCACGTCTTTGTTTGGTGGAAACGTCTTTACTGAATTCATCCATTGAAGGAGTCAGAGAGCCAGAGATTGGTGTTTCCGAGCCAGAACCTGAAGCAGCAGCAGCAGCTAACAGTTTCTTCTCTTCTTTCTTCATCTTCTTTTCCTCATCTTTAGAACGATCGGGGAAAAGAGTTCCCTCCAGTTCCAATTTCTCCCACAAAGATTTGGCCGTGATGTAGTAATCTGGAGTCAATAAGCCCCTGTACACGTACACCATTCTCTTTGGTGAAGCATCGGCCCAGTCTCTAGATAAGGCGTAAATGATATCACGCTCACCCTTTTCGACTCTTTTGACGTAGGCATTCAACTTGGCACTGACCAAATTGGATGTCTTGGTGGACAACTTAGCCATTTCTGGATGTTGATCTCCCAAAACATCACAAATTTGCTTCACAGTCATACCTTTGGTATCAGGGTCATGATCGTGAAGAATTTGGAAAATGGTGAAGAAAACATTGTCTTCCAAAGAAGGATGTTGAGTTGGTCTTGGACGCTCACCCGTGACAGGGACAGCCGAGGAGATACCAGTAGCAGAACTAATTCTAGAAGAAGTCTTGTTAGGATTTTTCTTCAAAGAGCCATCCTTCTTCTTTTTATAGTCCTTATGGTTGGATAAAGATTCTGGAGTGATACCTTCAGAGAGAAGTTCTTGCTGAGAATGCTTTGAAGCAGCAGCAGCTAACTTTTCGTTAAAATCCTCTCCCGTGACTGAGGTAGCAGCAGTTGAAGCAAGAGATTCATAAGAGGAAGTACTAGCCGAAGGACTAACGCTTCTCTCGAATCTGGAAGTTGGGGAAACTGCAGGCGAGTTGTCGGTGAAATCCAAAGGTTTGATCTCTGGAGAAGTCGACATGATTGATTTGAACTTGATTGTTTGTTTGTTTGATTTTTTCTTTGTTGTTCTTTGTTGTTGATGGTTGTTGTTGGTTCTAGATCTGTATAAAATGAGATGTTAATCAAAATGATAATATAGACAGGTTAACAGACAATTGAATCGATATAGCCATGTGATTAAGACGATGAGCAGTAGTGTATGATTAATGAGTAGACCTTGAGGTTCACAATTTTTTCAAACAGGTCTTTTGGGCAATATATTGTGGTAATTTTGTGTGCTTTTGTTTCGATAATGAAAACCCTTTAACCGATCAGGACAACACAAATTTGTAATATATTGGAGTAATTAAAGACTCTGTGGAATTGTGAATTTTATGATCAAACTCAATAAAACGGGCAACAGAAAAAGCTGGTATTTAAGTTAATAAATACCGACTGATTCGACAAATGTGTGGAGAACAAAATTTGATATGTTGATTAAGCGGTCTTTAATTCTAATAGCTATTCCTCAGTTTGACAAGGGGAATAAGCTATGAGTCCAAGAAGATTTTGGGAATTTGACAGCGCTTTGTGCTTTTTTTTAAAATGACTAGATTTGTATTATTAATATTTGGGCTCTCTTTCCAAGCTTGTCTCTGATATTGGATATCAGTTACAGTCTCCGTCAAATAGTGAGAAAAAAGGTGAAACTTACATCTCGGATAAAATCCAGTTGAAAAAAACACTATCCGTATCCAAACTTGGTTCCAGTATAAAAAGACTTCAGTAGCGAGTATGTATCACTAACTTTTATATATATATATATATTGCTATATATATATATATAATATTATAGTCACTATAATATAGCTTTACTAGGCTAAAAGAGAGTAAAAATTTTATACAGTGATCCCTTTGTTTTTCTTTGAGTCAGTCTTGTTTTTCGCTCTCGACGCACGACTTCCCCTGTCTCTTGCTTTTGCTTTTTTCGGAAACAAAAGTCGTGCAAATGTCTACTGAAAAATGTGGCTGGCACCGAGTTTGTTTTTCGCCAACACTGGGGCTGTAGGGCATCGAGAGGCACTGCGAGTCTCCATAGAAACAGCGCTTGTCTAATTGACCGGGTGGTTGGTGAGATTATTCCTGTTCATGAGTGGGTCGGGTAAGGTTTGTGATGTGTGGGAGTATAGTAGACTGATGACAGACAAACAAATCTGGTCAAAAGGGAGTTGTAAACCGGATCAAGCCGACTCTAGATCGGCTTTGAAAAACAGTCACAAAATAGCCGAAAACGGAAAGCGACAAAGCTCCGGTTACGCTCCGGTGACCGGAGCAAACCAGTAGTTAATCGCTACATGGTAGTTGCCAAAAGAGGAAACCTCATGGAACCACCCACAAGGTAGGTATAACATCTGGCCTTTCTCTAGAGAGACTTGGATGCTGTGAACTTTGGCCAGTCGTGGGAATTTGGTATAGAACTCTTTGCTGAGCTTGCTCCTTGCAGTTTCATCTTTGATCTCATCTAAATGTAGATATAGTGGAGGAATCTTGGAAAATGATGGTGGATCCAATTCAGTTTCCTGTCTTGGTCTGATATCCCCTAAAACACTACCATCTCTGGCAACATGATTCCAATTAACCGCTTTCTCGTTGATCTCGTAATCTATCACTCCATTGTCATAGACTTTGTAAATATCTCCCACAGTGTACATCGCATCTGCATCGTAAGGCGAAAACAATGTAAATCTCTTCTTCCCCATCACTGGGATATACAAATTATCCGAGTGATCATGATGGAGACCAGAGGATGTCCCATTCGTGGATGGTAGATTTTTACCAATGTTTTCAAAGCCTGATATTTCCTTGTTCAGACTGTTTGATCCGATCCAGAGATTCACCTGTTGTAATTTAAGTATATCGCTTGCAATGACATCAAAAGGGAACTCATCCGCAAGGTTCGTCAATGGAGGTTGCAAAATCTCCTCGTGATCATCTGCCTCATTGTTAAGCTCTTCTACCTCTGCATCTGAATCTACGAAATCATCATGCAAATCATTTAAATCAATCGAATCATCATCGTCATCTTCAAGATATCCTTTTTCATTCTCTTCGTCTTCTTCTTCTTCCTCCTCCTCCTCCTCCTCTTCATCATTACCTTCATCATCGTTATCATTTTCTTTGTACTGAGTAGTTAAGTACAATCCATCTTCTCCATTTTTCAATTTAGTCAAAAACTCCCCAAAACTCATCTTGAGTCTTCTCTGGCCAGAACCATAACCACCAGCGACTTTCTTTTCCACTTGCAATAGACCTTCAAACTCCAATGTTTCTTCGACATTGTCAATTTCAAAGCTTTCTACATCCAACTCTGGTATCACTCCATTGATCACACATGGTCTATGAGCCTTGACGTAGTTTTCAATGAAGTTTTCAGAATTGATCTCTGAAATGTCCACTTGATCCAATTTCAAGCCAGACTCAGTTATGCGATACCCTTCATATGCATGAGACTTGATGGCAGGACTCTTTTTAGCTACCTTCCCTTTAGGATTTTCAGCTGTCATCTTGTTAGCTTGTAGTCTCAAAATTTTTCATCTCATATGATATTTTTTTTTAACAAGCGATGAGCTACTAATGCAGTTCGAAGTGCACAGTTTTGTATCCAATAACAACATCTTTAATTTTTCACCAATTGACTTCTCTTCGCACCATTTTGGCACCATTTCCCTCCATCTGTCCAAAATGGCTCAATTCAAAAATTACATCACAAAATCTGATAACGTTCCACTGCTCACCGTTGAATTCGTATTTTGCTCACCTCTCATCTGCAGTTACCCCATACAGCAGGTAAAAAAATCACGTCCTCAGGTGAGAATTACTAAATATACTCGGGTAGTTTAAAGATGATCACTCATCTCACTCACCTTACGTATAACATGGAGTCACCCATGAGTGAGTTCCCGTTTCTTGGATTACCCAACGATCTCATTCTTTACGTGATAAGCTATCTTGATTATCCGGATCTTATCAGTCTCTCACGAAGTTGCAAGCAGTTGTATAAGACGGTTATGGACTGTGAACGGTATTTGCATCATCTAAGATTCCACCGGTTAACCCCAGGTTTGACACAGTTTATTGAGAATCGGCCAACGGTTTTGGAATTGTATCACCGTAGAATCTTGAGACACCGTTACGTCCACATCCTATTGCAACCGTACATCTGGAGTCGGTTCGAATTATTTGAGTTCTTGCTGTTCCAACTGAGGAAAAGACCCTTGGAAAGATTTTTGATTAATAGACCTTCGCGAAGCGAACTCATTAGAAGGGGAATCTTGAAACCCGTCAAATTTGAAAATATAGCCGATTTGGACTCCGATTTCTTGGAGAATTTGCACAAGCCGGTCTTGACAACTGCAATTGCCTCCAAGATCAAAAAGTTGGAAAATTACAAGATCGAAGAAGTTTTGAAAGAATTCTTGAGAAAGTTTAGAAACACTTCAGCTTCCAAATTTCCTGGTAAATCTGATCAGTTCTTGGACAAGTTGAGTTTTTTCGAGAATTTCGAATCTTCCTCTCCAATAACAGAGTTACAATCGGGAAAACGTAAAAGAATCCTTAGGGCAAACGTTATCGGTAACAAAGTATTTTTCAGTTGAATTGCAAGAAGAGCTGGTGTTACTCTTTACATACTTTTTTTTATTGTCATGATCAGGGCGGGTGCAAAGGTGTAGGTGACGGTGAAGGTGAAGGTGACCGTTTGGTGTTATTCATTGGTCAGCACATGGGTGTTTGATATCTCTTTTTTCATTTCTTTCCTCTTTTTATAATCCTAATAACCAAGCGGAATGTCTTTATAATTCATCTCTACTGATTTTTGGTTCTTCTTCAAGACTTTGACACGCAATTGGACTTTTCACTTTGAAATAATAGGAGCATACTTCGGGCTCTGCAACGTTGATCAATTCATCTTCAGTGCCACATTCAACATCAATGACAGCATTTCTGATAGGACCATTCCAACAACGAGCTCCGTCTTCAAAATGGAGCTTGAATCCACCATCACTGACTTCCAAACGTGAATACTTTCCAACAAGAACATTACTACCATGTCCTTGTTGTGTGATTGAATCTGTAAGACAATATTTGTAGGAATACTCTCCATAGTCTTTCGTTATACATCTGTCCTTGTATGCCCTGAGGATATCACCAGGTCCATAGTTTTGAGATTCCAACTCTTGTTGTATGTCTTGAATCTGATTTGTGATGTTTTCAATTTCCCTTCTCAAAGATTCCATCTGAGGACTCGTGTTGATCACCTCGATGGACTCTATTGGGTTTCCTGTAAAAGCATTGAAAGCTTCTAATAATTTGACTTTAATCTGTTCCAAAATACCCTGCTCTTTGGCAATAACAGGAACGTCAATCAGAGCCAATTCCTTTCTCAAAGTTTCCATGGCATCATCATCTTCTGAAACTTCAACACTTTCCTTATTCACCACATAATCTTGGAAGTTCTTTATCGATTCTTTAACGGCAAGATCGTTGAAATTTGGATTATACTCCTGGCTCAATCTTTCCATAATCTCTTCGAGCGCGGATATCTTACTCTCTAGGTCGATGATTTTAGCGTTTTGTCCATCAACCTTTGCACTGATGGTATCCAATAAAGGTGACACTTTTAGTATCACTGATTGGTCTTCATCTCCTTGATAGTTCTCTTCCAGAGTCTTCAACAATGCTTTTTTCTTATCTAACTCTTTTTTCAACTGAATTAATTGGTTTTGCAAGTTGTCTCTTTCTTTGACTACCAAGTTTTCCAATTCTTTCTTCTTCTTCAAGCCATCTTTGAGCAATTTCCTCTTTTCCAGTAACTCAGCTTCCAATTTCTCGTGAAGCTCCAAGCACCTGTTTGGACATTGTATTGTTCCATTTTCATCTGAACCGTCACAACATAATGAATAATCACATACCCCATCATCCACGAGGAAAGAGGGGATGTACTGTGGGATATGACCCAGATTAGCGCAATAAAATCTTCCATTTGGACACAGCGAAGTGCCAGGCTCATCACTTCCATCTGGACAGTCACAAAAATTGTCATTGACTTGATCGAAATCGAGTACAATCTCAGGATGGTTCAAACAGGCCCATTTATTATCTTTAGTTGGTGTATATTTCGATTGATCTGACTAGTTAATAACTATAGCTCTAAATGCTGATCGTTGCTGAGACTTACCCTCTGGAGAAACACCTCTTAGCAGAGCGTCACCAATTGCTGTCAATCCTGCAAGCGTTACCAAAAATTGTGATCTCATTTGCGTACAATTGACACTAGTGATCTCTAGATGAACACATGCACGCTTCTTTCTCTTATTTTTCAAGATACACAAAAGACGTGTACGATCGCTCAAAAAAGATTATTCAGGTCGTGCATTTTATCTCAAGAGTCCAAAAAAGTCGGATCGGAAAAACTAAGGTATTGAATGCATTTTACAGCTCTCGCGCTTATGCAATTGAGCCGATGTCGTGAATTGCATACAGGATGCCAGTTCGCCTAACTACACAGGGTGTGAAATTGGGGTATTTTCCCCCGACTGATATGTACAGATCAACTGCTTCATAGGTGTGAAACAACCAAATGTGATTGTCGCATTCTGTGAGTATGAGACTTGAGTCTTTTTGAGGCTTGCCTGAACATATCCGACATGCCGATTAGAGTTTGATTCGAGGATCACAGCTGTGGTGGACAAATCCGAGAAAAGCAAATGTAGTGTGATTTTTCGGGAAACTTTAAAAGGGACAGATATGGAAGTCAAGTAGATTAGGATTGTTTGTTTTCAAGTGATTTTGTGACAAAAGCGATCGCTATAATTCCTATTAAACTTTAAGTTAATTAAGTTTATTATTACGATTTTTTTGGCAGCATTTCGAGGAGAGGAGGGGTTATAGAGAGGTCAATTTTAGGATGAAACCATGTAAAATTCACTAAATTAAGTTGTCTCTATTAATTACTTCTCGCCTTTTTTTTCTAATTATCGGTTTCGGTCACGGGGGTTGTCGATATTACATGAATTTGTTATTTTGCTCGAGTTGGCCAAGTTCCGGTGCTGTGAAATTGATGTGCTTCGAGATCAAAACCGTCTGCAACAGCACGATTTGTAACAGAAATTTCAATAGGAGCGCAGAACTGCAAGAGCCACAGTTGTTTAGCTTTCAAACCACAACATCAAGCAAGAATAGCCTAAATTTACAGTTTGGCAACCTTTTGACACGCATGCAAAACTTTAATCCCGAAGTTTTACCTCAATTTGCCCTTTTTTGGTATTTTTTTTTCACATCTGTTTCAATTATGAAAAGTGTGCTTATTTCATCATCACCGAAAGGCAAGCAGAAGTGAAACATCACAAGCATCGCTGGATTTACTAGATGGAGGTAACAATGCGATATAGGAAATGCTGTAAATCTTTGCTAAATCTAAAAAAAGACTGTTAAGAAAAAAAATGTGTAAATCCTTGAAGCCAAATCGCAGCAAACCACGAGATTTGAGAAATAAGTCAGAGGTTTGCCGATTACAAGCGGGCAATTAGGCGTCTAGAGACAGCATCGATTGTTCTTTTTTTTTTTTTTTTTTGGAGAATGTTGTTCTCGCGATATTGACAAAATAGATCTTGCCGAATCTTCGGGTGGGATTAAAGTTCATGCAAGTTGTCCAGATACATGGGTCTGCTGCAGCATTGGACACAAACGAATTTTGCCCTATGTGACATCATTACGAGATACATTAAAGGCTTCGCTACGGCAGTTTAGCTTTTGTAGCCGACAAGTTTAACTACTATAGCTCAGCGTAATTTCAGATATCTGCGCAAGTTTTCAGATGTGATGTACCCTTGAAACCTTAGGAAGTGCATTTGGCTTGCATTACTGATATTTTTGGCCTTACTGGGAGATTAAGTAATTCGCTGACTAGCGACTGTATCACTGGATTGGAGAGTAAGTGACAACTAACTGGATGCAAAAATATATCTGGTTGTTAACCGACACGCTATGTAATTGCCTGATCTTGTAAAATTGAGCATATACCGAATGCGTGTCTATGTCATAGGCAGGAAGATTGAGTTAGTTCATGTAAGAACTTAACTCACTTCCAGTTGGTTCTTATTAACAGCAGAGACTTGGGTTTCTTCATTTGAGCCAAGTGTATAATAAATTTTTTTTTTCTGGCCTAACACCGATTATTTCATCATCAAACCTCATCAATTAAGATTCATGGAGAGAAGAACCGTACTAAAACATTGTAAATCTTTGTTTTTCGGTGCTTTTAGTGTATCTTTTTGAGGCCTTGAAATTGACTCGAATAATAAAGGATGACCGAAACTGAGATACTTGGCCTACCAACACGATACCAATGAGTTGAGTTGCCTCACTGAAATAAATCACTTTAAGGCTAGAACAACACTCTGAAAAATTAAGTCCCTTGATTCCCTCTACATACCTGCGAGGACATGCAAAGTGGAGAATATAGTCTCGAGTAATAAATAACAAGGCAATGTAACAAGACTAACTCGGCCCGAAACTTCCTAATCCGCAGGTACTGAGTGTTGAGCCAAACAGAAAAATCACTAATTCTAACCGGTATCTGTATGCCTGTATGTGTATGTCTTTATGCCTGTGTGTCTTGATGTCTTTGTCTCTGTTTGTATGTTTGCCTGTACGTCTTCATCACTTCATCGCTTCATCACTTCATCACTTCATCACTTCATCTCTTCACCACTTCATCTCTTAATCTCTTCATATCTTCATATCTTCATATCTTTTTGGCCTCTTAGTCTCCGTCTCTTCATCTCTTCATGTCTTTTTTTGCCCGCCTCTTAGTCTCAACTACTACGTTTTGCCTCAATTTCGCTTTTCGATTTCCGATGAATCTTTGTTTTTCTTTTTTTTTTTCCTATCCTCACCTGCTTCGGATCGGATCTTTCAAGCCGAAGCCAGACACACATCACATACACAATAGGAATTTAGTGAAGCATGCACATACCAAATTTTTTGTAGAAGAAGACGAAGAAGAAAAAAAAAAAAAACATACACTAACGTTTCAGGTTGCAAGTAAAACTAGTCACGACTAATGAAGCAAGCGAATAACTCCTAAAACTTCTTTTTACCCCTTGCCAAGGCTTCTCATGTAGCTGGTTCTACATGGTGGGTTCCATCTATCATAGCTTTAGAGTCCTATTATTTACCTTGCCTCTTATTTTCGCAAGACCTATCCAAGCCTTGAAAAGATCGACAAGGTGCATTGCAGAGTCAAATCTTGTGAGACCTTTTTCCTAATTAATATTGGCACCACCATCACTTGCTGAGACAATATCAGATGGTCACAACATCGTTCCAATAATGTCCACTTTGACGCAACACTCATCTGGTACTCAATTGCGTTGCAGTTTAGAGTCTTCGCACCACCTCATGAAATACGTGGGATATCAAATGCAAGGAAACTTTTTTCAAGTCTCTAAATTTAAAATTTAACGCATGAAAAGATTTTCTAAAATTAATCCCACTAATACAAGAAAGAAAGAAAGAAAAATTTGACCTTTTTTTTGACTTGTATGTATCAAGTTAGTTTAAAGAAGTCAAATGCATCAATTACTCATCCCCTTATTGTTGCATAAGGGTTTTAAGGTATTTTAGCCTTAATCATCATCCCAGGAGGAAAAAAATAATCAAATACTGGCTTGATTTCTTTGGAGTTGAGAAATGGAGTCCGATCCAACAAAACCTCAATTTGAACTCTATTGTAAGAACTCTATTGTTATTGGATCTGGAGAAAATAAACACTAGAGCGAGAAAGAAACAAAGCTATATCCACTATGAAGATAAAATTTTCCTAAAAGCTTACTTTGTGCATATCGACAAGCATGTGAAAAGTGCTTTGGACAATCTGTAAAACTATTGATGCACTCTATTACTAATGAAGTGTCAAGTCAAATCATCGGTAAAGAGATGATTCCCAAAAAAATAGCTGTTTTCATCTAAGATTATAGCCGAATTTCTATGCAGTGGTGTTATCAGTATGAGAAACTCTAATTACTGGATAACAATATTAACATTAAGTCGATATGATATCAACTCGATAAATGATTCGTAAAAAATTCTTTAGCTTAAAAAACAGGATCAACTGGGTTCTCTATACTATTAGCAGCTTCCTGAAGCTGCTCAGATGTGAGGAACAAAAACAATAGTTACCAAAAAGGATGTAACTCTTATAAATTGTCGGCTGTCTCATGTCTTTATATGTAATAACCGGATTCCTAGACACTAACACCTTGTTGATTCTCTGGGGTCAACACTTTCAGGTTTTCTTCCTTTAAATTGTCCTCTGTTTTGAGGTAGTCCTTTTCATTCTTGTCATCACGTAAATTTTCAAACCCTCTCTCAGGTTCTTCCTTCTTACCACGGTTTTGGAAAGGTGGAACTTCGTATCCAAGACACACTTTCCTCGACTTCTCACAGTTGAGACAATGCGGTTTCCTCTCATCACATTTGATCCTACGTTTTCTACAAGTAAGACATCCGGTTCTTGTCCTTCTTCTCGAGATCTTCTTGATCTGAGGAGCGATTTGTAAATTTGGATCCACTTCAATTGTCAAAGACGTACCAGGAGGAAGATGTCTTGCAGAATTCGGAGTCTGTTGCACTTGTATTGGATGTACACCTGGGTAAGGACCATGGGTAAGATAGCCTGGATGTTGATATATGACTTGATGCACTTGTCTAGCATCCTCAAGATGGGGCAAAGTCAGATATATAGGGTACTGTCCCATAGGTTGTGCAAATGAAGGAGGAGGTGGTGGAGGAGGAGGTTGTGGTTGTCTGTGAGGGTAACTCGATGGAGGTATTGGAGGTGCAGATATCGCAGTTGGTGTTGGTGGGGGATATGAGACGGGAAGCGAGATCCGATGCTCTGGTGGCATGGTGGAAGGGCCTTTTGGAGGGAAAGGTGTCGGGTAAGCGTAAGGGTACTGGAATTGATCTGAAGGTGGTTGGGATGTGTATACCAGGTATGCCTGCATCGGTATCAGTGATTGTTGAGGTAGAGGTGGAGGTGGTTGTATATGCTGCTGTTGCTGCTGCTGCTGTTGTTGTTGTTGGGAAGCATTTCGTACCGGCTGATCTTGAACGGCTTGTAATTGAGCTATAGGTTTTAACGATGGTTCTGCGAATGAGTTATGTCTCGATCTGGAATCATGGCTTGATGAAGGAGATGGTATTGACCCTTGGGTGATCGTTGATAATGGAGGTAGCGTTATGGTGGTGTTTCTGTTTGACAGCTGCTTTATCGGGAGAGGTTGGTTGAACAGTGATTTCTTATCTGGAGATTCTCTCTGTTGCAGAGGTTCTGTGTTCCTCCTGGATAGTTGTTGTGAAGGAGCCGGGGGTGGCGACTGTTTGATATAGAGATGAGGGTCCAAAGGTGGAAGGGCAAGGTCTGAAGAAGAGACGGACTCTCTTCGCGACATCGGGGAAGCTAGCGAATTTGATATCGCTGTGTATTTATCTGGAGAGGAGAAATGCAACGAATATGGGTGGAGATGACTCAGCACGTTAGTATGTATATGAACTCCCATGACATGAAGTTGAAGATCATGCTCTTATTGGCGAAACGTGTAGAGTGTGACGAGAGATGGAGTGAAAATCTGGAGGGCTTGCACCACTTTTCCACTGCGATTTGTAGAGCTCAACGGCAAGAAAAAGCCATACACGGGTAAAGGGTTTTTTTCTAAATTAGTGATGGCATCTCCCCCGATATATATAGTTTAAATAAGGAATTTGAATCCGCGAGCAAGACCCAAGCGTTCAGATCTCTGTGTCACTGAGAGAGGGAAAAAAAGAAGCAAATCTTGCTTTTTGTCTGAACAACTCCTTCTCTAACAAGTGTTATTCTTTACCTTTTTTGACCTCTGTGCCCTATGGTTATGCAATGCCCTGTTGACGCATCTATTGGGCTCCTGTCGTGCCACTAAGGAACAACTGGCCCATCTTTGTTACGCAGACGCACGATATGCAGGCAACCTGCATATCGGCAGCCCCAGTGTTTCCCGTTCCGGCTCGATTTCAGATCTTCTGACACAGAGCCGTGCGTCAAACATACTGGTTTGACTAGCGTATACTGCAGTAGGCTTGCACAGTAGCATAAACTCTAAAAAAGTGCCAGACTTTCTTTGTAAAAGGTCAGGAATTCAGAGTCAAGGATCGAGCCCAAGTTTTTTTGGCGGTGGTAGACGGAGGGGGGACTCCGGGGGGTGGAAAGCACGGTGTGCGTTTCCTTCAAGGTTATCCGAAACAGATTACATACCAATGGACAGGAAAAACACACTTATGGCAAGAGATCCTATTGTAATGTGCGTTGCCCCAAACACGAAATTTTGGCCGATAAGCGAATTTTGTGTGTGTGTCTGGTTTCTAAAGATCTCCCCTCCTCTCTGCTCCTAATTTGGCACCTACCAAGCTAATAAAGGTAAAAACTTCTCGCCGAGACATCCCGATTCGGAACATGCCTCTTGTGCACTAGAGACAATCTATTTTGACATCATCGATCTTTTCTGTTTCTAGCGACAGTCCTGGTCCGCTTCACCGTAGAGAAATTTTCAGTTGCCTTTCCTGGGTCAAGTATACACCGAGTTTATTATTAATTATGTGTGTGTGTGTGTGCTTTTTTTTTGCCATATGGAAGCAATCAGGGCATCGAACTTCTCCACCTGATCTCTACACGATTAGAATCCGAATCGAGCAATAAAGTTTTAACATGCCTTGAGATGTGCAGTACTCTCTGCAAAAGCGATATTAGAGTTTTTCTCTAACATGAGCCAAACAATATGTCAAAACAATCCTTGTTTGAAAAACGTGCACCTCTGGGATTGAAATCTCTCTTATGTAAGCTGCGAGATGTGCACGACTTCTCCTCGTGCGACAGAAGATGGATGCAATTGAGCGAGATTTGCACGATCATAAATTTTTCAGTCAAGAGTGCACGACTTCAAGTTTTTTTTTGGACATCTCTGCACGACTGTGATCGAGATGGATCTCTGATACGCAAATAAATCGATCAAATCAAATTAAACTGAGCTTGCACTTAGTGGGTGAAATAACATACATGGAGACCCAGGCAGACGAGTCGATGTCAGGCGCCACTCAGGTGATCCACTCAGGTGAGCCTGAGCTGTCGTTACGATCTTCCAAAGCAGAAGACGAGGTTTCTTCGTTGCAATTACATCAACACACCACAGAGACTCCATTTATACATAAACTTGTTGATCCTTTCGCAGAGTCTCCACTAGTGGCGAGTAACGAGTCACAAGCCAGCGGCTCTGACTCGAGTAAGAAGTCCTGGCGCAGGAATCTTTTCCTTGGTCCCAGACATGACTCTGGTGATACTTTTAGTAGAATAAGAGCTTTACAACAGCAGACAGATGTCGTTCAATATGAATCACCATCTCTGCTGAAACTGATAATGATCGATGATGAAGAGGAAGGTGAATCCGATTTAGTTGATGATAGTTTTAAAAGAGGACCCGATAGACAACTTATTAATGAAGACAATAATTATGATATACACCATTACGGCAATGGTTACGACAACGATAATGACCATGACAACGACTATGACTATGACAACGACAACAATTACGATCAAACACAGCACATTTATGATACCCAGGTGATAGATAAAGATACACAGTTGATCGTGAACTCCAATGGTAGTAGTGATGTTCCCGGTACTCAAAGACGGTTCCAGCGTAGTAATATCGAGGTCCCTGGCACTCTGGAGAAGTTGATCAACGATTATAGAGAAGACATCTTTGAAAAAATAGAGAGTGAAGATGATGACTTCTCCAGACCAACTTTAGACATCTCCAGACTGGAGAAGTTTATCAATTCCGACGAAGAAATAGAAAACACAACGATCGATAACAAACAAATGCTCGGTGCGGCTCAAGACTTCGAGGAAGAATCTTCAAGTTTTGCTAGAGGTTTTACCGAGGACAGTCTTCGGGTTTACTCGCAGTTAAAGCTCAAGAGAAGACAATTTAGTGACATCAACCAGCTCAATAAGAGAAACAAGCTGGGTAGTAAATTATTCAAAAGTCAGATCGAGACACCATCAAAGACAAGTCTTCCATGGTTAGATGAGCTGAGGAAACCTATTGAGATCCCGAATTCTTCACCTTCGATGATCCAGATCTCCACAAGTCCCATTATTGGCAAGTCCAAAGAACCTCTGGAGACTCAAGTCATTGTCACCTCTCAAGATCGGCACACTCCAAAGACTCTTGAGATCATCTCATCGAAACAATCAACTGTGTCTAATGATAAAGATGTTCCTTCGTCTCCAAATCTGTTACCTAGACAAACTTCAACACAGGATAGCTCTTTAACACAGATCGAAGACAACGTCTACAGGAATCCAGATGATCATCTAACAAGAAAAGATATCAAATATTATTCGAGTGTATGGGCAAGAACTGGTGATAAATTTTATCCAACAGTGATACAAAAGGTACTTCAAAACGGGTTCACTATCATTCATGAAGGGAAACAAGTAGATTTACAAGGACATTTGAATGTGTTCCCTCTCGATTTGAAAATTGGTGATCGTGTCAAGATATTTAATAAGAAGAAGATCCACGCAGTGACAGGCCTTGCACGCGAGAACAATGAACCCCTGATTTCGTGCATAAGAGGCTTCGACACTGTTTACGTAATGCCCTGTACCAAGAATTCTATTGATTATGCCAACGGTCTCGAAGAAAAGATTTCTATGGATCAATTATACTTGGTGAACAGTATTTGGACCAAGAGAGAGTTTATCAGTGAATTGGACCGTTCAGAATATCAAGGTTCTCTAGCTTCGAGGTTTCCTCTACGTGGAAGGAACCATGCCGAGTTCTTAGAATTATCACCACATAAGAATTCACCTCCTATTGTCATCGGTACCTCTGTCATACCACAAAGTGATGAGATACGACCAAATCCTTTGAAGAAATGCTGCTTCACTATAACTTCCTCCAACTCATCTAATGAGCTGGAAAAGACTAAAATAAGTGAATTGATAGTACAGCATGGAGGTAAAGTTTTGGAGCACGGTATCGATGAGATTTTTAACATAAAAGCCAACTTGAGTGTATCGAAATTCTATTCCAATTACAAATTTATTGCAGTGATATCAGTTAATGGCTTCTGTCGCTCTGCAAAGTATCTCGAATGCTTACTGTTGGGTTGGCCTGTATTATCTTCGAAATTTATCGAAGATGTCACACTTGACCCATCAACATGGACAAAACTAGAATCGTATCTACTACCAGCTGGTGAGTCAACTTATTTGAATACTATCAAAAGCTCCAACTGCTCCAAATTCCTCGAAAATTACAGACTTGGTAACTCTTTGGACCAGCAATGTCAGAACAACAGAATCTTATCAGGATTCAAGGTCGTGAAAAAAATCTCAAAACCTCAGATTCCAATACTTGACTTCTTGTTCTACAGTCTTGGAGTTGATCAAATAACAGATTTGGTGGTTGAAAACTCTCAAAACAATGAGAAAGAAATCATTTTCATCGACGATGGAGTAATGAAGAACGACAATTTGAAAAATTTCCTTAAAAACAAACAGGTGATCGATTGGGAATGGCTAGTGCAATGTATCATAAACGGACAGTTATTAAAATTCAACAAGATCTGAATTCAAAACCATTACATTGGAACTGAAATTAAATACTCTATTTTTTTCTCTAAACTAACTAAAACAAACGAACAAATATAATAAATGAAGCTTAACCGACTCACGAAATCAAAGCCAATCTTCCCATCATTATAAAACGAAACAAGCACAGATTATTTTCTAAAATTTTTGAAATGCCATTAAAACTTGAACTGTCATTTTCCTTTCTCTCTCTCTCTCTCTCTCTCTCTCTCTCTCTCTCTCTCTCTCTCTCTCTCTCTCTCTCTCTCGCTTAAAATCATAATAACAAAAGGCAAATAGCGAAAATCCCGTACAACAGTCCGATGCTCGAGCTGGCAGTGATACCGGCATTCACAGTAGATGGAGAAGTGTTAGAGCCATTGGAGTTTCTACCCAGTGATCCTGATGGAGAACTGCTTACTCCAGTGATGGTATCGGTGGACTCGTCGGTCTTGTCTGAATTTCTAAATATGATCTCACCATTGGAGATGACAACTGAGTCTGATTGTTCAGATCCAGTAGAGTCCTGAGACATTGTTGTCAAAGTCAAGGCTTCGTATGAAGTGATGTTGTTGGATCTTGCGTATGGAATGGTACCGGATACAATTGGTCTCTTTGTGATTAATCTGGATGTAATTGATGAAACCAGAGGTGAGGTTGAACTTGTCTGATCTGGTGAAAGAGATAAACGTACTGTGGTGCCTGGGCCATCCTGTTCACGATCACGAGCACTTGTAGTAGTAGTAGCCAGGTCTTCCGAGCTGAGGAGTTCATCGATTGATAATCCATCGTCGTAGTATGGGACGTACAGTTCGGACATTGCCAATTTTCTCGACTCGAGATCTACTGCGAGGTAAATGTTTCTCAAGAATGGAGTTCCCAATAAGACCAAACCTTCGTACTCTTGTGGCAATACGCTGATGAAACACAGGGATGCTCCACTTGATTGGAATGTAAGTAAATTGTTGTCATCGTCGTACAGTAAGTAGATCAACTCACTTAACGGGATATGGACCGTTAAGTTACCGAATTTGAAATCAACAGTCGCGGCAAGATAACCGATAGAACAGTCGACGAGCCAACGTTGTAATGTTGATGAATAGAAAGCGTTCATCTGTAAAGCCAAATCGATGACAACGTCGTAAGGTAAATAACTGAAATAGGTACGAGAATCGAGTAATGCAGGAACAGCGTTGTCGAAACTACCCAATTCAGCAGATAATCCGGTACCACCTGAAGTGACACTGACACCGGTTAAAGGCACGATAGGGACGTCGTTGACAGAGGCTCCCGACTCGTCGATGTATGGGATAAAGTCGAATTCGACAAAATCACCTTTAATTTTGGACGTGTCGATACCACCCAAATGTAACTCCATAGATGGTGAGTCCATTCTACCCAAGTAAAGGGAATAAGAGGTGGAGTTGATCTCCTGGTTGTCCACCAAGGATTGCAAGAAGTTGTTGGCCATACCACCCAGAGCCAAACCTAATCCACCAGCCAACACGTTGGAATAGTTGGCCAGTATAAAATTCATGTGAGGAACGGACAAGGATTGGTTCAAGAAATGGAAATCGTCCTGAAGGGCCCTTCCCTCGATGTAGATGTAATTCAATTCTGTGGAATCGACGTACATCACGTCCTGAGATGAATTGGAGGCCTCATAGTTGTTGGTGAAGTAATTGCCCGAAGAAGAGGCACTCGAAACGTTGTAAACACCTTGAGTAGCACACACGTTGTCTATTACTTCTTGATAATCGATGTCTGGGTTGGCCAACAGAGTGGCATTTGTTGATGCGTTTGTATATCTCGCGTCACATGTGATGAAAAATTCACTATCCATGACCCAAGAATCCTTTTGTATGATATCGAGACGAAGTTGAAGGAACTGGTGGTTGTCTCCCACAGTAACATTTGTATAATATATTCTATTTTCGTTGGAGTCGAGGAACAAAGTCGGAAGAGAGTACGAAGACCCTGCTGTTCTTGTTGATGATGATGATGTCGATGATGAAGAGGCTGCAAGACAAAGCGAGATCGCTGAGCCAAACACTAGCCAATAAAGATGCAAAAGCATGTCTAAATGAATCTAGAGATATATCTATCTGTGTATGGGGGTTTTTTTCTATGTTGCCATGTAAGTGAATGAACGAGTGTTGTTTTGTAATCCAAGGTATCCCCGAGACTTTTGTAAGTATTAATAATGCCACAATTCAACAATCATGTGAAGACAATTTTGGGTATGAATAAAAATAAAAAAATTTTCCCCTTTGGAGTAAACGGCCAATCTACCAACCGTGCGCGATGATGTAATGGAAATAGAAACAAAGGGGAGAGAAGAAGAAAAAAAAAAAAAGTGGTTGGCCTCAACTCCGCCCAGGTAAACAAAGCTGCGCGGAGCTCGGCTGGAGGCTTGGGCGGACGCTTGCCGCCCAAATCTGTAAACGACCCTGTTGCAGTGTTGGTGAGCAAAATATGAAAAGCCAAAAATAGTAAAGAAAAAAAGAGTTTGAGCAAAATATGGAAAATGAAGGGAGTGAGAAGGATGAGATGGGGAATATCAAGGGGTATCAGAAGGAAGGAAGGGAGGAAGGAGGGATAGCTGAAGGAAAAAAAGAGGAAGAAGGAAGATGAAAAAGAGAGAAAGATGAAAGAGAGAATAGAAAGATGAAGAAAATAGAGATAAAGTAAGAGAGAGTAAAACAAGGAGGTGAATAAAGGGATGAAAGAGACAGAGAGAAATGAAAAGATGCAATAAAAGCAAGACAAGAGATGCAAATGATAAAGACAAAGACAAAGAAAATAGGAGAGATCAAATATCAGCCCACAACAAAGCAGAAAAGAGTAGAGGAAGAGAGTGAATAAAGAGAATAGAACAATCAAAAAAGGGGGTGATATTCAGAGAGGGGGGGGTAAAACAAGGGCTATTCTTCCAATTCCAACTGCTAAGTGTTTCAATGACCAAACTGAATCGAATGGTGACAAAATTGAATCCATTTGATATTTTTCTCAACCAATTGATGTCACCAAGTGATAACTCACTCTGTCAAAAAGTGATTTATATATAATTAAAAACATTTTTAGATGAAAAAAAAAAAAATATTACTAGGGACAGCAGACAGGGAAAAAATTAAGATAGAGAGGAAAAACATAGAGATATTTGAAGATAGTAAGGATCTAGGTGACTATTGATGGAATATCAACGACGTCGAGTGAGTGAAGTGATGTCAATGACCCAGGGCTCTTTGCAAGGGATGGTGGATATGAAAAGAGGTAGTGACATTGTGCTTAAGAGGAGAGATTCTCCTGGGATCGCAGATGGTCCCGTCAGTCATGGAGGTGGTGCTAAGTCGGTTAATAACAGAGTGGCCATTGTGGCGAGTATAGTGATGTGGTACATTTTTTCAGTGGGGATCTCTTTGTACAACAAATGGATGTTTGGACCCAATTTGAACTTTTCATACCCGATTCTCATCACGAGTTGTCACCAATTGATCTTGTTCTTCTTGAGCAGCGCAGTGCTTGTCTCTACGAAACGGTTCCGTTTGGCTACACACCCTTCTCTCCCAACACAATCGCTATCTTATTTATTACATTGGCGTGTATTCATCACGCTGATCCTCCCGTGTGCTTTGGCATCTCTGGGTGACATTGGATTGGGCAATTACTCTTTAAAGTTCATCACTTTGTCTCTTTATACCATGATCAAATCTTCTCTGATCATCTTTGTCCTTCTATGGGGGGTGGTGTTCAAATTGGAGAAGATCAGTACTAGAATTTTTCTGATCGTGGTGGTGATGGCTGTAGGTGTTATAATGATGGTTTATGGTCAGCATGACACTTCTCCAGCAGCCCCAACTCCACTGATACCTCTGGATACAAGTGTCACCACCTCGAAACGTGATTTGGCACTGTCAAACCAAGTGGTACTTGGATCTTTTCTAGTGCTCAGTAGTGCCTGTATGTCAGGTCTTCGATGGGCTTTGACTCAGGTCTTACTCAAACGTAACACTCATACTAAGAACCCGATCTTGACTATTTTCTACATCAGTCCAAGCACATGCGTCACTTTGGTGGTGATCGGTAGTATAGTTGAAGGTTGGCAAAATTTTGTTGGAGCTCAAATATGGACAGATAAGGGGATTCTCACCACTTTGATGTTGTTGGCGATCCCAGGTGTGCTCGCTTTTTGTATGACGATTCTGGAATTCACTCTCTTACAATATGCTCCATTGCTTACCTTATCAATTCTGGGTATTTTCAAAGAAGTACTCACAATTTGTATCAGCGCACTAGTTTTCGGAGACAGACTCAACATGATCAACGTCTTGGGTCTTCTGATGACTCTTGGTGATATCTTTTGGTACAATTACTATCGCTCAAATGAACAATCCGACTACGAGCCTGTCTCCACCAACGATATCGAATTAAATAGTGTGTGATCTAATAAAACTTCCTCGATACAACTACAACAGTTTATTACAACTCAACTGATTCCATACACGTAACAGAAGGTTGTGTAGAAACTTCTCAATTCCCCATATGATGAACACAGTCGACATAGTCGTGTCCTTAAGACTCAATTCTCCCCCACACAAGTAGTGTGAATCTTATACAATTCCCAAGAAGTCGTGTCAAATATCACAACCGTCCCAATCAGGATTTTGAGTCCAACGTACACGACTATCTGTAATGCCGTTTGATCTTTAATTTCTTTTCTATAAGAAAATTTTTGCAACTGAGCGAATTGTACCGCAAGAATAAAAATAAACCACGGAACTGCCAAAACTAATTAAATATAATCAACGAGTACCGTTAAACATCTCATCAATTACAAAGTCAATAGAGATCTGTTTCCGGGATCAAGTAGAACAGACCATTGATAGATAGAGTACACATTTGAATAGAACAATTTTTTTTTAATATCAGATTCAGCAACAAGACCGTTTTATCATTGGCAGATTTATAATTAAATCATGGAGTCCATTGCCACAACAAACAACACGAATCATCTCTCCAAGACGCACATATGGAATGCTCTTATGAAGCACAGTTTCGTCTTCTCCACGTTGGTTTTTTATTTGGGCCTCATTTACAACTTTTTACTCTCGTTGGTAGACGTCGGGATTAAAAAGAAGGACAAGGACAACTTGGAGCTGAAACGGAGCCTTTTCCCTCCTAACTGTATCGTTGAGACCTTCCAACTGCAAGATATCAAGCCATGTTCAACAGAGTTTGGTGCCAGGTTGGTTCCTACCAAGAACGAGAAGGGAGAGATTGAGTGGTCTTTTGTCGAAGAAGGTAACTCTCAACTGAGCCACTCTCAACAACTGTCCAAGTTAGATTTCAACATCCCAAGTGCCGGATTCTTCGATGAACATTTGTCCAAGATCCAAGCCACCCAGCAGAAACAACAGTTCTCTCCAGTCTCCGAGGCTTCAGGCTCAAACGAGTCTCAAATCGAGAACTTGAAATTATCGAAACCAGAGAACAAGGTAAAAGTACAATTAGCCAGTCCTGCTTCTTCTACCCTTTCACCTCCATCCGAGTTGAAAAAGGAACCAGCTGGTCAGAACTCGGATTTGGTAGATTTGTCTCCACAATCGTCGAACAAGTCAATGGAATCTTCTATGGAAATCAGTGAAGAAGACGAGGATCATGAAGGCTCAGCATCGGGAGGTCGTCATAGACATGCTTGTCCATACTGTCCTGCTTCCTTCAGATTGAAAGGTTACTTGACTCGTCACTTGAAGAAACATTCTTCAGCCAAACTGTACAACTGTCCATTTTTCGACTTGACTTCTTCTCATAAATGTCACTCAACAGGTGGGTTTTCTCGTAGAGACACTTATAAGACCCATTTGAAATCGCGTCATTTCAAGTACCCTTCAGGTACCAAATCAGCCAACAGAACCGGTATGATTGGTTGGTGTGGATTGTGTGGAGAAAGCTTTGCCAACAATGAAATCTGGGTTGAAAACCATATCGAAAGTGGTCTTTGCCCAGGTTTACCATCATCGTACCAGAAACGTGATTTCACAAAGAAGAAGACAGGTAAGAGATCGCATTTGTTGGATGCTGTCTTACCTAAGACTGAACTGCTTCCACCTATGGAGTTGAAGAAATCTCCAAATTTGTCCACCACTTCTTCTCCAATCTACGACTCTCCAGTGTTCCAATTCAAAAACAAGTTTGAATCCCATTCAACAACATCATCAAACAACTATCAATCACCAGTATTCTCACCATTATCGACCCAAACAACATCACACACTCCTCTTTCGTCAAACACACCACAATTGTCGAACGAAGTGGATAGTAGAATGGTAAATTTCGACGCTTTTTACTATCAACCAACTCAGTACAAGACTTTATCTCAAAAAGAGACTGAGATGGAAGATTTTGCACCTTTGGATGATGCGTTTTATCAAATCAAAGAACTGGGTGCTCAACATGTTGTTAATGATTTCAAGTCACAGTTCCCGGACTATGGGATCTAGGATCTAGCTTGAATCACTGTAGTGATAGACAGAGATGTTATTGTATATTAAATTTTGCTAGAATTGGCAAGGGTCGTTGAAGATTGTTCTTCAATTGGAGTTATTTTTGGTTATTGATCAGGACATCATTTGTCTTGTTAAGGGGGAGGTATATTTCATTTCTTCGTATAGTACAGAAGCTATGTTTCTTTACATGGGTTAATTTTACATTTAATAATAGTTTATATTGCAAAGTAGGTTTCCAAATGAACTTGGAAAGTCGTGAAGCTATTGAGTGGTGCTTTTATAATTCTTGCAAGATCGTTGTTAATCAAACCTATAACATTAGACACCATTTAGGGGTGATGCAATTACACTATAAATTTATTCGTAAAATGCTGAGCACACAACACCACCACCATAAGTAGGATGGGACCGGCTTATGCTCAATATTCACAAACTGGCGTGGGTCACTGACAGTTCGTCTCCAAACGCATATTCATTACTCGATTTGATGGTGTCGTGGGCCAGATATCAATACTTGTACAGTTACAGCCCAGGATTACTCAATACAGACAAGTTTCTCCTTGTCTATGAGCGAGGCGCATTAAGAATTAATTTGGCAAAGTGCCTGGAGCACCAAATACATGAAAAATGAAAAGTTTATCAAATCGATACTTTTTATGGTACCATTGCATAGAGCGAAATTTTGTGATCACGAATATGTATTTTGTGGATGCGGTTTCGTCCTAAAATGGGTACTTTTTGTAAATGTTATGATATGCAAAGAGTTAAGTGATTATTTATAGTATGTTCTGAATTTTATATAGAAACAAAATATACATCATCATGAAGCTGAGCTCACAAGCTATCTATCCATACTAGTTATAGCTTAGTTGATCAAACGATTGATTTTTTAAAGTAAAAAAATCACCTAGTTGAAAAATTAACACTATGACATCATTCAGCTGATCCAAATAATCCAAATAATCCAAATAAACCAAAAACACCACAACAAATAATATCCCGGTATAAAAGCCTGCCAAATCTGCCACTTCATTCTTTATTTCTTCTTATTTTTCTCCAATTCATCAAAACATTCTTTGTTCAGTAACAAAATATCCAACACAAAAGTATGTCCACCATTTAATCTAAGACAAATTTTCAAATTGTGGAGAAATTTCATGAAATATTCAACTTCCAAATCCAATGGTATATCAAAGTGCCAATAACCCGGTCTTAGTTGAGTTTCTATAAAATTGTCCAATTCAACTATCAATTCATTGGGATTCTCATAATCTTTATATGTTTTTTGATGGGTTTTCAATAGATATTTCTTGAATTTGACCAATTCGTCATAATGTTGTGTAATGAATTGTGAATCATCTGGTAATTGGCTGTATGAATCAGAGTTGGATAATTTTAACTCTTGTTGCTGTTCTTGCTGGACCACCACTGGTCTTATCAAACTTGTAGTACCATCGAGTGCTTTGCCATGATTTATAAGAGAAGAGCAAAAAAATCTGTTGTGATGGCTTCTATTAGTAGTGGATCTGAGTACAGATGTAACAAACTGCTTTCTATACATGTTTTAATACCTTTTAACTTTACGTATTAATCAAATTTGATAGATTCTTTAAACAAATGCTTATTATTGTTATCATTTGACACTACTTTTTCCCTTCTACCAAAGCGCAGCAATTTACAAGTTTTCCCTAGAAACCCCCTTTTTCATTTTTCTTCATCTATACACAACTGACAACACCCTTCTGTATAAAAAATATACATGCATTTGCAAAGGACCGAATAGTTTGTATATAGTTAAACCATAATGTTATAGATATAAATAATTGGATCTGAAAAATAATAAAATAATAGCATAAAAGTGATCAAACTTTTTTATAAACAAAAATACTCCATTCTTTTGTTTTCGATATGATATATTCAACAATCTAATTCATTAATTTCATTAACAAAGTCATCGATCAAAGTTGACTTCAATTCGTTGTTCAACCCGAAATCGTTCTCTTTCTTCCCGATAAATATTCTCAAACTGGCCAAGATGGACAAGATGAATTGGTTCAATTTGAACTCAATTGAATAGTTCTCTCTGTACTCAATCGACGAGTCAGATAAAGTATCATCTGTGTCTTCTTCTTGAAGCAATGATTTGGGGAATATGTTGATGATAGAGTATAACGATGTGAAAGACAAAAAGTCAATCTCGGACAAGTTCAATTTCTTGAGTAACAACAAAATCTTTGATTTGTCCAAATCGTTGGTCAAGACTTGTAATTTCAAGAGCCCGCAAACCAAGGAGTTCGAGTTCACTTCAGTGGTGGTTGATTTGACAGCAGTTAACAGATCACTTATATTTGTCTTGGAAGGATCAATCAATGCTTTCAAAAATAACAATTCGACATCCACTGTGTTCAAAGTACTCGACAAATGAATTGCGTTGACCAAATTTGATTCCAAATTACCGTTGAGTGACTTGATGGTTTCCTCGTTAGGAGTTTCCTGTTTTTTCAAAGTTTCCAACTCGATCAACGATTGTAAAGATTCGGTGAAACGAGACTCGATGATCAACTTGGAGAGAATCTCAAACGGTGTTGAGTATTTCACATACTCTTTGTTTTTGGTTTCTAAGATTTCGGTATACTTGTTGAAAATGGAATCATCGTTCAAGACATGTTGATAACTTGATACCAATTCTTTGACATTTTCGTTTTGATAATCTTTTTGAATAGAATTGCCAGCTTTGGTCCAATAACTTTGAGATAAAGACATGATTGGATATTTCAAGACTGACAATCTGTCAGCGATAAATCTCAAGTAGATCGATTTCAACAACAAGATGCTTGTGGTGTTAGATTTCAACATCAACTTGGCGAAATTCTTCAAAAGAGTTTGTGATTGTAAATCGGCAGATAATATTAATAGAGGATGATAAGCTTCGGATTCGCTGATCATGAAGAAATCTTCAACGATCAAGTTCAACGAGGTCATGTATTGGATCAGTCTCAATACATCGCTCCATTTGAAATTGTTGGTGGTTTTCTTCTTTTCGTTTTTCTGAGATTTGAAGAAAGGTTCAACCATGTAGAACAAGACTGCAAACACGAGTAAAATCTTCATCAAACCTAACAAAGGTTTGAACAGTATCGAAGAAGATTGGTTCGATCCAAAGGAGAAAATTGGAACCGAGAACAAACTTCTTCTAAAAGTGCCGTTGTTGGAGTCGAAATCGTCCAAAGTGGAGGCACCTACAAGGCATGTCAACCCACCCATTATTAAATTGTTTGTCATAGAAGAGTTTCTGTTTTGGTTCTGTGGAGGAGAGTTTGTCATCGATTGAGGAGAGTTTTGATGCAATTGAATGTTTTCATTGGCGGATTGGTTGGAGTTGACAACGAGTTCTCTTAACTTGTCGTTTTCCTGCTGTACAACCTCCAATTTGTACTCCAAATGTCTGATGTACTCAGTTGCCTTGGACAAGATAGTGGCTTTGTTCAACTTCTTTGCCGGCTTCAAACCGTCCAACTTCCTCTCATCATCGGTATAACCTTCACCTTCGTAATCGTCATCGAATTCACCTGTATCGTTTTCACCGTTGGAATTCTGAGTCTGACCGTTATGAAGATTATGATTTTTGGAGATCAAGATTCTTAAAGATGGAACACAATTTCTCAACTCGATGATCTTGGAGTTGATATTGGTTCTATATTTCTTCTCGATCAAGTTATGAGAGGACTTGATCTTTTTCCCCGGCTTGACCACCCCACTGGTGGAGGAAGAAAGAGTCTTTGATAAAGATGGAGGAGAAGTTGAGTTTGGCTCGGACTTGACCGAAGGTTTTCTTCCTCTTTTACCTTTCAGTTTACTCAAGTCATCGATATCGTTCAACTGGGGCTGGAAAGCTGTGACACTATCTGGAGACGAGTTGAAGGAGTTTGGTGATGAAAGAGATGAGTCCACCCTTGGCATCAGTTCGAACTGAGTCGAGTTGGTGGAAGGGTCGGTTGTCTCAAAGTTGAAGTCTTCAGCTAACAAGTTATCGACATCCATACCGTTATCAAATGGGAACCCATTATCTTCATGTTTGATATAACTAGGTGGACCTTGGTTGTATTGATCTCCAAATAGTATTGCCTCTGGAGAGGAATCTGTGTTTGTATACGAAGGTGATAACGAATCATATGTGGAACTGGATAGCTTCTCATTGTTATAGTTATTAGCAGCACCCATATCGAGTTGGTTCAAATTGATCGAAGTCACCGGGTTGAACCCGGCAAACAACGAGTTGTTGAAGTTGATATCTTTGTTGTTGAGAATACCTTCATCCGAGTATTCTTGTTTCACGTTCTTTGCCACCGGTTGATTCTCTTGATACCCTCCATTGGCCCCGTTACTCAACGAGGACAATATCGAGTCATAGTCATCGAAATTAAGAGACATCTTATAAACCTCTTACAATTCCAATTAATTTCAATTAAATAAACAATTACTTAGCTTTTTTCGAAAAAGATATCAGGATCCATAAAACTTTTTATTGGCCTCCCAAATGCTTAATTTACTTTTATTATTACAACTCATTACCAATTTACTATATAAACTCAGGGGCTCTTTTTCTGACCCAGGCTTTCTTTTTTTTTTTTTTTTTTTAAAAAATCATACGATTTTGTAAAAGCTGCTCCTCCTTGTAGAAATAAAAAAAAAATCATACCAGAATCCCTTTTCGGTTAGAGGAAATAGTTCCGTAAATTGACGTGTGGAATCTCGGAATTTTTGTCCGGATAAATCTGGAAGAGTGTTGTAATCTCAAATAGGAAATTGTAGGAGAAGGATGGGGTAATTTGAACAATAGGGAAGTTGACAAATGGGGAAATGCGTGGGTGGTGGTGTCTCGATGTGGATTTGATTGACTTCAAAAAAATAAAAAAAAAAAGATGCGAGTTCTCTGGATCGAACAAAGGACCTTTAGATGGCAAATTGAACCGTGGTTACACGACTTCAGTCTAACGCTCTCCCAACTGAGCTAAACCCGCATATGTGCGGATGTTTTGGGGTTTTAGGGGTGTAGTGATGTGCTATGCTTTCTTACTGTCTCACTTACTTATTAACTCACTACCTCACTTACTTATTGAGTCACTACCTCACTTACTTACTAACTCACTACTTTACTAACTCACCACCTCACTTACTTATTGACTCATTCCTCACTTACTTATTAACTCACTACTTTACTAACTCACTACTTCATTAGTTAACTTCTTCGCTCACTCACTAACCCACTAACTACTATGCTACAACAAGTAGATAATTTCACCTTCCACTTTTAATTACACTCACACTTAATACACACCTAACTAACGCATCTAACGCATCTAATACATCTTCATGCAGCTAATGTAACCATTTTTGCGCAAATGTGTTCATATCAGTGCCCAACACGCTCGACTCTGCTTTCTTTGGCTTCTCATTCGCAAGCTTGTCCTTCACCGACTTGTGAATATGTGCCAAATACTCGGTATAGCTCACGATCTTGTCCCTCGTTGCATCTTCGACTAACATTTCCATAAATTCATACTCCGACCCGTCAATACCAACTCGACAGATCAACACCGGAGCAAATTCCAATCCGAGGTAATTCTTGGTGATAAATCCAATCAAATTATGAACTTGCTCAGAAATGTGAGTTTGTAAACGAGGCAACTCATCCATGATAGGGCTGATGTCATCGAATTTCTCAATATGCTCTCCGAACAAATCTTGTAATAACAATGGGTTCACCTGAGGATGAATCCAAAGCACAATTTTCTGTCCATTGAATCCGAGATAACATCCCCCTTGTTGGATCAGATGTAATGTCAGCCTGGTTTGATGTGGGACCCGGAAAATTCCATCCTCAGTGTAAGAACATTCCTCATCTTCCAATTCATGAATGGCCACGATCATTGGGTATAAATTAAAAGAAATCTTCTCGAAAGTCGACCCGTTCAAGAATTGCCAATTCTGAACCTTGGAGTCCCCATTTGGAATCAGAGATCTGGCAAGTCTGCTCTTTTGGAATCCCAATAAATACATCGTCAATGCTTTCAAAGTTTCAGGTATGATGAATTGTTGAGACAACGCATGTGATCCTGCAACCAAGGCTCTGTACTGAGTGAAAGCGTTCACCAACTCGGTATTGCTGAAATTACGTAAAGTCTGTAATGTGGCGTTTGGCAATCTATCCAATTGTTGCTTCATCCACAAGTTTATAATCGTGTCCTGGTCAGCACTTGCAAAGATATCACCAACTCTTTGCGTGACTGCACACACCATGTTGATAACTCTAACTTTTCTGTTACCTGATTTGTCCGTGTACAACAATGCTGCTTGGAAATGTGCATCATATTTAGGATTCAACTTATCATCCAACAAGAAATCTGCCATGTACGTCTGTTCCGTGTTCAAAGTTGCAATAGCTGGATCTGAAGAATCTTTTTGGAAGAAATTACCGTAATATTTGGAAACTTGTAACCCACTCGAACAACGAATTTTCAATTGACCTTGATATCCTACATCGTTGGCAATAGAGGACTTGAACTCGAAAACCAATTTTCTTTCATCTCTTTCGAGGTTGAAATTTTGGTAGAGTCTCAAATTACCTCCGGTCTTAAAAGTGATTAAACCTGTGTTAGCCAAATCGACAGTAGTTGAAGAGATCACAAACAAGTCCAATCCAATGTTGAACTTGTTAAAATCTGCTGCCAAATTGATATAAAATTGGGAGGTTGTAGTTAGCAATGCCTTTTCCCTTTCGAAAGAGTTTCCAGAGTTTGGATCTTTGTATTTCAAAGCTCCAGCACCTGAAGTGGGCAAACTGGTCAAGATACTGACCACCTTACCACCTCCAAAAGATTCTAATGCTAATAATGACAGCTTTAATGCCGATCCGAAGCAAGGTTCAGGTACTTTGAAATGATCTCTAGATTCGATCATGTTTAAAGTGTCTTCGATGATCGATCTCGACTCAACAGGGTCCACGAATAAACCCTGGTAGAAAGGAATGAAAGGGTCATCGATATCACTCACCGTCGAAACGGAGGGTAATTGAAGAGAAGGACTCAAATCGTAGAAGAACAATTTTTTGTCGTACCCGATCAAACAAATCTTCGATCCTTCAGGCAAATTCGATTCACCTCCATTATAAATAGCTTGACGTAAACAATCTCCAATACACCTTTGAAGTCCTTGCAGTAAAGCTGATTCACTCAAGTCAATCAAGAAAACATAGTTCAACGGTGAGTTGTCTCTTTCAGGATTTACATTGTACTCTTTCGGTACGATGAAGTCTACAGTACCTTTGTGAAGTTCTGGTCTTTGCAGGATATCGTCTCTTCTACCAGAGGCATCCAAAGTCGATCCATAACCTGGAGGACAATCACTGGCAAACTGACACATGTTACAGATCATCTTGAACGAGCTGTTGAATTGCATCTGTGGATTCACATATGCACGACAACGACGACAACGTGGAGGACCACCAACCTCGGTGAGATCCACCACTGGCACTTCCTCGTCATCTCCAGTAGGAGCGAAAGGTCTTACCATCATACCAAGAGGTAATCTGGCAGCTTTAAACATATCGTTAGTAGCAGGTACACTGTACAAGGAAAGTCTCATAAAATTTGGGGTAGTAACACCCTGATCAACAAAATGTGGAGCCTGGACACCGATCATTGGTGGGTGAACATTTTGGAAGGTGAGAAACTCTTTGTTTTGACTTCTCTCCTGGTGAGCCTCTGCACGCAAGCTTGGGATTTGTAAAGAATCCTCTGGTGAGTAAGGCTGATTGGACCCTATTTCTGGTATGGTTGAGATGGTAGAATTGGGCTGTCCCTGGCTTAATCCTTGAGAGAATTGTCCTTGGAACCCTTGAGAAGGCTGCTGGTGTTGTTGCAATAACAGAGGATTTTCAAATACTTGTGATTGGAATTGTTGGGGATTTTGATAGAACTGACCACTGGCAGGTAATGACACTGATGAAGAGATTGGTCTGAATTGACCCTCACTTGGTACAGCACCATTGTGTGGCACTGGACCTGATTGATAATTAGATTGAATAGGAGTGAAAGATCCACCTGGAGCCCCCATTGGAGGCATCATTTGCGTAGGAACTTGAGTAGTTGATAAATTCTCATCGACCACGTATACAGGTCTCTTTTTCCTGGAGGATGCTCCAGCCACTGATCCGGAGACTGAATGTCTGGTGGGCTCGATCCCCATGTTCTCCATCTGTCCAGCTAAATGGTTGACATCGTATTGCTGCTGCTGTCCATTGAATTGCGACATCTTGTGATCGAAATCAACCTGATCCGACTAACTGATTCCTCGAGTCTAAATACTTCAAAAAGTTTTTTTTTTTTTTCACCTCCTCTCGACGTGTTTTTTCTTTGGCCTGTAAAAAGGGATACAGATTTTCAAGTGGAGTGAGATGATGGATTTCATTCTGATTTATATGTGAAATTTGTGTTATTTAAATGATTTGAATACGATGCAGTGACTTGAAACAAATGATTTATCACTATTGTGTTGGATTTTTGCAATTAAACAGAGTTGAGATATTTCAACACAAAAAAAGGGATACAGCTGAATACACTGAAATCGAGTCCATAGTTATGGCGAAATATATGCTGAATTTATGTGACAAACTGATGCAATTCTATAGTTTTTTGTAAACAAGAAAATCATTACTTGCTTTTAAATTTGAAACTGTCCAAATTAAGAGCTCCGGCTTTCTCGACAAATGATTTAGTGATGTCGAAATTTGATTTAATGCTGGATTTCTCCGGATTGTTTGATGATTTAGTCGATTGGTTTCTCTTGAGAGCAACACTTTGTAATTTATCCTTGTTAGCTGAAACCTCTTGTGTAAAAGAGAATCGAGACCGTAAATTACCAACACTCAGTAAGTCTTGACCTGAAATTTCTTCTATCGTAGTCTCCACAACACTAGGAGTAGATCTGCTACTTATCTTCTCAGATATTGATCTCAAAAGACTATCTTTTGAGCTATGAGCACTACTGCTTGTCTGTGTCAAAACACCTTGCAGTTCTTCGGTTTCATTGTCTGATACTTCCTCAATGTCGAAATCACTGGAATTGAGCCCACCATGAGTTAAAACATCCTTGGATACTGGAAGAATACTGTCCTCTTCATGATATGACTCGCTGATCATTGAGTCTTCAGCAGAGCGCTCATCGATATCCACTAGATCTTGACTTTCAGTGTTGGTCGATATAGGAGAAGTGATTTTCTCCAAAGAAGTGTCGATGACACTTTCCATTTTTTTGAAAAACTTACTCACTTGACCAGTACTCTTTGGAGGTGTGTGAAGCACTCTTTTTCTTTTCGATATTGGAGAAGTTTTCGGTGTTGAAATTGCAGGATTTTCGGCAACAAGATTTCTTGTTCTCTTGGATGAAACTGGAGTGATATAAGAGTCAGGTGGTGGTTGGGAGGTTTTGCTGAAAAAGCTTTCAATGGAACGTGTTTTTGAAACACTTCCTGATGATGGAGTTGAATATGCTCTGGCAGCGACTCTGGCGGGGGTATAACCGGGAGTGTTGACGATCCCATTTTGATACAAAGATGAAGTTCTGGTGGCCTCACTGTTTTTGTTTCTAAGTGCATCTTCTCTGGATATCAAAGGGACTTTATCAACTGGGTGGAAATCTCCAGTAGCAACTTTGAAGTGAATATGATCATCGAATCTTTCACCAGAGTAAGTTCTCAATTCGAGGTCGATGGAGTCCGGAATCTGTGAGAGATTGGTAGGTAAATGAGTGACTGGGTCAAAGACCAACTGATATTGGAACGCAATGTCTGCCCTTTCAAACTCTTCGGAAAAACTATCAGGAATTTTGTATTTACCCTCCAACTTCAATGCATTCAACACTTTTTCCATGGTACCATGTTTCTTTACCAAGCCAAAAGCTTTCACAATTCCTATTCCTTGAATTCCTTTGGTGTAATCACAGCCACTTAATGCAGCTACTATTCTCAATTGATCTTGTGTGAGATACTGGACTGGCACTTGCTTACAATTCTTGAAATTCTCTTTGTTGATCTCGACACATTCTCCTCTGTCATTCAACTTTGTAATTAACCTTTTGCACCCAAATATTAACAAATCGGAGTCTTCACTGATGATTCCATCGACAACCCCAATTTTCTCGAGATAAACCATCTGAGAATCAGCTTCATATGGTGCAACTACATATTTGATATTCTTTCTTCTCAAGACATCGATAAGCAGTTTGGCCATCAGGGGGGTTATGTCACATGACTTCTGAAAGCAGGAGTAAGCTGTTTTAGAGTCTCCTCTCTCAAGAGCAATGAGACCTTGCTTTCTGTACTCTTTACGTCTTGAGTCTCTGTCAATCTCTGTATTAGTCTTACAAGGAAGGTAATCCCCGTCAAATACCAAGTAAGGTGTTATTCCAAAGTGGTGTAACATCTCAATCCGCTTGAGAACGTAATTGACATATTTATTGGTTGGTTTATCCTGAGCCAATTCCATTGCACAGGTAAATATGGATCTATGAAGCCAGGCATATGTGTCTATCGCTAGAGTTTTTCCTTTATACTTCATTAATGTGGTAGGCTCCTGGATCTGCTTTAGCAGCGGTAGTAAACCACTAATACCCATTTCTTATGTCTTTTCTTGAGCTTTTGAACCCTACTGCCTCTGTCTTGAAACCAGAATTTAAACACCGGATATGATTTTAGTTTGCACTTCTTCAAGTGTTGGATAACAGCTCTGGCTTTTTCTTCAAAACACCAATCAGTTCTTTCTGAGATGCTAGTTCGAGGGTTTACCAATAAATGCGTTCTATTTACACTGTATTACTTCAGTAACACTTCCCTTTCTTCCTTAGGTAACCAACAAACTTCTTTTGTTTGTGTGGTTATCCTCAGCACCGCAAAAGGTTCGGTGTTTTATGTCCGCTACCTCTCTCGCCTGTAAGGCCTTTGAAAATTCATAAAGACGCCAAAAAGAAGTAAAAAAACGTAGAAAATCAAAACAAAGCGAACGCGTGAAAATGAGAAAAAAAATCGCGAAGACGCGAAAAGGCGAAAAGGCAAACGCTTCAAACAGGAAAGATGGATTTGACAGAGGTCAAGATTTTGAAGTTGAAAAATTTGTTTCCTGAGATCAAGGACGAGGGTGTGTTGCTCGAGGTGTTGGTGTCATGTGGTGGGTCTGTGAAGGAAGCTGAGCTGCTTCTACTGGACCAATTCCAAGACGATGGTAGCAAGAAACGAAAGAGCGATGAAATGAGACTGTCTAAATACCAATCATCGATAAGTTCACTTTTCGAAGGAAACAAGAAATTGAAAACTACAGAGCCTGTTCGTAGAATCAACAAATCCAATACAAAGACCGTGTTACTACACACCAAAGAGGACGTTGAAGCAACGCTTCCCTACGTCACTTTTCATCGCAATTTCCTACCACAAGAGGTTGCCAATAACATACTACGGCATTTACTAGCAAATAAACAACATTTCAAACCAAAGACTTTCCATCTCTTTGAGAATGAATGTGTCTCAAATCATCGTACAGGTGTTTTCTCCAGTAACGACAAATTTCTCAACCATGAGGTGGAATTGGTTTACAATGCAGAAAAGATGAGCTCGATAGCTCAGTATAACGATGATCTTAGGATTCTACAAATGCTTGTAGAGGATAAAGTGGAGTCTGAGATTCTTGAAAGAGGGGTCACTTCACCGTTTCAACCGAAAACTTTCAATGGTGATTTCAGTGTGTGTAATATCTTTGAGGACCGGACAAACAACCTTGACTGGCATTCCGATAGATTATCCTATATTGGTCCCTTGCCTCTGATTGCATCGATATCATTAGGTGCCACAAGAGAATTCAAGCTTCGTAGAAACCACCCAGTGAAGCAAAATCCACATCCGATTTACTCAATACCTCTTCCTCACAACACTTTGATAATAATGCATTCAGGTACACAAGAAGAATACAAACATTGTGTGATGCTGTCGGCATCTCCAATTGAGAAACATCCGATATCGAACCAAGTGCGATTCAATTTAACTCTTCGCAGTTATTGTCCACGCTATTACAATGATCCTCCTCGATGCAAATGTGATGTTGGGATGATTTTACGAAGGTCGTACAAAACAATCGAAAGTAGAGGCAAGTATTTCTGGCAATGCAATAATATTTACAAGAACAAAAGTTGTGGAGACTTCAAATGGGCAAAATTTGATGACAACTCTCTCTATACAGATGATGAGAAGTTGGGTTCCGTCTGGATAGCTGAGGATGATTTGGAGAAGCACGCATACTTAAAACAAAATGGATTCTTTTATGATAAAGATAAAGGAAGAATCAACTATAATTAGTAACTTGATCAAAGCAGCGCTTTACACATGCATGAGTTACTGTATCTTCGATGAATCAACTTTAATATTTATTTGTGAAAAATTCAGCATTTTACTATTTGCATCTAAGCTTTCTGCATGTTCACTCAGATTTGAAGCTTTCAAGTGAAAAATCACATGCTCTGAAAAAATTACCATTTCTAGTCTAATAAAGAAAAAGTAGCAAAACGTTTCTTATAAATGTAAATTGCTAACAGGTACCAACGGAAGGTGTAATTATAAACACCCCTTAGACATTCAAAAGCATACAAACTGTTAGAAATATTACTGTAGATTAGAGCTGTATAATTATGGGACTTATTGGTACAACTTTTCAAGTGGTATCGAAGATCAACGACAAGGTACCATTCACGCCCCAGACTAAGACTATTTTAGATACAGCATCCAAGTTTGATGTGTTGCAAATTCTACCAGTGTTGGACACAGAGTTAGAGAGCGGAGATGTAGAGAGTGAATTGGAGCATATTTCAAAAAGTCTTGTGGGCTCAAATGAAGCTATTACTGCTGTTAACGATAATAGTGCCAAAGTCAATATGATCAAAGAGAAGTTGATATTATCGAGGAGAATTCAAATTGCCATAAATGAACAAGATGATAAATTCAATGTCGAAAACATTGTGAGACATGATAATGGAATAATCAAAGATCAATACTTGGCACCACCTTTCTCTCCTCAACAAAATGCAATTATGGACTCAAATGGATCAACTTTGATAGACTCAGATTCTGATGAAAACGAGGAGATCGAGGCAACAGGTGATTTACAAGAAGGCGTGGGTTATTTGAACCGTGCTTTGTTCAACGAACGAATTTCTGAAGATGACATTCTATTTGACAGATTTTTCAGTAATTCCATGGCTCAGATCTGGAATACGATTTCCAGAACGAAACCAACCTTCAATTTTAAGAGAATTCTCAAGTCCTTCGATCAAAGATTGAAATTTATCATCTTGGAGACTTATTTGGCTGACAATCAGTTGGTCAAAGAATTTAAAACATACTACTACAATAAGCATAAAACTGCATTCAAAATGGACACACCAAGGCCATCACCAATAAAAAGGGTTACTTCTGAAAAGACTATATTTACATCTCCTAGCAACACACAAAATGCACAAAATAGTCAAATGCGAAGAAAGACCAGAATCAAAGATTATCATAATAACGATCAGTTGACACTCAAAACGATTCAGTTGATCATTGCATTATCTTTCAAATTTGTCAAATTTTTCTTCAACATCATATTCCCACTGATTCAATTGATACTTTTGGGATTTTTGGATTTGAACGATCAGTATCAAGTGATAAATAAATGCTACGATATGGCCATCTCCATCTTCTCGCTATTTATCGACCAGATGTTGCTTTACATAGATAATGGAGAGTCATTTGATGCTTCAAGAGGCACACCACTGAAAAATCGAGGAATCATCGCCACTTCAAAGAGAAATTTTATCAAAGCATTACCTTTACTTTTTTCAGAATGGGTGTCAAGACCTGGAGACAAGCAAGATCTTGACTTCACTACAAGCACCCCAGAGTGGTGAACAACTCAGTCGTATAAAATACCTTCGCTGGTTCGTGGGCTTGAGAACTGTATAAATTGTATTTCAACTTATCATATTCTGTGTACTACTAAAGACTTTCACCAATGTGTTTTGATTACTTGATTTTGAGTTTCTCAATTCTGACCTACTGCCCTAAGACCTAGTCATTGGTCGTGCATTATCTCCCAAATCAAGCCCTAACAGATTTCGAGAAAAAATTTTCGCCTGCGATGAGCAAAAGTGCTCGTAACCATTTTTTCACATATATAAGGAGAGGGTATGCCCTCTTATTTTTTTTTTCCTTTCTTTGTCGACGTACTTCAGTAAGTATTGGATAGTAAACTTTTGTATATCCATGTGATATTACAAAAGTTTGGAAGCTTTATTGGATTCGTGGAGTCAACTAACACCTTCAATAGTAGGATCATTTCTATAGGTCACGTCCCTCTTTGACTCTTCAAAAGAGCCACTGAATCCAACTTGGTTGATGAGGTAGATACCTTTGTACCCTAAAGTGAGAATTTTTTAGCTTGTCCGTGATCCTTCGTGGTCTGGTCATCTACAAATATTTTGCCTTTCTGTTTATGAGGATCCTTACTCCATTTCGTGTGGAGCTGCGATCTCTCTTTGAAAGGAGCGATGATCTTTACCCTCTGTATGTACTTCTCACCGAAGGGATACGGGCTGGGTGGGTACAAATGGCTGTCTGACAAGTTTCTTTTTCTTTTTCTTTTTATTTTATTATTCTCAGTCGAGAGTTATCAAATAAAGAGGTTTCCACTTGAGGCTATCAAGTTTTATTATTGTATAGATGGTGTTCAATATAATTATTCTTATCTGATTTCAAGTATTCTCGTGAATTAAAGTTAATCACTAAAACTGCTCTTCACCTTATTGCTAACAGTAACTTCGCGATCGATAGTGCCACTCTATCTCAGTAGCACAAAACTTCTACTAGACAACTAACGACGAACAACCAGCCATCCTTGTAACTTTCGTGTCTGTCTGTCTCCACTTGCCAACGAGTGAAAAGTCGTGCGCCAATCACCAGATTCGACTATCGCGTTTCCTGAGGGCTACGCGCAATTTGTAAACAGTTAAAAAAACACGAATTCGAATCCTGTTTAGGATTTTTTTTGACCTGGAGACTGAGCTTAGTTAAAAACTGATCTTTCAAATTGTTTAAAATCAATCAAACACCATCGCTTCAAATCATTTAAAGGTATCCTTTGCACGGTCTATTGGTATCAAATCGAAGCTCTCACTACCGGTGGATTCTATTCAAACAAATTCAGGTGTCTCAAAAGGTAACTTTTCACAGCTTCAGATCACCTCATAATATCTAACTCCCCCTTTTTCTTGTTTCACAGCAAAACAGAATCAACAAGCAAACACATTGGTAAATCTGAGCATTGCCATCCTTCCAAAGACGCATCACAGCTGTCATAGAGCAAGAGCCCTTTTTTGATGCGTTTCAACATCCCTCAGACACCGCGAACAAGTGGTGCTAGCAGTGTGGACTACCGAGCAAGTCACAAGCAAAATTTGGACATCTTGCCAGATGACCACGCGACACCTCCGGATTCGAATAAAAAGACAACGAGGCCAGTCATCTCTCAGGATCAGTCGTATTTAGAAGAGTTGATGGACGTCTCAGAGATCAACGGCATTAACGATATTTTGGCAGACACTCATGTCGAGTCAAACACCATGTCAAGATTAGATAGAGTCGCCAAAGGTATTGCTCCTTCGGAAGCTACAACGGAGACAGACAATTGGATGGAAGATGTGTTCAACACCAACATTTATGGGATCATTGCCGAGGATGATACCAATCTCAACATCTCTAACGACATTTTCCTCGATCAGGTCTCTCCGAATGACGACTTGACTCCAGATGCTGTCATCTCCCCATTGGACTTCAGCACACAGATCACTATGGACAACAACATTAAAAGCACCCGTTCTGCTCAGACTCCCTTGATGGATAAGACAAATATCGCCAATGGCACACCGTCGTCAACAAAAAAGAAACCAATGCCTTCAGAGACAGAATTCTCAGACATTGATTATTCTCTCGGCCCTATGGTGGTGGAGGCATTATCATCATTCGTTGACTATTTCTTTAAACATTACAATCAGCGATTCTCAACAGATAGCCCAAATATCAAATTAATCCCAAGAAACGAGTACATATCAGACTATTTGATCAAGGTCCATCACCAAAGTTTTAACAAGACGGATATTGCCAAAATCTTGAATTTCTTCAAAAACAACAACACTCACGAAGATGACAGTATTTTAAAATTGATAATGTACACAGAAAAATTGAAAGGGAAGAAGATGAGAGATCTCAACTCATTGAGATCATTGGAGCATTATTCACACCCTATGAAATCAAATTCTTCAGAAGATTTGATTCCAAAACTGAAGTTTGCATCTCAGGATAGAGAATCCTCAGTTGGTTCATTGAATGAGGTCGAACGGCTTAGCATTGAAACCAGGAAAAACGAGTCAGGTGGAGCCATTTTTGAGTTGAATAAATTTAAAATCTTGTTCAACTATCATTCAGGGCAAAACTTTAAATTCTCCGAGTTTGATCGTAAAGATGAGATGGTGAGCACTAAGGGAGTCCAGGTCGGAGGTATCGAGGAAATTAAAGCTCAGATGCTGGATCTTGATGTTTCCAGATGTTTTGAAGACTTGTGTAAAAATTCTTTGTCTTCCACCTTTGTCCTTTGTCACGCTACATTGGGTTTGAATGAAGAGAGTGCTTCATTGTCGCCATCATCATCAACAAAGAAGAAGAATTTCGATTTGGCATTGGGTAACTTCATCTCATCTGTGGAATTATTATATCATATTCCTAGAAAAACGGACTCATCAGCATCGCCATCCATCTTGAATTACCAGACTTCTATATCCATCTACAATAAGAGTCAGTTGATCCATCAAAAGACAGAACCAATCATCGGCTTCAAAGTGAATCCTCAATTGAATAATTATGATACTTACAACTTGAAGATTCCCTTTCAATCCAACTTTTGGGGAGGCTACTTGACTTGGTTATTAAATGGATCCGATGACGATGATATCAGTGATATCATCATCTCTCAAACCATTTCTGATGAGGACAATGACAACAGAGACAATATTGTGACTTTGTTATGGGACTTTGATGACGATTCCTCAAAGAAGAACTCTGTCACACATCAAGTCTTTGACATTATTAACAACGACAATAAAACCAACACCAACTCCGCTCTGGGCACACCAGTTCCAAGGTCGAGTTCCACACCGCACCCACCGCCAATCTTGAATTCGAAATTGATCTCCACGGTGATCACAGGTGGAAATGGACCAAAGACCAAATCAACACACAAAAGAACGAGATCTAAATCATTCAGTGAGATCGAACAGCAATTCGGGAGTGTTCAACCTAGTGTTCAACAATCGCTCCTAAACTTGAGACAACAGCAAATGGTCATGGGGGATCCTAACATTTCTTATAACGCGTCGCAAGTCCCAACCAGATTGAATATCTCCATTGACCAGTCTCAACAATTCAGACAACAGGATATCAATTCTGCTCCAGCTACTCAACAAAGATTCTTGTTTTATCCTCCGCAACTGCAACTGCAACTGCAACATCAATATCCACAAAGTGCTGACAACACTCCATACATTGTTCAGCAAAACAGTTTCCAACAATCTCTGCCTCTGATGCAAAGGCCCATCAATTACAAATCGCAGTCATATACCAATATTCCTACTTACAACCCAATGGTCAATTTACAACAGCCTCCTATGAGGTTCATTGGTGTACCTACACAGTTGAACTATTCAAACTCCCAGCATCAACAACAACTACCTACCCCTCCCCAATCCATGACACCCTTCCCTAACAATGCGGCCTATATGAATTATCAGAGAAAGTCATCATTACCAACGTCAACTTCAGCTTCTGTCGTTGGATTACCTATGCAGCAGCAGCAACAACAACAACAAAGAATTAAGCAACAGATTTACGTACAAGAGAGACCAATTAAGGCCACCAGGCAAGGATCAGTTTCGTCTTCATCCTCTTCTATTTCATCTTCGGGCACCATTCCTTTCCATTCTAGCCCCGGAAACTCGAATAATGGAAACGGCATTAACTTCAAGAAGATGAAGGGGAATTTCGATCAACTGTTGAAGATTGAGTTCTATCAACCGCCTAAAACCTAAAAAACAGGGTCCAACCATATCTGAATTGATTCTTTGACTTTACATTGAGCAGAGACGTGGAGAGCACGTTAATTTTCAGTTCTTTAATCATATTGATTCGATGATTTTTATTCTATGCTACATCGATAATGACTTTTTATATTTAACTACGAGACATTGCACATTTTACTTGCCTGTAGCTTTTTTGAAATCTCCCCCCTGAAAGCAATTCATGTGAACAGTTCTTTAACTGATCTTGAGAGATAACAGATTCACATCTCTTGCTCCAGTGTGGCTTTCAAGGTCATACATACTACTCAGGCAGAGTATCCCTTTTTTTTCTGCACCAATTGCGCGGGTAAATAAAAAAAAATGCAGAAAAGGGTAGTGGATGCGATGCGATGCGCAGCTGGAGCCAAAATGGCATTTATTTTCCACAGCTTCGGAAACCAAATTCCATGTTTTTCTAAGGCATCTTGACAAGGCAATAAAAAGTTGCTTTGAAGATCTCTATGGCGTTGTAGGGCAAGATTTGATCTTGACCCGCATCTTGGTCACAGACCTCGCTCTAGTTAAGGTCTCTTATTGTCCAGCTCACTTCAACGCTATAAAGCTTTGAGATTATAATTAGTTGACTAATGAGTCTCGGTATAGTGCTAAAGTCTCTAATGGGCATTTCCTAGCCGTATTCGGATATCACGAAACACCGAATGTAACCGATGGGGCATGAAAAAAAAAAAAAGATTGTAATCCAAATCAAGCGGCATCTTTGTCGCTTTGGTGCAGATGATGTGGCAGCTCAATCCCGTTGAAGCCTTGCCTTATCGTAAACGAATTTTTCAATATATAAAAAAGTGAGAAGGATGGGGAGTCACATTTTGTTGAGAAGAAAGAGAGCAAAGAGAGAATGACAGATGACTGTATCTACAAAGCATCCGAATTTCACCAAGTTGAAGCACCGCATGTTCAGAATATTAAGATCCAGTGAGGATTCTCTGAAAAGATCTTTTGACTCACTGAGGGTAGAAGAGAGTCCTCGAAAATTGCCCAAAGATCTTTTACAAATAGTGAATGACAATTTTGAATTAGAATTGGAGACTGACGATTTACATATGGATGGTTTCCAGCTCGAGACTGAGAGTATTGAAATGAAAAGTTTCCAGATAGATAATTTACAGCTCGAAACAGAAATGAATAATTTTCAATTACAACTCTCCCTGGACAAAGATCAACAAGAACTAAATATCCCAAGAGACTCGGTAGAGTGCCCAGTCATGTCATCATCATCTCTTACCACGGTGCCCAGTGCATCGTATCTTTTCAACAATAATATCAACACTAACATTACCGAGCCAAGGAACGGCGATAGCCTCTTCCCTAAAATCGACACATCCCAATTCGATCCAGAAAATCCGAATTTCATCTCAATGACTCCCAGTGGCTCCGATTAACGATTTATGACCATACAAAATAGGTTTATTTATTCAATTCATGATAGGTATATAGGTGTTTTACTAAAATTGCATTTATTCAACCGTTTTTGTAGTTCATTGTACGCTATGTTTCCTCCGTTTTGGAATTTTGTTTCTTGTAATATTGTAAGAACGCAGATTTATTCAAAACCACTCAAGTTCTGTTTCTCTTATCTACACTTGCACCACCGCTTTTATACTATCTTTATACCACTTCTAGATTATCCCCTCACATTGTCTCCCACAAGCGCTGTGAAAAAATTTCCTCTTTTGTACTATTGTTATCACTGGCACGACCACTTTGACAAATACCTTCTAAACCTTAATTGATGCAATATAAAAAGGGGAGAGGTGTCCTTAAATTTTCTTTCATAAATGTACTTTTGGATCACTTGATGAGCTACATTCACATGAAACTTCTCTGATTTGTGATCGACGCAGAAACACATATTGACATTGATGTGACAAAGTACTGACATGTAGCTGCTTGTATCATTACAGATTCACAAATTGATGCAATACGTTGAATAAAAAAGTCCAGTTTACCAGAACCTGATTGCTTCACCTCTTGTTGAGAGCGTATTTCTGATCATATCAAGCTACTCATCTCATCTACTAGCTATCATCAATCCCCCTCAATTTGATTTTTAGTTTGAACTTTTACCAACTTCGCTGGAAAATCGTCGATCTAATTACAAAAACCAATACCCGCCAGAAATTTTATCTTCCTGCTTTGATTCAGTGACCCATTCGGACAATTCGTGTTGTTCATCAAACTTTGTTCATGTGATTATCTGCCTCTAAACAGAAGAGAGAGTAAAAGTCGTGCATTTGTGACCAACTTTTCTTTAGAGAAAAAATTTCAAGCTTTAACGTCTAAATCGTCAAATAACCACCATATCAAACATGTCGCTTTCAAAAGGTATCTGGTCCAACTTCACCAAGAGGTCTCCGACCTTGAGCGTCAAAAATGCAGCTCTCAAAACTGCCTTGTTGAGTCCTAATTTACCTAATGGCCCTATCAGTTTAAAGCATCCTCTGAACAAAAGAAAGTATCAATCTCCTATTGGGATGGATGAGATTTATCCTTTAGCATACGAAGTATTGGAGAAAGACAGTGAAAAGTTGTACAACAAGATCGATGAGTTGAAACTTGAAATCTCCAAGACAACGGGAACCAAAGAGAAAAGATCACTCGAGAGAAAAATCGAGAACTTGATGGTACAGGCTGAAAAATATAACCCAACGGTGATGTTCAACGCCAGATACTATGCAAACTCTTTAGATTTGACCCAACCTGTCTACAGACGTTACCTGAGAGAAAAATGGGAGAGTTACGGCAAGATGTTGATCATGCAAAGATTAGAAACTATGAACGTTATCCCTGACACACTTCCAACTTTGGAGCCTACAGTGGATGTCAAGATGAAGTTCCCACATAACAACATCGAGAAATGGATAGAGCCAGGAGAAATCTTATCTTCGAATGTGACTAGCAAGCCACCGCTGTTCGAAATCACAGAGTACAAAGAAGTCAAAGAAGGTTTGTACTCCATACTTATCGTAAATCCAGATGTTCCAGATCTCGAGACAAATTCGTTCTCAACTACACTTCAATGGGGTGTCCAAGACATCAAGCTCTCCAATACAGACCGTGAATTCACACCTTTGCAATTGGAAGAGAACCCTGATTTAGAATTTGTCGAATACTTGCCAGCCACACCGGAGAAAAACGCTCCTACCAATAGAATGGCTGTCTGGGTATTCAAACAGACCAAAGAATTGAAGATTCCTAAAGGTGAGCTCAACAGAGAAAAGTTCAACATCAGAGAATTTGTCGAAAAGTACGAATTGAGGCCAGTTGGTGCTCATCTCTTCAGAAGTATCTGGGATAGAAACGTTAACAACGTCAGAGAAATGTACGGGTTACCTCTGGGTAGAATCTTCCACAGAGTCCGTAGATAGACTTATATATAAAGGTATAAAAGCTGTAAATAGTGAGATTTATTTCTTCATCGATTGTAGAGCTCATCTCGAAAAAAAAGATGGGTGAAAAAAAAACTGTTAGGACAGTTTCTGTACAATATTTGATTTTATTTAATCGCTTGGGTTCAGCTCAATTAGACCAATAGGAGTCACTTCAAAATGCTGGAAGTGAGTATATCGATCAGGGGAACAAATCAGGAGAAACTAACCAATCAAATAAGGACTTCGAGAGGAGAAGAATTACACTTCTCGAGTTGAACTCAGCGGCATGGAATGGTGTTGAACCCAACTTTATAAAAGGAACCTTGGATTCCTCTCTTAAAAAGAATTTCACGCTGGTACGAAAGTTCAAGATTCTAGGCCATGAGCAGGAGAAATCTATACTGAAAGATATCTCAACACTTGCATTGGATAAGTATCTCCCAGAATTAATACCAGCTCTTGTTGAGGGTTGTCTAAGGTGTAAGAAAAACGAGGATGTACGTTCTGCTGTCGAGATAATATCACTACTACATCAAAGGTTCACCTATAAATTCACTCCTCAGCTTTTAAACCTGTTCGGAACAGGGATCGAGGAAAGCACACAACTGAGGTCAAAAATTTACGAAGATGAGGATCCGTCAACTTTATCTAAACGGAGGGCTTGTCTTCGGTTTTTCACAGAGCTTTTGTTCGTGGGTGTTTTTCAAGATAATGTGAGAAATTTTTGTGATGAAGACTTGGTCCCATCATTTATGCTCTCAGGAAGTGCAAAAGTAGATTCATCACTTTATTCTGTGGTGAAAAGAGTTACAAGTCCGAAGTTAAGTAATCTGACATCTGTTTCCATAGTGGTGAATTATCTCAAAAAATTCTCATCATTGTTCATGGATAAAGATTTCACTTGCGTTTCAGAGCCTGCTAAAGAGGCAATAGTACAACAATTTACAACTTACTCCGAGCTGGTGGTCGAGAGGACATCTAAGACCAAAGTGGCCTTGAATAACAAAAATACTAAGCAAAATGATATTTCCATGAAGACTGGAAAATTGGTGGAAGGTATGCAATCCGAGATTGAACAGTTGAGTGAAGAATTCGAAAAGCTCAAATCATGTTCAATATACTTATGTGATCTTTTCAAGTTACCAGTGCCGCAATTTGAGAATGAGAGAGAAACTGAGCTGCGAGATAGCCTTATAGTAGGTGTGAACTCTACAAGACTTGAACATTTCAACGATCTGATGTGGGAATCGGAGCATGTCAAGAAGTTTTACACCGTGATACCGGATATTACGAAAATGGTCTCTCAAGACTTGTTGACTGTTGAAACTTTAAAACCCCCTGGTGCAGAAACGGTATCTCTCATGGGATCTAAAATGAGCGAGTTTTTAGATATGCTTGATAATGCTTCCTCTGTAGAGGACGTGGACAAGGCGGCTGTTTTTTTCTGGAATCTGCAATTGAATAACAAAGCATCGAGAAATAGATTGATGAAAGTGTTCTTGGAGACAAAGGAACTTAACAAATTGAAATATTTGGCAAGATTCTTGGCAATCAATAGGGAATACTTAAAAGATGTCATTGCGGAAATTATCGATTACCTTGACAAACGATTTAGATCTCAAATTCATTCTGACAGAATAAACTTGAAGTTTATTACCCTCTTTTGTGAATTGATAAAGTTTGAACTTATTCCAGCTCATGTTATTTTTCACAAGATAAGGTCCTTGATATTGAACATATCGTCGTCGAACAATATCGAAATTTTGAGTGTCGTTTTTGACAATTGTGGTAAGTTTCTTCTCAACCATCTGGATTTTCAAGTCCCAATGCTTGAAATGATCGACTTGTTGTCGAAGAGAAGGGACCATTTAAATTCTTCATACAGATCGGCTGTTGACTCCATGATGTTAATCTTGAAAGCACCATCTGTCAAAGATTTGAATAAACCAGATGTGAAGCATTCAGTTGAAGAGCAGTTTTTGATTCAGTTACTCATGATCGAGCTAAATAATTCGAACGTAAGCAAGGTTTTGAATATATTAAGGAAGTTTGAGTTCGAAAGAAATGAGGTGTTGTCGGAAAAGCTCAAAGAGATATTCACTTCGCCTAGTAAGATCAATTTCAACGACATAGGTGCAATGGCCAGATTGATTAAGCTGTTCACAAACTCATCGGGGCCACTTTTGACCCATACAATCGACACGGTCATCGAAAACATTATCAGAGATTTGGAATTGAACGATTATCGGTCGAACAGAACTAGATTGGCCAATGTAAATTTCTTGGTTCAATTCACCAACGTGTCAGTGCTTCATATTAATACTTTGATCAATATTATGTACCGTATTTTGAGCATGGGGCATCCGCAAAACAATCCTCAGTATGGAAAGTTTGCCCCATTGGATCCGCCTGATAATTATTTCAGAATATCGTTGATCTGTCAGATTTTATCAAAGTTGAACGTCGATAAGATAAGACTGGGGCAGTTTCAAAAGATTGAGTTGTTCTTGAGCTATTTCGATTACTACATCAATACCAAGGTTCAACCGATTCCCATGGATACAAACTTCAAGATCGTTGAGATGATCGAAAGAGTGAAGCCTGATTATGTCAGAGCAAAGAGTTTGAAAGAGTCTATTGAGAAATTGCAAGAAATGATGTTGTTAGTTGATGTCAACGGTGCCGATGAGGACGAAGATGAATTGGAAGAGAATCTGGCTGAAGATTCTATTCTGAAGGCAAAACCAATTCAATTCGAATATGCAAAGGAAGACGAAGACGGCGACGATGACGATGGTGAAGGGGAAGATGATGAAGACGAAGTAGATCAAGACGAAGATGAAGAAGATATTGAGGATGATGATAGCGTTGAAGATGAGGACGAGGATGAAGACGAAGAGGAGGACGAGGATGATGATAGTGATGAAGGCGAAGACGAAGAAGATGAAGACGATGACGAAGAAGATGAAGAAGTGACTGAACAGATGAAGAGTGAAGAGTATGCATTGAAGCTTCGACAAGCGCAGGATAGTTTATGGGAACAGAATCTTGATAATGAGATGAAGAAGATCATTGCCGAGAGCATGAAGCAGAGAAAATACGAGAAAGTTGACAGGTTCAGTGCACCTCTACCTTTGGCTTCAAAAGGTGCAGAATTGGAGAGCAAATCGAATTCTGTTCAGTTCAGATTACTCGCCAGAAAGGATAAGAAAAATGTGTCCACCACGACAATTGATTTACCAACCAATTTCAAATTTGCAAGTAGAGTTCTGGAAGAGGAACAAAGGCAAAGAGACGAGAAAGATCGGTTGAAGAGAATTGTGATGAGTATGAATGATTCTGATCGATGAAAGCACTTTTTGGGGGGGGTGATGAGATGTAAGATTAAAAGGTAGCTAGCTGATAAGGATGAGAAAAATGCTTATTTATAGCTAGCTTCCGAGGATCAGAGCAGATTTCAAGAAAGACTTAGGTGATATAAAATCACCAAGAGATCCGAAGATTTCATCTAGTCGGCATGTTTTCAGCACCTAGTCAGCTTTAAAGGTGATGAAAACAGCGCAGGTAGAATCAAGTAAAAAATCAGAGAGTCCCTTTTGTGGTCCAAATAGTTCACAAAACAAAGATGTCATCATGAAGACTGTCGCGACACTCGTCCATGCAGAGCCACTCCAATTGTGCAATTTACAAAAAAACAAAAGTTATCTTGGAAAATTAATAATTTCAACAACGTCATCGAGGCAAAGCTATTGTGAAAAAAAAAATGATCTCTTGGAATATTTCATCTTGATTGAGTAACTATAAAAACCAATTGGATATAAAAATTGCATCATATAGTGAGAACTTGTATTAACTCGTATCACAAGAGGGTATTTCGGGGTGGCACTTAACATTCGACTATCAATTGAGCCTGAATAGTACCACTTACAAGCTAGCATAAGAGATAGTGCTTTATAGGTGGATAAGGTGATATAAAGTGATACAAAGAGAATCAATACAGATCTCTCTCATTTCAAACCACTTGCTATACCAACTGATATCATTCTATAGAGCCCCTTTGATTCACCTTGAAAGGAACAGGTTATAATCAGCAGATCAGGACATATTCCAGCAACAACACCAAACAATAAACTGCAAATATAATAATACATAATGTCAGGTTCCGATAACGTGGAATTGAACAGTCTCAGTGAAGTACCTCAGAAAGATACTCAACAAGACAGAGTGTCGATAAACAGTCTTGAACTGATCAACGATAAGACTTTGGATGAGATAGAAGATGACATTGAACCAGATGTTAAGCAGTACATCGAGGCATGTCAGCGTGGTGATTTGGCTCTTGTTACAGAACTTCTCGAGTCAACCTCTGTCTCTGTGAAAAGTCTAGATCAGGACGGTGTCTCAGGGTTGCATTGGGCTGCCATCAACAACAGACTCTCAGTGGTGAAATATCTCGTAAAAGAAGGAAGTGAAGTTGATCTAAAAGGAGGTCAGTTAGAGGCTACTCTGTTGCACTGGGCTTGCCGATATGGACTTGTCTATATAGCTGATTATCTCATCAGGGAAGCTGGAGCTGATCCCACAATCTGTGATAATCAGGGCTTCAACTGTCTCCATCTCGCTGTGCACTCGTCCAACATTATGTGTGTGATTTACATATTGTATTTCACGGAGATCCCGATTGATTCTTTGGACCCTTCGCAAAGAACTTCTTTGCATTGGGCCCTGTATCAAGGAGATTCTCTCACCGTTGATGTTTTGTTGAAAAACGGTGCCAATTACCAGGCTAGAGATATGACCCAGTTCACTCCATTACATTGGTCTTTGATCAGAGGCACTCATAAGGTAATCAAGAGCTTAGTAGAGTGTGGTGGTGATGTTCATGATACCAATAATGATGGGAAAGATTGCTTTCTGATAGCTAAAGATATGAACTGTTCCGGTGTCTTGAAAACTGTATTGAAAGAGTGTGGAATGGACAACAAAGGTGTAAAGAAAGTGCCCATCATGCCTGCTAAACTGGCAAAGATTGTAACTTTCTTACAACCGTATCTTCTATTGTTCTTGACGTTCCAAATTTTGGAATTATCAGAGGGTAACATCGTGCCCAGATTGATCTTTGTTCTCTTGATCTTTCTTGCAAATCATTATCTCTTGATGAGACACATCCTTCCTTGTTATATCAACTCTCACAATCCTTTGATCAAGACGCCATACATGGCAGGTATTTTCTCAGGAACCACTTTTTGGATCTTGATATGTTGGATTATGAAAATTTTACCAGAGACGTTTTCACACCATTGGTTCGTCAACTTTATCTTCGCCATCAGTGCTGCTCTTGTGATATTTTCGTTCCAGAAATCTATGTTCATCAATCCAGGATTCATACCGACACCGGCTAAAAAGGAAACTATCCAGGCCACCATAACTGAATTACTTGAATTGAGACAATTTGATTCAAAGAGATTCTGTATTCACACTTTTATCAGGAAGCCATTGAGGTCCAAGTTCTCGTCTTTTGCCAAAGCCAACGTGGCGAGATTCGATCATTACTGTCCATGGGTGTTCAACGATATCGGAGTGAGAAATCACAAGCTTTTCGTCACTTTCATCTTATCCTTGGAAATTGCGATCATCTCCTACATCTATCTTGCTATAAAGTACTTCAATACGTTGGACCACAGTGATGATTGCTCAGTTTTGTCCCAGAGTTTGTGTAACGGGTACGATGAGGAGTCTTTTGTGTTCAACTTGACCATTTGGGCCATGTTTCAATTGGTATGGTTATCTTTCTTGATCTGTGTCCAACTTTTCCAAATTTGCAAGGGGATGACATCTTACGAAGCTGCTAACGTACACAAAGAGGGCATCGATCCTAACGGTAATGTTACTAATCCGTTCTACTCAAGTGTTCCGCCAGAGGATGCTGATAACGAGACCACAAATTCGATCAATGGAGGTTCATCTCTCGCCTTGGGAGAAGGTTCTGGACGTAAAGTTGGTGCCATATCCAACTTCATCTCCAAATCCTCATGGGCCAAACTCGTAGGACTCGATTTATTTCTCCTTACAGCCCAGGATGCCGTTCGTATGAATCGGCATTTGACATCTACAGACTTTGGAGTCAAACAGAACTGGCTCGATTTCTGGTTCCTTGTAAATGGAGGTGAAACCTATACGATGAAGACGTTGTTGCGCTTACCAATTCAAGGAGAACTGAATTTGAATGGCAAATTGGTAGACTACTACAAGCTTTGGGAATTACCTAGTAAAGATGCCTCTTCTATAGTGTGAAAAAAGTGTATATATGTCGTGAAACAAATATCAAAAAATTGTGTGTAAGAAAATTATATAAGAGAAGTAAGCTTGATTTTATAACGATAAGGTGGTAATTAAAGGTAGCACCAAGTGGAGCCAACAGACCCCTCTCGAGATACAATTCAACAACTGTTAGTAAAGAACATGATCATATAGAGATGGAGACAGGAAATGGGGCGTCTAAGAGACGGGTATTGGGTGGTAAAGGGACGGTACCTCCTGTGGTGAAACTGCTGGCCATAGACTACGAACAACAGTTGAGTGATTCCTCAACACTGTCGTCGTCATCGTTAGGGCCAATGGATCAGATGGATCTATTCTGTCCCATCTGTAACGATAGGATGGTTAGTTTGAGTCAATTGAACCGGCATCTCGATGATGAGCATAAGACCGATGGACCTGTGACCAGATTGGACCAGGATGTCAAGACATGGTTCACCAAGAAAGTGATCAACAGAGCCACCGATGTGATGAACGATCATAAGAGCTTGATGAAGTTGGACTTGTTCGACAACGACCGCACGTTCACCTTCAGCACTGCCAACGACGTCACCACCACCTCGATCAAGCCACAGATCGATATCCCCAATACTCATTGGAAGAAAGCCCTTGGCAACGATACATGTCACCTTCAAGGTTGCCACAAGTATTTGAACATCAAGAACGGTAACGTGAACTGTCGTAAATGTGGCTACTTGTTCTGTAACGAGCACACTTTCTTCAAGATGAAGATCAATGCCCAATTACAGTACGATCCCGACCAAGGTGTCTTGGTGAGATGTTGTTTGGACTGTTTCAAGTCAAAGCCAGATTACAACTCCACGGCACATGTGCGAGACTTGACTCTGAGCTTTCGTAATTGTAGAACTGTGAAGAACGATGAGCGTGATATGGAGGTCAATAGATTGGAGACGAGGTTGACTAAATTTTACGACTATTTCCTAGCAGCACAGTTGAACCGAAAAGTGGCCAACATCAAGAAATTCGAGCTCAGTGTAGTCAATTGGGAGCGAGACTCCGACCACAGTGCTTGCTTTATATGCTTGAGAAATTTCTCGTTGTCGACTATGTTGAGGAAACATCATTGTCGGTTGTGTGGTAAAATAGTGTGTGGAAGTTTGGACACTCAATGCTCAATTGAGGTGCCCATGAACCTCATGATGCAGTATCTTACCATAAACCATGAACCGAGGAAATATGTGGAGTTGAACCAGGCGCATAACAAGAGTATCAGATGCTGTCGTAATTGTAAAAAGACATTGTTTGACAAGAAACTATTCCAAAAAGATTTGAACACCCCCAAGATAGAGGTTCTACGTATCTATGAGACGATGCTCATCTACAGGAACAAAATAGAGTCGCTATTGAACGTTTTCAAAGACTCGATACTGACGTTAAACGAATTAGACAATTCTACAAAGCAGAATCATAACGACACGATGAACAAGTTTCTAAATAACCATGAAACGATCCAGTCGATCTCGAAAGAACGGGTAAAGTTGAAAGAGCTTTTCAAAAAGTTCGACTCCTTGACAAAGAATTTGCATCGTAAATTGGTGAACGATGAGAAGAACAAGTTGGTGAACAACGATGAATTAAGACTAGAGAAGGCCATTTACTCGGTTTGTGTCACTTTTTTACAGGAAAACATGTCTAAATTACAGGAAATATCATTGCCCCAAGAACCCAAGACACTGGAGGTGCCTCTCAAACCCAAGATCACCAAGAAAGAGGTGCGGATCAACAGAGAGAAGTTGATGGTTTTAAAAGAACAAAAATTCTTAGTCGAAGAAATGATCAACAACAGTAAAAAAAAACGGAAATTCGACGACTTACAAAGCTTAGAAATGAACCTCCGGGACATCGATAGGGAAATCTTGGAAATCGAGGCCACTTTGGGTGACGAATTCGGATTTGAGTAATTGACCAATCAGAAGACGGAAAATTTTGGAGAGAGATAGGTCGTGCACCCTGGCACCAAAACGACCGGAGTTGATTTTTCTCTGGGTTTTTTCACCAAAATTTCGTTGTACGTTAAAAACAAGTGTAACTGCAAAGAACTCGAGCACCATGTCGACTTTCAATGTATTGAGATGGACCGCCTTGGCCACCGGGGTCGTTTACGGGGCCTACCACACCCAAGTGTTGAAATCCGCTGGAGCAGCCAAGCAGGAGATTCTGGATTTCAAACATCAGGAGAAGTTGATCGCTGAAGCCAAGGCTGAATTTGCCAAATTGAACGCTCCAAAAGAGGTTAAGACCGAGAAAGTCACTCCAGGCTCGATCAATTTGGACGACCCAAACATCGATTTCGCCTCAGTCCTCTTGAGTGCCGTTGATAATTTGTAAATATTAGAGAAAATTCGTTAATTAAGATCATATTTTTAAGTCTGGAATGTATTTGGAAATCTTTGGAAATGACCAAGATTCAGTGAATAAAAGTAGATGTAGAAATCCGGACGTTCAATTGCTCCAAATGGTTCAATTGGTGGTCCGGACCTGTGAAAATATTTCTCCATTTGGAGCTACTCTTTTTTTTTCACCTCTTAGTGCACTCACTCACTCACTCACTCACTAAGTAATTCACTAACTAAGTTATAAACTGAAGGCTCACCAAGATGCTCACCAGATCGTTTGCCAAAGAGCTCCCACATCTCAGCAAGATCAGGACATCTCATTCGGTGAGAGTGATCAACAGTAGAAGAAGTTTCTTCAAGTCGTGGTCGTCGTCGTCGTCTTCTTTCAATTACTCGGCTCAACCCAATGGACATTCAGCCGATGCATCTGTATTGGGCTCGGTGTTTAAATACAACATCCTGGTATCTTACCAGCCGAAAGACCGAGACTCCGAGAAAGGGGCTATCTACCAGAAACTTACAAAGACCAACGAGATGTCACCAACTGGAGAAGACAACTATGTCGTCTCATTTAACAAGGCTCGTAACTCAGTACTCATCGGAGTAGCAGATGGGGTCGGTGGTTGGTCCGAGTTGGGTTACGACTCCTCTGCCATATCACGGGAGCTATGTAAGCTGATCAAAGAACAATTTGAGCACGACCAAGTGCAAGACATCCTTGTCCACTCTTTTGATAAAGTGCTCAGCGACAAGATCGTAAAAGTAGGTGGTACCACCATATGTATAGGCATAGTTGATTCCTCTGGTAAATTGTATGCTCAGAACCTTGGAGACTCTTGGTTTGGTGTTTTCAGACCGAGTCCCGTGGACAGTCGTTCCAAAGATATCAAATACTCGTGCGTGATGGAGTCTCTGGACCAGACTCACGGTTTCAACACTCCCTACCAATTGTCGATAATACCTAAAGAGATGCAAGAGGAATCCGAAAGACTGGGGAGAAGATACATTCAGGACACTCCTTTGGACGCTGACACTTATCCAGCTTTCCAATTGGAGTCGAAAGATGTAGTCATTTTCGCTACCGATGGTGTCACCGACAACGTCTGCTCCGACGACATTGCAATGTTTTTGACAGACGAGATCAACAAGAGGAACGGTGCAATCAACGACGTGGCTTTGTTGAACATTTCCAAGGATTTCGTGGGGAAGGTGAACCTTTTAAGCAGAGATTCCAAATACCCAAGTGTTTTTGCACAGAATTTGTCCAAGTTGATCAACCAGAAATACACAGGAGGGAAGTACGATGACATCACCCTGGTGATGTTACAGGTTGTGTAGTGTTGTAGCAGTGTAGCAGTGTAGCATCGCTGTATAGCATCGCTGTATAGCATCGCTGTATAGCATCGCTGTATAGCATCGCTGTATAGCATCGCTGTATAGCATCGCTGTATAGCATCGCTGTATAGCATGGTTGTATAGCATGGTTGTATAGCATGGTTTTAATTTATGAATGCTTTGTTTAATTGGATCTTGAATGCTTATGTGATGCTCTGATACCATTTCGATGTTTAGTCACATAGAGTTGATCTCAGATAACTGCCTTCAATTCATGTAATTCAACCAGAACAGTCCATATGATATTTCAGACGGCTCAGCAGCTTTACTTGGTGAATTGGATGATGTTACAAATGTTAATACACATCTGTAGAATCTCCTCATCTTTAGACGTTTGTAGAATCGATAACATACCATTCTTCAAGTCGTTTCTCTTGAAACGATCAACTTCATCAGCTTTGTCTTGTATTGACACCATCAAGTTCATAAAGATGTACACCAACCTGACAAGAAACTCTTCATTATCCAAATACTCAGGGTCTTGCAAGAACTCTATCAACAACTCCACCAACCTGTCCTGTTTGAGCAAAATATCACAAATTGGTTCGTGTTCAGATACATTGGCAAATATGTTCAACACAGAGCATTGGATATCGACGTTCACGTTGTTGAGTAAGTTCAACAATGTCTCAAAATTCTCTTCATGCTCTTTGATCTCAAAGTTGAAAAATTTGGAGATCATTACCGGTGAAAGACAAAGGTTGGCTACGAGCTCTATGGTTGATTTGGCCAATTGAGTGTTGGAAGACACCATGAGATCTTTCAATGTGTCAAAGGATAGTCTAATGATCAAGTTGTTCGTGTTCAAATCGTTCATCGAGGACAAGTTGATCAAGGCAATGAGTATTTCAAATTTCTCTTTATCACTGACATCATTAGCCAAAGCTTCACATAGATAGGGAATACAAGTCTGTGAAGGGTTTTTAGCATCAAAGATCAATTTAGGATTATTGTTCATCAACAATCTCAGCAAATTATCTATAGCCAACTGACGAATCTCAGGGTACTGGATTTGATCTTTGTTCAAAATTGAGAGTGTCGACTTATCATACTTCAAATTGACACTGGTCGCTGTGAGATAATTTAAAATGAATTTCAAACCACCTTGCTTGATAACACTCGAGGTTAATGATTTGATCTGTATGAAGTTGGACAACAATTTCATCAACTCGTTTTGTAAATTGATGGATTTACAATTTGATATGAGATCACTGATTTTATCTTGTAATGACTTGAGGAATGACTCGATCTGAGACTTGTCGTCCTTACCATCAAAGACATTTGGACCTAATTTCTGTTCTTCATAAGATGATAAGTTCAACAAGATAGACAAAGCTCCAAATTTGATCGAATTATCGTTATTTGCTATCAAATCTGTCACTTTCGATATCAAGTCAATGTTACTTCTCAATGATTCCTTCATTTTCACCTTTAAAGAGACATACAGAATTCCCTCGAGACAGACGTCCAAATCCTCATCTTTCAACAAACCATCGATAAAGATCTGATTCAATTTCTCAAGTTCGATTTTCTTCTCTGTGTAATTGTTCAATTTGGTTAGTATTAAGGCGATCAACTTCTCATGTTTAGAATTTGACAACTGGTCCAAAAGTAGCTTATAATAGTCCTTGATGATGAATTGTCTTATAGACTCTTCAATACAACAAGTGTTAAAAAATTTCAATACCGAAATGATCAATTGATCATTTAGCGTAGAAACTTGTAAACTGCTCATCAAGTTCAGGAAATCCTGAGAGTTCAACACAAACTCTGCAATTAAACTTGGTAAGACTGGGAATAACAAGTAAAGAGAGTCGAACAATAACTGTTTGTTTTGTAAAATAGTTGTCTGCTCTAAAAAGTTCAATATGGTCAAACTGAGTTGTTGTGAATCTAACTCTTTCAATTTGATTGTAGTGACAATGACCATGGCTCTTATATCAGTATCAGATAAGTATGGAAGTAAGTATGTTAGTGACACAAAGTACTCCTTGTTAACTGAGCTAAATCTCTCCAAGATATTGAGTATGAGCGCGATTCTGAATTTGGTCAGTTTCACTTTCAACAATGATCTATTGGTTCGGATCAACTTGTTGATGAGCTCTTCATCTTTACTACAAATTTCAATGAGCTTCTGAAGTTTGGCAATGTCATTCTTCTCTTCAAGTTCAGTGATCACTTTCAGCATGTACTCGTTGTCGTGCAACTTTTCCAGCATAGAATCATCTTCTAAGTCTAGAAGAGATAATTTTTCGAGAACCTCTTCTTCCATAGTATCTGTTTCTCAAGCTTAAGAAAATGTTGATCTTTAAGCTCTCTTTTGGTTACTTAAGTAACTTTTGACTTATTAAATAATGCTTAATAATTAGAATCACAATCGAATCAGTCAATAGCTCTTTAATAAGGTGTGGGCACCTTCAGTGAGCAAGATATATTTTCTGAGTATGGAAACTTGTCTTTCAGCGTTTCTCACTATCTGTCCACAATCAAATAGCTCTCAAACTAAGATCAAATAGTCTTTCAATGGTTCAGCACTTAAAGTAGATCTTTAACAGTCTTAAAAGTACCTTTCAGTGATCCAAAAATTAACTGAGCAACAAATTGCAAATTTTTAATGGACTCAAATATACTGTGGGTATGCTGAGCAGTTGCTAGATCCAATTGAAATACCTTCCGACAATCAAATTGTTTTATAAAGATTTGATGTTTTCTTCGAGGTAAGTTGATACTCGAGATCCTAAGCTATCTCTTTATAACTTGAGGCACCTTTTCAATAGAGTGAAGGTCAAATTTCCTTTCAAATTAACTCTTTTGTTAACCTTTGTTGTATATCAAGTTGATCTGTGATCAGTTTAAGTCTCTAGCTAATCCTAAGATGACCTTCCCTGAGAGAGATGAGGTTCGTGATACTCTGGTTAACCTAGGCCTGTCCTAACAACTCTAGACTTCTCTATATAAATTGGTAATAGAGAACAGAAGTTATTTGGTCCTGTTCTCAATACAAATCGCCGTCACTTCAAACACCAACAATTGACTCCAATTGATCTTAGTCTCCCTATTGATCTGTGATTCTCAAGATCTCTACAGGTGAAAAATATCGAAATTGTTACACTATACACTACTATTTCTTCTTTCTACTCTTTCTATTCAGCATGATTTTAGAGCATTCAGGACAATACCAGGTACCTTGAGGAGGTTCTTTCAAGCCAACACAAGCCAAATGGAACCATTCATACTCACAGTTGGAGTTGTCACAGGCAATCATGTTCCCGAAAGAGACCTGTCTACAGAAACAATAGACTTCGTCTTCATCTCCATGATTGGTTGGAGCAGAGATAGAGATGTCTAATGAGGAGGAGGAGTGTTTGAAAGGATGTGACATGGAGGACAGAAGTACAACGTTTGGATGGGTTGATACCAAAGATGACGAGCCCGGACGTTTGCGTGTCATTATCATATCTGAGTCTGATTGATATTCTTCAGATAATTGTCTTCTTGAAGGAGTTGAGTACTGAGGAGATGTTTGCCTTGTGTTGACGTTTGAAGAGCTCAGAGTGTTTGGTTGAGTGGAAGCTGAATAAGATTTCCGCAGTTGCTGTTGTGGCAGTTGCTGTCTGGATCTTGAAGATAATGAGATGTTGTTGAAAGATGATAACAGCGATGTAAGGGACAGTTCTTGTTCCAACATTTCCAGTGGTGCTAGAAGACCTTCATTTTCTAGTGTTTCTATGTCGGACTCGAGTTTATGAAGATGTTTAGTGATAAGAAAGAGAGCAGTGTTGGCTAGCACACACTTGGACTCTTGTAATTTGTACAGGGTTTTGAAATCTTCGTCGATTTTTTGGTAAATCTGTTGCTCTTTAGGATGTCTACTAAGAGAGCCCGACTGCTTGATATGTTTGTGAAGCTGATTATCCCTTTGTTGGATCCGTTTCCGTGTCTCGTAATATTTCATATCATTCTCTCCGAGTTCCAGAAGCAAATGGGCCAACTCTGCTGGTAAATTTGAAACTTTTCTTGTCAGTACTCTCAATACATCGTCTACACTATGATTCGGGGCCAACTTACGGTCCTGAGTGTGTTGTTCTAACACTGAAGCGGCATCCATTTTAATCTTGTGATTTGAAATACGCCTGCGTTCTGTTTTTTTACTAGATGTATGTATTATTGTAGGTGGTCGTGTGTAGTGTACTAAATTGGCGAGCTGAAAAGGTAGTGTCTTGAGTGCTAATATACTCTACTGGCATTTTTGGTAGTGTACCGTGGAACAAGTATAATGTATGTATGGTGATGATTGATGATTGATACGGATTAACATTGATAGAAATTCGCTCAGTTTCTGTGTCATAAAGACAGTTTCATACTATTGACCTAGCTGTGTTGATATTGCCCAATTCAAAAATTTTCACCCTATTTAATAATGGCTCTACATCATTTCTTTAGACGTCTGGAGACTCAATTCTATCCAGTCTTTCACTGGACACTATACCTTAGATGGCTTTCTCTTCATGAATAACTAAATACATTTCCGGACTAATGCTAGTTGCATTAACTACACAACAAGTAAACAGCACAGCATGGGAATCGAACAACTCCTCAAATAGTATTCATACGGATGTAAATACACACCACACACTCTGTATCTCTCTTTCTTTATAAACAGACACCCCTGTAAAAGTCGTGTGCCAACCACTAATCCACTGTTCGGAATACCCACAAATCTTCCCTTTTTAAACTCGATTTTCGCAACGACACCATGTTCACATCCTTCTTTACTCACCACACCACATCGACACCACAACCACAGTACCACGCCTTAATCACTTAACCACTACATCCATCCAGCTCACCATTCCATCTCCACACAATTTCATCTCGCTGCACAGATGCATCAAAACTGCAGCTGACCGCATCGGACGACACCCTTGAAGACGTGCACGGAGTATCAAAAATGGTCATGTCTGCTGGCGCGAGTGTCCGAAAGAGGAAACTCCTGCAAGAATCGTGCATGGAGCTCAAATGTCCCAATCCGTCCCCATAATAGCGCTGGATCAAAGGAAGTACAAGGAGTGCAGAGATCCGTTCAGGATGTTATTGTTGAAATATTTATAGGTATTGCTGTGGTGAAAAATTGTTTGAAATACAAATCATCGACGATATTGTAACCGTTTGACTTTGGTGATCCGCGTGATATTATTACCAACGCACTAAAATCGTCAAATCCTTACCCTGGCACAGAGACATCACCAGACCCTTTCTAGTATAAAAAAAACAGTGCATCGCCTGAGTCACCTATCTAGTTGAGCCACAACCCCCCAAAGGAAACAAGCACGTCAATTAATAGGGAAACCCCCCCCCTCTTCATTACCACATGGATCAAATATATACCCAGTTGACTTCCAGGGTGTTCAAGCTCTTGAACGAGATGCCCTACAACCACAGGTTGATCATCTCCATCTCTGGAGCCCCCAATAGCGGTAAATCCAGTGTGCTGAGTAAAATAGCCAGTCTCATCAATAAGATCGCTCATAGGTCTGGATTTGTCGAGTACAACACAGACCTCTGTGTCGTGATACCTCAGGAAGGTTATCGGATACGAAGACCAGATCTTGTCAAGCTCTCCAAATTGAACAAACAGTTGACCGTGTTAAGAGATGTGCCCAAATTGTACAACTCCAAACTGTTTCTTCTGTTACTCCAATACCTTCAACAGGAGATAGATGAGCTCCGTACAAGGACCGTGTATGCTCCGGAATACAACACTGCTCGTGACTCGATCACTGAGAACGGTATCAAGATCACTCCTCAACTGCGTGTCATCATCATCGAGGGAAGCTATGTCCAGTTGAAAGACTCGGTATGGAACGAGATCGCCTCCATGGTGGAGGAGAGATGGTTCATAAGGGTCAAGACAAACATCGGCAAGCAAAGGCTGATCAAGAGATATATCTCTGACCAGATCGTGCAGAGTCCAAGAGACCTGGAGTCCATGTATGAGGATGTGGACTTGATAAAGAGAGACTACATAATCAACCACACTCTCATGCCAGATTTGATCATCGATAGTGTCGAGTACGACAGCTGACTGTTCCGTTACCCAACCTCACGTTCTTCATGACCATTCTATAAATTCAGTTTGAAACTTCATTGACTGAGTTTCTTTAAAGTATCCATCGACTGTTTAATACTAATTAAGCTAGGAATCAGCTAGGAATCATCCACTGACTGTTCAATTTTTTATTGCCAATCATCGGCTTCAACACCAACACTCCAGCCAACATGATGCCAATGGTGAGCATCAACTTACCCTTTTCAAACCTATCGCTTAGTATATCGAATTTCCCAGAAGGTGAAAATCTTGTACAGTAAATATCGTTACCGATGACACAGATTTGACTTGTCGACTCCACGTTACTTGGCTCCGTCAAGATTATTGGTTCTTCATCGAATATCGCTTCATGATAGTTGCTCAACACCATTTGCTCATTTATTTCAATTTCATTCATATTTGCATCGATTAAATATCTTGGTATAGATATCACTTGTCCATTGGCAAGCACCAATATAACGCTTTTTGTACTGATACCAAACTTGCTGGTACTCGTGCTCATTTGTAGAACTCTTTGTGCCAAGTTGAAAGACTTCTGTGTCGTATGTGGTGGTCTCTTGATGATATCAAATTGGCTTCCACCACCCGAGCTCACTTTCTCGTTGGAGTTGGATGATTCGTACAAGTCCATCATGACAAGTTTAACACCCATGCTTGGTAGTAAGCTGTTGTAAGTATAACAGATGAAGTTTTCATCGTAAATCACCTTGACAGTGGTGTAATCTATGAATTCCTCATCATTATCATGTTTCTGTGTCATTAGGATCTCACCAGTGACGATATCTACTAATCTGAGATACAACCCTTCTTCGTTGTACGTCGTGATCACACAAAGATTCGGTATAAGATACTTGTACATCACTGATCTGTCAGGTAACACTTTTCCAATCGACAGAACAGAGTCATTGTTTGGATCTGGACGTTTACTTATCAGGATAAGCTTTTCAGTTGTCAATGGGAACGACCATGTCTTGTGGACTATACCATCAACGATGTGGTACCCTGACACAGTTTTGTCGTCAGCGTCGACGATATAAGAATCAGTAGCTGGGTGTATTTTGTTACCTGATTGAATATACCACTGTTTGTCGATATTGTGGATTTTTGTAACAGTGGTGTCATAGATAATCTCATTGACAAGCTCGAGGTCTAAATCGTAGACTCTGACAAGTCCATCTTCACTAATGATCTTAATAAGACTTTTACCCTCGTTGACAAGATATTTAAATTCTCTATCTAACACCATCTTTTTGATTAGTGTTCTCTCATAGATATCAAATATGTACAACTTGTCTTGGTTCAAGATCACCAATTTCTTATCAAATCCGAAGTAATTCAAGTCGGATACATCACCAAGCTTGAACTTCAAAATCTGGCCCAAGTTCTTTCTCAACCTTAGAAAATAGTTTTGAACAGGGTTCGAGTTCAGATTAGACTCCAAATTCTGGAATTTAATAGGTGAGTCAACTATGATAGCGTTCTTTGTCTTGGATAAGTCTTCTCTTGACCATACCAATGAACCATTTTCATAGTACTCGGACCCATTCAGCCCCAGTAACACTTGAATCTTGTCATTGTACAGGATTTTCAAATTGTCAAGATTTTTAATGTTGTTAGCACTTGAGTCGAGTTCAACACCTGTTTCGAGATCAACGACTCTAATTTGGTCGTCGATTAAGAACAAACAATCGTTGATTTCAAACTTGGTGAGCTCGCTATCGAATAAAAGCTCTCCCTCGTAGTTGAAAAGTTTGAGATTGTTATCGATTTTCAAGTATCCAAATTCGGTAATCAGGTCAGCTTTAGAGATCTTTGATACTTTGTAGTTGAAGTCTATTTTGAAGACCGAGCCCTGAGACAAGAAACAATTCAATTTCAAATCATCCAGATGTCTCTTCATATAATGTAAAAGATCCCAATTCTGATCATAGATCGAAATCTGAGTATCTGTTGAAATGATAAATTTATCATCCCAAATGGAAGTGTGTGAAATCTTATCAAATGCTGGAATATCAGTGATTCCAAATGACTTTGACACCAATACAGAGTGTCCTTTGAATTGTAAGATCACCTTTTCGCCAATTGAAGCCATATTTTTAACACCATTGAATACCTTACTGTTCAACAAATCACCGTGGTCATTGTACAAGTTCAAGTAAAATAGGCCATTTTGTGTAGAACCGACGAAATTGACATTATCAGCTACTCTATAGAGCATTGGATCATCGTATACTGCTCTTCTGAAGTTGATACCTGGCGAATCATCCTTGGTAAAAACAGTGGTCAAACCGATGAAAAATTTAGTATCAGTGAGTGCTAAGATTTGATCACCAACCACAAAGCTCTCGCCAATTGACCCAATTTCTGGTCGAAGCCAGTCCTGATCGAACTCATCCTCGAAGATACAGAGAGCTCTGAGGACAAAGAGTGAGAAAAATAGCAAGAAGTGCATTTTTCAGTGTGGTTTAAACCTTTCAGTTAAAAGTTAGACATCTTTTTTTTTTTCTTAACTATGTACAGATGGAGAAGGAGAGGCAGATGGAGAGGCAGATGGAGATGGAGGATCGGATGGAGGTCCAGACGAAAAATCTGAATCTTGTATAAAATTCCATTTGGGAACGAAATTGATCGACAAATTGACCTCTTGCCATAACTCTTGCCATGGATCCAAGGGTCCGAACCAGATGGAGTCCAAGTCCTCGAGATCCAAATCAGCTATTTTCAAGTCTGGTTTCTCCACAGTCTTGATGGCCAGAGGAGCTTTCTTGCGAAGATCAGGAACAAGTGTTGATTTGAAATACTCGTTGGACTCATGGGATAACACGGCTCCACTCAGTAGGATATTTAGAGCTTCAGCTCTGAGGAAAGTCATCGATTGTAGTTTGATGTTGTTGAACATGAATTTGATCTCCAGTCTAGACATGTATTCGTAATCCTTGGGTCCGAACCACCAACTCACCGGTTTGTTTTCTTGAAGCAGTTTTATCCTTTGCCTACGGGCATCTGCCGCTATGAACATGTCCTCACCAAACACTCTGTTGGTGACGATCTGTGAACCTCCACAGAAGACAAGATTTCCCAGAATCAGGTACGCCCCCAGTTTCTTGAACCTCCTGGCCCATTTGTTACCGAACGCCACTCTTCTCCCCATCTTCACCATATACAAACCCAAGAGTACCTCGATGCCTCCTAGCAAATTACCAGCCACCAAGTTGTCCAGAGCCGGATTCACAAAATAGAGCAAATTGCTCAACGAATGGTTGGGTCTACCGAAGTAGTGGTGGAAAACTACCCTTTCGAACTTGATCTCTTGTTTTTCATTCCCTTTTAACACTCCTTTGCCATCTGTCATTGTCTGGTACTAAAGACACTTTTTTCTCAATTGGAGATTATTTTTTTTGATTTGGTTTCAATTTTTCAAGATATTTTTCAATTAGATTTCAATTGAGTCAATTGATTGAGTTGGAGTGATTAGGTGAGCGAAAAATTGGTTTAGAGCCAGGATAACGCGGGACACTTCAATTGGAAGTAAAAAAAAAAGAACAGCTGGTACTGGCAGGTGGTTTGTGTCTTATGGCTTTTACGGCTTTGCTGGAGTTGTAATTAAGGTAAAGAGATAACTCAGTTTGACAGCTTTATAGCTTGAACAGCTTCACAGCAAGGGAATCAGGCTCATAGTGGTAGAGAAAGCTAGCAACAACAGACTCTAATCACGACAATGAAGACATTCATTCGAACTCTCACCACTAAATCTTCACAGTTCACCAAGTTGTGTGAACAGGTGAACAACAACCCACAGAGCACTCTTCAATTTCTCAAGCAATGTCAATCCCTTGATAAATCTCAGCTTTCAACTCTGCTGATCGTGCCAATTCTCAGCAAGAGCAAAGTAGATTCTGAGATCTTGAGGAACTTCTGGGTATTACACCCTGAATATTCACAAGTCAAGAAGACAATCGACTTGTTCTATGAGCAGAACAGAAAACTGATCATTCCAGAGAAAACAGTGATGATACCATTCAGAAAATTGATATGGGATGGCCAGTTGGACAATGCTATCGACTTGATCGACTCCACTGTTGGAAGTGAACGTTACTTGACTTTTAAAGGAGAAGAACGGAATCGTAAATTGCTCAGGACACTGGGTAAAGGTGTTGCTTTCATTGGTGGATTGGAGATCTTGGGTAATGTATTTTTGATCAATTACTCAGGAACCATGATCTCTGTCTATTTGCTGATCTTGACCTATTTGGGTAACATGAGCTTCTTGCTGTCAATGGCATTTAGTAACAGGAAAGTGGAGGGTATTTTACAATTCACCAATGGTACGTTCCAAAAATACTGGTACCAACATCAAGATGAGATGAAATTTTTCAGGAGAATTGTCGAATTAGACTTGAAGTTGAACGATAAAGATCAGTCAGGTTTTGTTACGAGAAAAGTGGTCAATTTGATGGCAGATAGACAGATCGAATACACCGAGCCTGAACAGGAGATCATGATGAGACAGTACTGGTTAAGTGGTGGAGACGGGTTTGTCTGGTGTGAGCCGGATTTAGAGCCTGCTGAGTTACTATGGGACAATCATTTGCAAGAGACAAAGACCAAATTGTTGAAGTAGTTGTAAGCTGCTGCCCTAGATGTTGTTCGATCATCAATTGAGCTTGAGCTGGCTGGACACGGTATAAAGTTCAGCTATTTATTCGCCTTATTTATTATCAGAACCAGAAATGGCTCTTATTTATCTATTTATTCTTTTTATTATCATAATTTATCTGTCACTATTTGTTGACGTTCAATGTATTAAATTTAGTGACCAACTTGCATAATTTTATGGTTTGACGCTGATCAAAATTATTTAACTATGTAATCAATGCAAAAGCTTTCTGTGTCACTAATACCGACCGAGTTGTAGACCATGATACAGCTCTTATTCATCACCTCCTTTTTCATAACTGTTATAACGTAATAAGCATTGGATACGATCTGGGTAAATTTTCACCAGTAACTAATCTCATGAGATCAGCTATTTAGCACTGGCTCTGGTTTCTCGGTGATCAACTTATCCTGTAACGACACGATATAGTCTCTTAGCTTTTGGTTCTCCTCCGAAAGCGTTCTTATAGTTTCTTTCAAATTAGGGATCTCACGTACCTCTGTCTCCAAATCTTTTACATACAGTTCTCTTCTCAATCTGAACAGTTTCTGGGCAATACGATTCTGAGTAGCTCTCTTGGAGTTACTTAACACTTTACCGTTCTTATCTGTTATCACTGGTTTATCTTCGTTGTTCTGGGTGTAATTCGATGGCTGTACGTTGACAGGTAGGTTGGGTAGTACGGAATCTGTCTTAGGTATGAGAAGGTGTCTTTGGATATCCATCTGATTAGTCAACTTGGTAGGGTCTTGTGATTTGGTCTGTACCAGAGCCAGCACTGCATCGTAGATATCCTCGTTGAATTGCAGTGTTCTGTCTTTGTCTTTCCACTGATTTACGTTCATTAGCACTGTGTCTTGATGATTAATATAGTTAGTCAATATCTGTCAATTTGTTATAATTTTTGATAGACGATCTTATTTTCAAAATCAACGCTTTTGTTTGATACTTGTGTGGAGGGTTTAACTCTAGGCTTTATTGTTTTGTTAACAAATGCTAAGTGTCTTGGTTTTAAGTTGATGGTGAACTGAGTAATGCTCTTTTTAAATAGTTTCTCTTCACTCTTTAGCTGCCTGAGCCTTTAGTATCTTTTCACTATTAAATACTCTCAAAGCTCACTTGCAGATAATTTTTTTACTAGTTACTCTTCTAGTCAGTTAGTTAGAACAACTAGTTTAATCAAATCGATTATCAATTGGTCAGATCTGGGTCATCAATACTTAGACTTGAAGAATTCAATACTCAACAGTTTGACGATATTCAATCTCGAACACTCAATCCAGTACCAATTCACTATTTTATGATTAAAACAGCAGCAATCACCTCACTAATTCACTAGTCTAACTAACTCAACACGGTGATATCAACTACTTAAATATGAGATCGTCAGCAACTCCCGCCAGTTGCTTCGATAATTGGCATGAATTTGATAAATTGCTGTTTGCTTAAACTTGTGCCGAATCTGCACGACTTTTGGGAAGGGAACCCTTAAGAAAAATAACAGAGACAAGTAGGGAATTAAAAGGAATTAATTAGATACATTACTACAAGGCCTGGAAACGACCCAGTAACAGATGGAGGAGAAGAATATCAAGAAAGGGGTGAAGAAGTTCAAGTCGCAGAGTGTGAACAGCTTGTTCAAAGACACCAGTCTGGGTCGATCGGAGAAGGTGACCAGTGGGTCACTGGAGAGTGGATCCACCCATGGAGGGTACGGGATTGGCCAGTCCAGGTTTTCGATCCTGCATCAATTGGGCAGTAATAATGGAACACCCACGAATAACAAACAACCCGGGATCAAGACGTTGTCGTTGGCTTCTGGCCCCAAGTTGAAGATCATCCCAGAGAAGAGGTTTGTATCTGGGTCCAATCAGATCACCAGTGGGTCCACTGGGGGTGAAAATAACCCATTGACCAATAGGATCATCACAGAGGATAACAATTATTGGAAGAAATCACGTAGTAACTCTCCGGAGATAAAGAAGGAGTCTAGAGCGAAGGAAGATCAGGTAAAACTGCAAGGGTCGAGGTTCACTTTCTCCAACTTATCACTCCCACCTTCCACCAGTGGCTTCAATTGGGCAGATATAGACGACGAAGACGATGACTCTTTCAATGACAAGATTTGGAGCTCCTTGGTCTCAAATCCAGCTCCATTTACTCCAACTGAATCATTCGATCAACTGAAATCTAATTACATCGAGCCATATCCTTCTAAACCGAGTCTCACAGAGCCATATCCACCGAAATCGGGTCTTCCTGAATCATATCAGCAAAAACCAGGCTTCACAGAGAACTATGACAAAGGTCTTCCCGAGTCATTTACCTCTAAATCTCAGAGTACTCCACAGTTCACATCTCCAATTGTAGAGTCAAGTCAAGAGATATTCAGCCCAGTGGCTCAAGAACCAAGACCCGGTCAACAAAGCTGGCAGTCAGCTTCCTCACTCGTGGGATTCCGCAGACACACTTCTTCATCTTTGAATTTTTCAGAGAACAATTCCTCGGCAAATTCCAGTAATCATTTCTTCAACAGCCCCAACTCTTTTAACAGGTACAATAGCACGGGGATCTTGTCCACGTCATTTGACAAACTCAATTTCCAGGACAAGACACCGACTCCGACTTTCGAATCAGAGCCTGTGAAACTGGAACTATTCAATCCAATCACCGGGAAGGTGGAAGTTTTCGCCAATTCCAACACCAGGTCATCCATGGGATCCAATGAGACAAGACCACCACCAGAGATTTCACATCATCCTCGTAGTTTTGATTCCAGTTATATCAACCATAACACTCCAAACAAACAAGATATCTGGAAACCCTCCACTACAGTTTGGAACTCCAGAGAGAACAGTCTTTCTAACGACGTGAATGTGTTTTCGCCCAATCTCAACGAGCCGGTCTCGTCACCAGTGTGGTCAGACTCGAGAAAGAATTCTGACACCCTTCAGGACTCGACTCTGACCACTCCAAATACTCTCCGAGGCCTGTCTCGGTTCTTCCCATCTCCTATGACAGAGCAACATTCCGAGTATTTCCCTGGTATCATGAAAAGACACTCTTCAGAAACTTTCGACCCTCTTTCGAACTCTCCACAATTGAGAACACTGCTGCGTCGTTTGGACTTGACAGAGACCAAAATAGCACCAACCGAGCTTGTTACAACTTCGATACCATCACAAGAGACTAATGACAATTACGACAAAGACGATGAAGACTATTTTCAAATCTCTTTCCCATCTTTGAAACTGAAAGCTCAAGTATCTGATCCAAGAGACTCGATACAAGAGTTTGTACTTGGAGATTCCATAAGATACCCTGAAGGGTTCTCATCTACATTCTACAAAAGAGGAGTCAACAATTTCATGTTTGTTAGAGAGTTACAATCCAAAGTTGCAATCAACAATATCAGGAACTACGATTACGCAGAATTCAGAATCAATATCCCAATCAGTCAGACCTCGATGGCTAAATTACAAGCCCAACAAGACCCAGACCAGTCCAACAGGATCAAAAGATCCCACATTATAAACATAGACGTTAGAGAATTGGAAGGTAAAAGCGTCCGTAGAGGACCTTCACATGCTCCATCTCGAGTGATGAAAAAGACACCATTTCCCCGGAAAAACTAACTTTTCCTGCATGCCTGTTAAATAGTGAAAAAAAAAAAAAAACGGAAAATCCGCAGTTAGTCAACTAAACCCTGCATCTATTTAATCCGAGTCCGACCCCACCCATGAACTACTCCAACTGTTCGGTGTATTACCTCCCACATGGGACTGTGGAGCTCTACGATACAGCGCAGCAGTTAATCCGGACACTGAACGAGACCATCCGTACTCCTATCTTGTATATAACCAACTGTTCTCTGGACTACGATGACGTTTATCAATATTATACGGAATATCTAAGCTCCAGTGTGGGCACTTTCATCACTGAAAACAGCCGTGACAGTTACCGTTCAGGGTTGATCCTGGTACTGTTCACATATAGTGCCATAGTGGTATCCTCGTGGATGCTTTTAATAGTGTTGTACCTATCGACGAACAAGAAACCGTTGTCCATCAAGTTAGCCAGCTTGTTGTACAGTATTTCTGTCTCGATCATCCTTCATAAGACCACCAAATTACTTGAGCAGGAGACCCGGTTGGGGATCCAAAGCGTAGAGAGGTTCGAAGATGAAATACTCAACGGGACCGTGTATCTCGTGCTAATGGTGGTGACTCAAACGTTCACCTTTATAGCGTGGCTAGAGATCTTGGTATATATCATGCCAGTCAATTACCAGAAGAAGACTATAGTGATAGGTCTGGTGATGATCATCATCAACACGGTGCTAGAAGCGCTAAACTCGTGTATAGCTGTCAACGACGGTGAGACGAGTAGCGTGCCAATAGCGATTCTAGCTGTGTGTTCTCAGATCTCGATCCAGGTCTCTTTCTTCGTGCTATTTATAGGCTACATCTTGCAAAGAGTCAAGATCTCCTACAACAAGCACACCTGGCCTTTAGCCATCATGACTATAGTCTTCATGCTCACTCCATTTGTCTTTTATATCTTGACCAAATACGCAGAGTCTCTACGGACGTGGTCAGGGTTTTTCTACACTTTTGGTCAGGTGATCAGTTGTGCCTTGATATGGGAATGGATCTCCGATATAGAAATCATATCTAAGGACATCGAGTTCAAAGGTATTGTGGGCAGAGAGATCGACGATAACAGTAATACCAAGTTCAAATCACTGTACCAATTCTTTAAGAAAGGTAAAGTGTCCACAAATGAGTCAGCTGACTCTAGCTACGAATTGAGCAATCTTTCTACCTACTCTTCAAGGCAGAGCATGGAAGACGAGAACGTTATAGACTCTATTATCAGCGAGTTTTCAGAGTCAAGATCTATGATCACTTACGACAGAGTCAATAATAACAGCATTATTGAAAACGACGTTGAAATGGTTGAAAATGAACCTCAACTTCCTCCAGACTTCGAGCCACATCCAAACTTTCAAATTGGTGATTATTATATCGATCAAAAAACACATCTATAGCTGGTTTATAGTCGTGTCTGGTTAAAATAGCAAAATACGAAAAATAATTCGTAAATTGCTTTGCTTCAATGGTTCTTCCAATTTCACGCTTGTTACTTTTAGTATCAAAGGTTTGAGGATGGGATCACAATAGGATCACTTAATTTTGAGTCAGCCTGATTGATGACATCATTATCTGGCTTATAAAATTCAAATCACGTTGCAAATGTCAAAACTCTTTATATTTTATTTATCGTATCTCAAGGCGAGTACTTAGGTTAAGCTACATATTTCTTATAAATCTGAAAAAGTTAGATGATATCACCTGCAACATAAACAAGTTCACTGTTGAAGTGATCAGTTTTTTTCGATCTCAGGCGATTCATTTCTCTTCAATTTGCATTAAACTCACAAGCAGCTTTTTGGGGGTTGAAGAACACTTAAATCAACTTATTGAATTTCCTTAGTAAAAAAACCCTGGCTTTCAAAAAGTGGTGCTTGAAAGATTGGCATCATCTGTGGCTTTCTAGTTACTGTGATGAGAATTAGCTAAATGCAGTAAATCTTCAAGAGTAATATATTTGGCCATACCATTTATATACGAAAAATACCCGTAAATTCTCACTCTATGGAGGGTTGGCCGAGTGGTCTAAGGCGGTAGACTTAAGATCTACTGGACGAACGTCCGCGCGAGTTCGAACCTCGCATCCTTCATTATTTTTTTTTTTTGAAATTCAAACTACTATAACCCCTCAGGATTCCGTTCACAATCTACATCAAAGTCAAAGAAATATAAGTTCGTTTTTATTTACAAGAATTTAAATCACAACGTCAACACCTTAAATATTTTAAAAAAACAAAATGACAAGAATTGAATAGATTATTCTGCCTCTTCTTCCAATAATCTTTTAGCCTCTTCTTCAACTTCTTCCAAGGTTCTGTTTGGCTTAACAATCAATTCTTTGTCTTCATCAACAACTATCTCGACCTCTTCGTTGTCCCTGATTTGACCTTTGATCATCAATTTAGACATTGGGTTCAAAATGCTGCTCTTGATCAATCTATTCAATGGTCTTGCACCATACAATGGATCATAACCATGACTAGCTAACCAAAGTTTAGCATCTTCGGTCAAGTTCAACTTGATTCTTCTGTCCAACAATCTTTCTTGAATCTCGTCGATTCTTATATCAACGATACGACGCAACGATTTTTCCGATAATCTGTTGAACACGATGACATCATCCAATCTATTGATAAATTCCGGGGCATAATGATGTTTCATCATTTCCAACACTTGCAGTTGAGTCTCTTTTGAAACCTTACCTGATTTGTTGTTCAACTCTTTGTCGTGCAATAATAACTCTTGACCAATGTTCGATGTCATCACAATGATGGTGTTACGGAAGTCGACTTGATGTCCTTGAGAGTCTGTAAGTTTACCTTCATCCAAAACTTGCAATAACAACTTAGAGATATCCGAATGAGCTTTTTCAAACTCATCGAACAACACAATAGAGTAAGGTTTCCTTCTTACTGCCTCTGTCAATTCACCACCTTCCTCGTAACCTACATAAGATGGTGGTGCACCGATCAATCTCATCAAGGTATGTTTCTCTTGGAACTCTGACATGTCGAATCTGATGATCGACTTTTCATCATCAAATAAAAATTGAGCCAAAGCTTTTGTCAATTCTGTCTTACCGGTACCTGTTGGACCTAAGAACATGAACGAGGCAATTGGTCTTTTCTCGTTGGTCAAACCTGCTCTTTGCAATCTGACAGCATCTGCGATCTTCAAAATGGCTTCGTCTTGACCAACCACTCTGCCTCTCAAAGAGTCTTCCATGTATAACAATTTATCCTTTTCACCACTCATCAAAGACTGGGCCGGGATACCTGTCATTCTGGAGATCACTTTGGCGATATCTTCGGAAGTGACAGCATCATGCAACAAACCTTCCTGCTTTCTCAGGGCACTACCATCTTTTGGTACCAATTTTTCCAATTCTGGGATCGTCAGGTATTGCAATTCTGAAGCTTTACCGAAATTACCTTCTCTTCTTGCAACTTCTAACTCGTATTTTGCCTTCTCCAAGTTTTCCTTAGCGTTTTTGATTGCCTCGATCTTGGATTTTTCCTCATCCCAAATCTTGGTCAATCTGCCAACCTCTTTCTGTTTGAGTTCCAACTGGGATTCCAATTTGGCCTTTCTCTCTACAGAGATTGGGTCGGTTTCCTTTCTCAAACTCTCCAATTCGATCTTGATGGTCATAATGGATCTTTCCAAGTCCAAGATACTATCAGGTTTCTCTTCATGTTGCAACCTCAAGACACTACAAGCTTCATCGATCAAGTCAATCGACTTATCTGGGTTGAATCTATCGGTGATGTAACGATTACTGTAGATTGCAGCAGTGACCAAGGCATTATCGTTGATCTGAACACCGTGATGTAATTCGTATCTCTCTTTCAAACCTCTCAAGATACTAATTGTATCCTCCAAAGATGGTTCTGAGACTGTTATCGGTTGAAATCTTCTGGCCAAAGCGGCATCCTTTTCGATGATCTTGTACTCATCAAGAGTAGTAGCACCACAACATTGTAACTGACCTCTTGCCAAAGCCGGTTTCAACAAGTTGGAGGCATCGATAGAACCGTCCAGTTTACCGAGACCCAACAAGATATGAAGCTCGTCGATGAACAAGATCACGTGACCTTGAGCTTCATCCAACTCTTTCAACACCGATTTCAACCTCTCTTCGAAATCACCTCTAAATTTAGCGCCACTGATTAAGGAACCTAAATCTAGAGCAATAACTTCCTTATCTTTCATACTTTCCGGAACTTCACCTCTGATAATTCTCTGGGCTAGACCTTCAAGAATGGCAGTCTTACCGGTACCGGCTTTCCCGATCAACACCGGGTTATTCTTAGTCCTTCTGGACAAGATTTGAATAGTTCTTCTAATCTCCTGATCTCTCCCGATCACCGGGTCTAATTTCCCCAGTTTGGCCAAATTGGTAAGATTAGTTCCGTACTTCTCCAAAGCTGGTTCATTGTCCTGGTCCTGTTGTGGCTGACCGAAATTGCCCTGTGGACCACCTGGGCCATGAGAAGCGAATCTTTGTTGATTGAATTGAATCCCGTTGAATCTGTTCACAGTGGTCAAGAGTCTCGAGCTCAGTTGTAATGCTGTCGTTTTATAGTCCAAGTGTGATACTCCCCTTTTAGAAGATGGTGGTGGAAGAGGTGTTCTCATCATGGCAATGGATCTACCAAATGATCTATCCAGTTGTGTCATCAAGGAACCTATCCTGGTCCCCGACACCAACTGTGGTCTGGTCTTATATGCAGTTCTTAACATCTTGATGTTAATACCAGTTAATAGAGAATTAATTTGATTGATGAGATGAGATCTTTTTTTTATATAGCGCATCTGATTTTTTTCTAAGAAGATTCTATGGAGTCACTGTGAAGTGATTGGCATATGGAGAAGATGCGGCTGAAATGGAGAAATGGAGTGGAAATGGAGAATTTGGATAGTGCGAGGATTATCAAAAAGGACTGAAAAGGGAATATGAGAAGAGTTTAAAAGGGCTGCAGGTGTAAGGTATGGGTTAGAGAGATGGAGTGACTGAGGTATAGATTGATATTGGCTTGAGTGATAGCTTCAAGTATTGGGCCGGAGAGGTAGTAAATCAAGATGGTGGTATGATATCGAGAATCCAACGATAGAAATACAGAGAAACAAGTGTTTTAGAACAGCATCACTACTTTTCAATTGACCAATTGGGCTAAATACTGAAAGATGCACCCTGGAGATGAGCTGAATAGAGATCAGCCTAAGTTCAATTAAACATTAACTCAAGTACCAAAGTTGAAAAACAAAAATATCACACCATATCTCAAAGGTTGAAGACCACAACACTTTCAACTATAAATGGAACTGACTCATATATATACTCAAAGAATTCACAAGTTGACCATTTTGAACGCTTTCAAAAAAAGGGATACAAAGGTCGTGCACACCAGAAACATCACGGCAGCCCGAGATTGCCTAATCGGGGTATGGTTGCTTTACCACTCTCTCATATAAAAGTGGTATGGATCGAGTTGATCTTAACAATTACTCCACACAAATAATTCAACAATGCACGCACAAGATTGGTTCTTAGCTGTTATCGGATTTTTCATACCTCCAATCCCTGTATTTATCAAGAGAGGTTTCTTCTCTGCTGATTGTAAGTATATCACGGATCACTTAGCCTCTCGACAATAGAGCATCAATACTAACAGAACAAGTCTGGATCAATATCGCTTTATGTTTATTAGGTTTCCTTCCCGGGTTGCTCCATAGTTGGTACATCATCTCATGTTACCCTTACGAATCAGGATCTACCATCTCTAATGCCAACAGAGTCACTCACTCAGGTAACACTAGAGGTGGTGGCTATGGCTCCATCTAGTTTATTTAACGAAGTGTTCATTTCACCCCACAAAAGACATGTCTTTTTTATCTAATTTTTTACACCACCATTCATGTACTTTTTTAATAGTGTTCAATTCCACTTGTCAATATCTCTGATTTGTATTTGAAACTTCATCTTATTCATGGCCTATTTATGAACTACAGTGAGTCCAGTTAAAATGAGCAAAATATCACTTTTTCCAATCAAGCTCATCTTTAGTGAAAAATTAACCTTTTAGCTTTTAGTAAGATCCTAACTGTATCTCATCACGATGAATTTTGTAGGTGAAATAGTAGAACATGAGGTGAAAGCTCCGGAGCCCCTTTCATTTCCTGAACCTGGGACCTCGTCTGGGTTCCCAAAGATAGTGAAACTGAAACCGAGCCTGTGGAGACAGAGATTACAAGAGAAAGGTATCTCTTCGATGTCGAATTCTCTTAAGCTGAAAAGAACTCTGGATAACAAAGAGTACGTGAAAGCCAGAGATGGCACGAATAGATTTGTCAAAGAGCAAGATAAGAAGCTCAACTATGAAGGATTGTCAGAGGCTGAGAAGATCCACCAGGAAAACATCGAACTCTTGAGTAGAATGTCAGTAGATGAAAGAGAAGAGGCCAAAGAAGAACTTCTAAGCTCTCTTGACCCGGATATTCTTCAAATGTTGTTGAACAGGAGTGTAGGTAGAAGTGGTCCTGCACCTCCTCAAGAAGAAGAAGTAGGAGAATGGTATGGCAGTACTAAGACTGAAAATTGGGGGAAACCAATGGACGAGGAAGCTGTCAATAAGGCCTTAGGGATCAAATCAGAGGAAGAGCTAAAAGAAGAAATGGAACGTTTTGGACAGGATTCAGTTCCTGTCAAGCAAGAGAAAGAAGTCGAACCTAAAACTGCTTCTAAAAAGGTCTCTTTCCTGGAGGAAGAAGAAGACAGTGAGGATATCGCTGAATTTTTCCCTAATCAAGCTCAGATCGACCAGGTAGAATCCCAAATGAATTCAGAGGCAATTTCAAATATACATTTCCCTGCTGCCCCGTCACAAGAGATTGATGACGACAAACTTGATATCAACGATCCAGACTTTAACGAAAAATTACATGAGAAATACTTCCCTGATTTACCAAAAGATACCGAGCATTTGAAATGGATGGAGCCAGTACCAAATACGAAACTGCCAGAGGTCATCGAGAGCGTTAAGGATTTACGTTTCAGCTTCAAAGGAGACCTAATCACTCCTGAAGAATCACAAGACATACCCACCTATCTTGGGTTGCATCACCATGCAGACCAACCACAATTACCTGGGTACACACTAGCGGAATTAGCACATTACGCAAGATCTACATTTAACTCACAACGTTGCATAGCCATTCAAACTCTTGGAAGAATTCTACACAAGCTAGGGAAGGGTAAGTTCAATTTCCAAACAGTGGATGAGGCGGATGAAATCATTGAAGAAGACCAAAACGATTTGAATGATAACTTGTGGGACTTGGTAAATGAATTGAAAATTGTATCGACTTTGCAAGAATTCAGTGATGAGCAAAGAGAGAAAAATTTGAGTGTACGCAACTATAGCATTGAACTGTTATGGTTATGGAAACAAGGCGGTGGTGACAAGAGAGTTGAATCAAACGATAGCTAACGTAAATATTTGTAAATATTTGTAAATAAGATCACCCCTAATTTCAGACAGCCCCATTTTATTTTCACCTGAAAAATTTGAGAATTTGAGAATTTTTCTTACATATTAAAAAGAGACAATAAGCTCATTACTGTTGAAGGTTTGTGAACAGAGAAGACAGAAATCTGGAAGTTGTTTGATGATTTGCGTTAGGGAATGCATATTTTCAAGAACTGAGAGTAACTTTCATTCTCCTGTCCCATATCTCAACAATTGTAGATACCATCTTTAACTGCAAAGAGCCATCGCATATTCTTAAGTTGATTGACCATGATTTCTGAAACCGTCAAGCTCAATGTGTCTTTATGCGTAAATTGAATACAGAGCACCAGTTATTCCTGTTTTGTTTATTTCAACCGAGGTCATTTCAGTTGAACTTGTTTTCTCGAGCCATCTCGCCTTCATAGCTCTTCTCGAAGCTCGTTTTGAGTTTTTGAGTAAGTTAGTTCTATGAAGTTGAGTGACTACTGAGAAACATTTTGAAACAGGTCCTTAAGTAGATCAGTGGGTTTCACAAGACGATTTCTTGAATTTTGATTGATTCCATCTGATCATCTCTGTTTTAGAGATATATTCAAATGTGGTTGATCGAGACTCTCAATCGTTGACTCGAGTTATCTCAATAAGGACGTTCTGTGATGAGGTGGAAATTTATCTTCACACGCTACTCATCATGAAGAATGAATTACTGATATGGTGTACAAAGCAACTTGACTCGTAGGTTTTTCACTCATCAGTGATAAATGCTCTCTATGCAAGATCTTGAGCACCCTTTACTTCACCATCAGTAGAGACTCTCAGGCCTGAGCCCACCTCATCACGAGGCTCTAATGTAGTTCAAGACCAAAATTACTCAAAGAGGAAACATGGAATCATCAAACGGCTAACTCCATTTCTTGCCTTAAAACGCGATTCAAGAACTTCCCTCAGCCATGGCCGATAGAATTAATTGCCTTGCCAAGTTGGAATAAAATGCAAAACCAATACGCGTTGTTTTGTATGCAGCTAACGGAGGGTCTTGGAAGAGGCTTTGAACGCGTTTACCATAATAATTGTTACTGAGACTACTATAAAGAGATGTCTTAGTTCCTAAAAGGGATGTACAAATCCACAAAAAACGAAAATCATCACACATGTAGAAGCCTCTAAAATTCAAACAGTATCAAATGAAACCTCTTTCTGTGTGAAAAAGCACACGATACATTAGAGACCCCCTCCATCATGTTTAAGCTTAATTCGACTCCTAGTGAAATCTACAATTTACCCTTCTGGGATAATAATACACGTAAATTAGGCCAATTAGTGAAAATTTCAAACTATTCGAGATTCTCGTGTTACCTGTAAGCTGCCCTCCTTTTCTCGATTACCGAGCCACTGCGCATTCCGAGGGTAAGAGCATCGCAGCTGAGTGTCGCGACAGTGTAGAAATTTTCAAAGTCGTGCGCACGAGACTCTTGTTGCAATTTTTAGAAGCTACTGACACGGTCTAGACCAAAATCTGACAGATCCGTTTTGGATAGCACAATAGCACATTTTAGGGCTGAAGAACGTGAAATTCGAATATGGCTTTTCCACCAGCGGCTTCTTGCTATCATTTGCTTTGTTGAAATTTTATCTACATTCTGACATCTCTTGAGACCGATGACAACGTACTATCAACTCGGGAGATGAGTCGGATCCTTGAGAAAAAATTAGTTGTCAAGAATATGGGGAACCAGAATTAGTTAACGTGGAGTGATCCACACAGATATTATTTAGTGATCTGGTCACCTCGGGGGTTAGAGCCGGAGCTTCTTGCACCATTAAGTGCATGTGAGTCACACACAAATTTACCCCGTTTGATACCTTCGAGGAAATTCTAGCTAGCCTTCTATCTATCTCTCTGTAATTACGGACTTCCTTCTGAGCCAAACCTTTTCGCGTTTCCAGGGGTTGGCCCTTGTAAAATTGCAATTATTCTTAAAAGGGAAAGAGTCCTCTAGTGTGAAGAATTGCCAATTTGGGAAATTTCAAAACAAATCCAATTAAGAATTCCTAATTGAACTTTACCAGGGATCTATGTCACTGGATGTGCAGTGACTGTAGATCTGAGGAGAAGAGGGTCTAGGCGGTTAAAGCAGAACTTGAGTTGTTATTTAGGAGAGCACTGTTCTTAGCTTGTTATCTACCCAATAATAACAACCTTTCCAGACCATAACTCTCTTCTCAAAACAGTCGTACAAATTGTGCAATTTTTCCTATTGTCCAGGCTTGAAATTAGATGCACCACGGAGTCAATACCGGACGGACTAGGTGTGCATCCGACCGGTTTGGATTGTCACTGTCACAAAACCGAAGATATGCAGCGGGAAAAGGAGGCTGGTTTTCACATGTGTAGAAGATCCCAGAAAAGCGAGAATTCATCCCTTTTCGAACAATTTGGCGTCTCACTCGGCCAGTTCAATCATTTGATGTAAGCCTCGCTTGATCCCGAGAAATCAAAAGAGTGTAAATTTGAGTAGAGTTTGATCTTGCATCTTTTTTTGCACAAAATTTTAGGCCAATAAAGTTTGTAAGCCTCCAAATCTGGCCCCAATTCACGGTGAACAGATTTTATTGTTTTATGAGCTAGACGAGTACCAAGAAGGTATCCGCTTTATTGTGTAGCAATTCAGTAGATTCTATTCCAGTAGTCAAATTAGGGGTAAAACCAGCAATCTGCAATGATAGATTGATTGCGTAACTTGTAAAATGTTACATTCGTAAATCCTGTCACTCTCCTATGTCTCATGAGTTGTATTTAGCACTGTTGATCTTTTGCTCGCTTCTTGCTTTCCCCTGAAAAAAAACCTAAAAGAGAAGAAACGTTTGCTTGCATCGCATGCAGAGTTTTTTCTTCACACTACTACTCATCACCCCTCTCCCCTAAGTATACATCGAGGTCTCGATGAATTCCAGATCTGAGGTATTGTAAAAGATTTTGCTGGATATAGGAAGAGAACATCGGTATAGTCGGTATATTTTTCCCCTTAATAACAGGAGTAGAGTATCTTATTATTGGTATCTATTGAAAGGAAGAAGCTTTAATTGCTATGGTTATTGGGGCTTGGTCTCAGGAACAATAAGATCTCCGGAGTGCCTATAAGCGTAGCAAATAATTTACGTAATTTCACACCAGGTGTATTTCGGACGGGATTTGATCCGAAAATTGTAGAGGTGGAAACAAAGCCTTTCAAGAGCAATCAAATGGTGATCCCAAATTTCACCTGAAGAAAGACTCTTTCGTGGTGAATAAGATTTTGCGATGGGTCGAGGTAGTACTGTGTGCGCCAGCGCCCCAGTTACTGTAAACGGCATTTACCTCTTTCCTAAAACGGACTTTATATTATCAGTATTTTGATTTGTCTAAAAATAGTGACTTGCAGGAGCAAAGAAATCTTTGTGCAGCACCGCCACTGTCGTGGGGACCCTCGGAATACTACCTGCTTGAGACATTGCCTCGAGGCAAAGACACCGGCTTAAATCTTGTATCTTGCTTCGATCATCGAGATGAGCTGATAGGAAGAGACTAGGTAGTTCCATGTATTTCGCTGACATGGAGGTAATTGTCGAGGAAAAAGTCGAACTAGTATTAAAGTTTATCTCTTGATCGCTAAGTGTCTCGAAACTCAAAATTTTAAAGTCTAATTTTGCCCCATTTCTTGGTACCCACAAACAAGCGATAAGAAGCTAGACGAGTGCCACTACTGAGATGGCCAAGACAAGGAGTGTGGCGCTGAGAACAGTTCCGAGGGATACCGAGGGTCCCTGGGACAGTGTCAGTTCGATCTTGCTTCGTGTTTCTGCACGATTTTCGGTGGTGTCACCAAAGTTTCGCTCCTTGTTTCGGCAAGATTAGAAAATTCCATAGCAAGAAAAAAAAGAAACAAATTGCAAGTGGAAGAAAATTTTTCCTAACCCTGTGGAGCCGAATTATATAAAGAGTTTGAGTTCCCCCTGCAATTATAGTTTATAAAGTCATAAATTTAATATTCAAAGAAATATCTAATAACTTATCACTTTACATACCATTAAAATGCAATTCAGAAACGTTATCGTCGCCTTAGCTGCTGTTGCCTCAGTTCAAGCTGCCAACTCTTCCAACGCTTCCAACGCTTCCAACTCTACCAGCACTTCCGTTTCTACCGGTGCTGCTACTTCTAACGTTATGGGTGCTGGTGTCTTGGGTGCTGCTGTCGCTGCCGGTGTCGCTTTCTTGTTCTAAGAAGTTGATATTTATTAATTTTAATACACATCTGTTTGAATTTAAATTATATAAAAAAATTTGTTAGATTAGGAAAATAGTGATTACACTGGTGTTTTACAATTCGAATATAATAATTAATATTATAGATTCTTTATTTCGTTTTTTCCTCAATTGAAAACTCACTCTTTTGACGCTTTTACCATTTCTGTAGACTTTTAGGTTGATCTTGTAACTATTTGCCTTGTTGGCAGCAGAGGTTTATTTTGCCTCTGTCTTCCTACGCCTACAGTTTTAAGGATTTCGAAGGCACCCGAGGCACTACAATCAGAGTAAAATTTTTTCCTCGAGGCGGTGACACGAGAGGGGCGAAATCCCACCTTCCTATTTAGGAAATTATGCTATACAATACTCGATTGTTCGATTTTTGCGTACCTCACACGACTATTGTTATACTTTTTTGTAATAAATTAAACGACCTTCCAAGAATTTGATCAATTCTACACGACTTAAATTTCTTAGAATTGTAGCGCAGAGCTTTTTAGTAGTTTAAAAATTGAGATCAAGTTTGTAATCTGATTCAGTTCTATAGAATTCATTTAGGGTCGCCATTACAATTGTGGTACTCCTTGCTAATCAATAGCTAACCAGTTTCATGGATATCACTTCGATAGCCTCACCATGTGTCACCTATCATGGTGATTTACTCCGATGTGACAGTGTCACATTTACTGATGATCTGAATACCTCATCAATCTCTGTCCACAAAAGTCTTCAAGGACAGTTTACTGCAGCTTCGAACTCCAAATACGCTGAGAATGCGTTAAATTTTGTTCAGAATGTGTCAATGTCTGAAGATGAGTCTCAATTGTTGTTGAAGATACCCAGATACTTGACTGAAGTGCAATTATCATTTGTGATAGATCGGTCTTTGATAGAGTCAGACGTTGTCGAGACAGATACTTCCTCTGTATTATATGATGAATTGTCCATCTTCAAATTGAAAAGTGACAAGGACATAGATATTGTCACAACAGAGATATCCAAAGAAAAACTCAACAGTTTCATCGACAGCGAAGTCCCAATTGGTACAGTGAGAATGACTAAGGACAACAGAATCATCTTAAGCAACCCAGCATTGTCTCCACAAGAGCTTCCACAATCTGTGGTCCATGGAAATTTGCATAAGTTGCACAAGTCTTTCCCTCTTAAGAACAAGCATCAAGGTAAAGTAACCTTTTATTTGATGCACAAAGTTCAAGGAAGATTTGTTTTTATATCTAAGATTTACTTCTTCAGAGAAGAGGTCAACGAAAAGAGACAGTCCATGGGCTCTATAGGAACAGTTTCTAAGCAGGAAGTAGTCCAATTCAACGAAGATACAGCACAATTCCCTCTCACAGACGGTCCTGACTTCAGACAACTGGTGAGCAGCTTGGAAGAAAAGATACCACAAATGAAATACTTGGTGGGTCAGATTCTAAATACCGGAAAGCTGTTGGAAACTTCTTTATTGGAAAATGCAGAGGCTAAAGTCAACTTCATCAACACTTTTAAAAAAATAGCTGCCAACAGAAAAGTGGTGAAGGAATTGATCTCGAATAAATTGGAACCTATGATTAGAGAAAGTGCCAATGACGATGAAAAATTCCTGAACAATTTGAAAATTAACTTGTTAACTCCGTTGAACCGTGTTCCTGCAGTGAACAATATCAATGCTTTAAGCTCTAACAAAAAGATATTCGAAGATGAGAGTCAAAAATTTTACGCCTGGTTAAACAAATACTTGAGCTCCGGTAAATCGAGAGACGAGAAATTTTTGGGCAAAAAGAAATCATTTGAGCTATCTAAATTTGACTACTTGAACTATCTTAATGAGGTGGGCAACAACAGCCAGGCAAATTTCGAGTTTGTCAACTACTTAATCACTTTTATAAATAACGTTGACAACCGTCAACATTTGGTGCTAGCAAAACCATCAAAGGACATTTTGAACAGTTTAGAGTTGCAGGAGAACAAAAGAAAACATTTGAGAAGGAAGATCGATGATGCCAAAAGTGATGAGGAACTCGATCAAATTTTAAACTCATCGTACTCTGACGATGCTAAAAAGCTTTTCAAAGCAGGAATTTTATACACTCATGGTGGACAAGGGAAGCAAGGATGGCATAAGCAATGGGTGGTTTTGAACGAAGGCTCTTTGATAGAATACTCTGATTGGAGAACAGGTAAAGAAAAACGAGGTTCACTGTTGGATATCTCCTTGTGCTCCATCAAACCTATTGTTCACGACAAGAGAAAAAACTGTTTCGAGATCATCACATCTAAGGGAACACGTAATGTTTTCCAGACCACTAGCGAATCTGAACGTGACAGCTGGATCAAACTGCTCTACGATGCCGGTCAACTCATTAGATTTGGCGGAGACCTTAAACAATCAACCCAAAGGGATATGAGGAGAAGGAGAGTATCTTCAGTTTCTTTAAAGAATCTCACGATAGTACAGAACATCGACTCAAGTAATTTGACATGCTGTGACTGTGGTGATAAAGAGGGTGTTGAATGGATCTCTTTGAATTTGCTTGTGATATTCTGTGTCAAATGTTCATCGGTGCATCGTAACTTAGGAACATCCATATCAAAGGTGAGATCTCTCAAGTTGGACAACTTCACAAATGAGCAGCTATCTTTAATTTTGAACATCAAAAATGCAAAGGCTAACTCATTTTATGAATTCAAAATGAATACCTCAAAGATAGATTCTAACAGTTCTGATAAAGAAAGGTTATCCTACATTAGTTCGAAATACAAGGATAAGGTTTTCTTGAAACCACCAATACTGAACAGACCTCTGAGTAGTGTGTTACTCAACGGTATCAAAGAACGGGACTTCAATGAGATGTTATGGGCAATTGCACTTGGTGCCAACATTGATATGAAACTACTGAGAGACGATCAAGAATTCAGTTTGCTTGAGTATGCTCTTTCAAAACCGTTGGTTCGGGACAATTTGAAGGTATATGACATTGCTGAGTTTTTAGTGTTGAATGGTGCCAATTTACCAAAAGAGGCCCAGAGCAAATTACCATTACACCAGTCGGCTTTGGATTTCTTGAAAATGAAAATTGAAAAGATGTATGGCACTCCCTCTTTGAAGCCAGGGACCAAAGATCCCTCATCTCTGAACGGGAACAATGTTAAAAGTATCAATAACAAGACATTGAAGATCAACACCAATTTAGGTGACCTAGATAACGGTGCTACAAATGAAAGGAAATTCTCATCCCCCACTGCAGTGACAAGAAATTTGATCAAAAAAATGACCAACGGTAGCAATATTGGGAACACGAGTAAATGAGATCGTGTGGATAGCCCCAGATATCTTTGTATAATATTTTAATGGCATTCAGTTTAGTTTTATAGAAACAGGTTGTGCATCCCCTTTTTCATTTCCTTTTTCGTATGTGCGGCTCAAATCATGGAGAAAGTTCAAAGTGACACAAAAAGTGTCTCTCTAATAAATACAAGCTATTTCACCAGATAACCCATTAAAAGCAGCCAAGATGGATATCGATCCGGCTGAGTTGTTCAAGATAGAGGAGTGTATTGGTAGAGGGACATTTGGGGATGTCTACAAGGCGTAAGTCCTTTGATCTGCTAGTACTAGAAAAGGGATAACTAACACTTTTAGAACCCAATTGTCCACAAATTCGGTTGTTGCGATCAAGGTGATCAACTTGGATGAAAGCACGGAAGACATAAGCTCCATTGCCCAAGAAATCAAGTTCTTGTCAGAATTGAGATGTCCTCAAATTACCAACTATTTCCACACTCACTTCAAGGATACGTCGTTATGGATCACCATGGAATATTGTGGTGGAGGTTCTTGTGCAAACCTTCTCAAGTTCTACAAATGTTTGGAAGAAGATACAATTTCTTATATTGTGAAAAGTTGTGTTCAAGGCTTGCAATATCTTCACTCCCAAGGTAAAATTCACAGAGACATCAAGGCTGCCAACATCTTGGTAACACAAGATGGAAGAATCAAATTGGCAGATTTTGGAGTTAGCAGTCAGTTGACAGTCTCACAAGCTAAGAAGCACACCCTCGTTGGTACACCGCTTTGGATGGCTCCAGAAGTCATCAAGGTGAAAAGTGGGTATAATGAGAAATGTGATATCTGGTCTCTCGGTATAACTACAATTGAATTGGTCCGTGGCACTCCACCCTACTCTGAGATCCCACCAATGAAGATCTTGTTTGAAATACCTTACTTGGAGCCTCCTGTTTTAGTAGGACCAAAGTATTCAAGCGCTTTGAAGAGTTTTGTATCTATGTGCTTGAAGAAAAACCCAAATGAAAGACCTTCAGCTTCAGCATTGTTATCGAAGAAGTTCCTTCAAACAGAGTACTCTAGTGACAAGTTAGCAAGTCTTGTTACACACATGCAAACAGAAAGTGGATCTAAATTATTCAGAAAGAAACCAAGACATCCATTGAATCAGACTAATGAGTATAAAGAAGAAGAAGAGGAAGAAGAAGATCACATTGAGTGGAGCTTTTCCAAAAAATTAGAGCTCCCACCGATACCTACTCTAATAATGGACGATGAGACTTTGAAAGAGAAAGATTTGGTTGCAAGTTTCAGTAATGTTGGTAAGTACTCGAAGATTGATCTTGAGTTGAGTGATAAATCACAATCTCCAGAATTGAGCACACCAGGAAATTCACCAAGGCATAGAAGTAGCAGACTTTCTAGTTTCCACCGCAAGTTGAGTAATATCAAACCACTCTATTACAAAGCTGCTTCGAAATTCACACAACAGCAGAACGTATCAACGATGGCTCTTGCTCAGATCAAACCCAACTCTGTGATTCTCAAGACTCATGAAAACACTAAGCCCTTGATTACCAGAGGTGTCTTGCTGTTCCTGCTTAAAAGAATGGAAGAGAGAGCAAAGAAAACGGAGGTCAAAGACCAAGTTGTCAGTTTACAAGAAACCTTAATGCGGTTTGATGAGAAGGTTCCTGGTCTCTGTGATGCCTTCTGCCAGGAGATCTTTCTTAAAATGAGACAGGCCAACAACGTTTAAATACAATAAATAAGATACTTTTGCTTATAGTTAGCAGGTAATTTTTCATTCAGCTCTTCTACAAAAGTTTTTTGAAGATAGTTATCTTCACTTTGAAGACGTCAAGTGCTCAAGTATGCTCTTCAAGCCTGAAAATTCAACAAGAAGCCCGTGTAGCGTAATGGTTAACGCGTTTGACTTCTAATCAAAAGATTCTGGGTTCGACTCCCAGCATGGGTGCTTTCTTTTTTTTTTTTACATTTTTTTTTCTAACTTTCCATCTACATTTATACAGTACAGTTAAGTGTGATTGATCTGCTTAAAAGTATTCTCGAGTTGACATCGTAGTCAAATTCATTGGTAATTATCAGCTAGACTCCCAATAAGAGTATCCAAAATGTTATCCCAAAGAACAAACTCATTCTGATTAGCCTATGAAACGGAAAATGTTTTTAAAATTGGGGGTTACTAAAAATGGTCTTTGTGTCACAAGAAAATTAGACAACCAGTGCTCCCCTAGCCAAACATTTCCTCTCTCATATAACTAATAGCTAAAGATTATTCAGTTAAAATATAATCTTATAAAGTTCCGAGCTGAGTTACTTGTTTAAACATCTGTCAAGTGTCTCATTTATAGTCGTTTCAAAATGAGAGTACAACATCTACTACTCTCCGGTATTACAACCATCTTGTTCAGTCTTACAGAGACAGTTTCAGGAGCCAAAGAGTTAGAAACCGATGTCCTTCATTCCCAAATCAAAGCAGCCAATTCCATTGTTAAGCCTGACATAATTAAGCATAATCAGCCGTTCGATGAGAAGACCTCACCAGGACGGTATTTGGCTACCAAGAGTAACATATCCAAAGAATGTTCTAAATCAGTCAATGTGATCTACAATCAAAATGATATGTCTGTGATCTCTCATTGTGAAGTTGTTGATGGCAGTATTTTGATCAAAGAGTTTTATGAACCATTGCTTGATTTGGGGGATATTGCATTGATTCGTGGTGATTTGATCGTTCAAAATGCTACTGAGCTACAAAGAATTCAAGGTGATGGTTTACAAAGCATTTCAGGGAAGATGGATTTGCAAGAACTCACTTCTTTGGTTTCTATGAGATTTCCTTCACTAAACTCTGTCAATTCAATAGAATGGAGAGTACTTCCAATTCTAAGCTCTGTCAACTTCGAGAGTGGTCTAAGTCAGGTTGAGACCATCATCATATCAGATACAGCATTGAGTGAGTTCTCTGGGTTTGAAGTTGAAACTTTAAAGACTTTGAATATCAATAACAACAGATATTTGGAGAAGATCAATTCTGGAGTGAGGAAGATCACTGAAGAGCTCTCTATTGCTTCGAATGCACAAAGCGTTGCAGTTAAATTACCTTCTCTCGGATGGGCCAATAATATCACTATAAGAGGTGTGGCTTCTTTGGAATTGAGTGTATTAGAAGAGGTTGAATCGAGTCTCGGATTTATTGATAATGGGTTCGAGGTTGTCAAAGTTCCCAAATTGGCCAGTGTTGGAGGAACTTTGATCATCAGCGAGAATGACTATTTAAAAGAAGTTGAATTTCCCAACCTTGAAGAAGTGGAAGGTGGGTTGATGATCTTTAAAAATCCAAATCTCGCGAAGATGAGTTTCTTCCCCAAGTTAAGTGTTATTGGAGGAGCGATTAAGGTGGAAGGGGATTTCAAAGATTTGACATTCCCCAAATTGAAACTAGTCAAGGGCAGTGCCTCGTTAAAGACATCATCTGGATCGTTCAACTGTGGGAATTGGATTCGAACCGAGGCAAGTGTCTTTGTAAGAGGAGGGAAAATCGAGTGCTCAGCGAACTCGAGATCTTCAGAGACCATCCACATCGATAACAATGGGGTGATTTCTGGTGGAGGCACCTCCACCGAGAGAAACGGTATCGATCTTGTCAGTGGAGGGGTTACAAGCTACGGGGTTCCCTGCGTCGGTGTCATTGGAGCGATAGCAACGTTTCTTCTGGTGACTGTTTGAAAAACAGATCGGATAGTTCGTGTACATGAGCACCAATACATCATACTACATCTACGAAAACTGGTAATTCGGTTGTAAATTAAACACTGATGGATTTTCCTATTGAGGTATTGGATGAGATCTTCAAATCGAGTGGTGAAAAATTCCCAGACTAATTCCGGCGTTCATCGTCGGTCCGAACCGATTTTTTTTTTTTTTTCAATTATCTTTTCACTATCAGATAGCGCAGGTAGCGAGGCAGCTTTGGGAATAACCGAATCATGGCATTATTTTCCACATGGATACACACTGAATTCGGCCCGCGAGTTTCGCCGATCACTCCCGTTGATGGTCAATTTCACATCTCAGTCACCGTTATTCCAACGTCTCGATGCTTCTAATTGTCTCCCAAACTTGATCATCTCGCAGTTCTCCTTACATCTGAACTGCGAGGTCGTGTCCAATCAAATCTTGATCTGCAGGTAAAACAAAGAAAACTCTTATCGATAAAAGGAAAAAAACGTTTTGGGCTGAAAAAAATGAGCGGAATAATCCCAAGGAAAAAAAAAAAAAAAACAGCAGTGGAGGTTGGAAGCAAAAGTATAAAAGAAGGAAAGAGGCTCCCGCCCAGTTCGAACTTGTTCTTCTTTTTTTCTTCTTTTTCCTTTCGCCATGGTAAATTCGGTACCTAATGATAGCGAGGACAATTCGATTACCAGAAGAGGAAACAGTGATGACGAAGTGGTCAGAGATGGAGATGACACAGGTAGTGCACAGATAATCAAGACCGAGGACTTGGGCAACGGTATCGAGGTGTTATCCGAGGTGAACCCGGCCAAGAGAAGTGAATCGGAGACCAGTGACGGTAATAATAACAACAGTAACAACAACCATGGGATTGCTGGTAACAGTAAGAAGAAACGCAGGACGTTGTCGTGTCTCAGTTGTAGGAAGTTGAAGACCAGATGTGATTTCGAAGTGGAGAACGGGAAATGTCATAGATGTGTCAAGTTATGGTTGGACTGTTCTTTGACCAAAGAGTACAACATTGATCCATCGCAGATACACAAGGCAAAATCTCTGAGTATCCAGGAACATGGTGAAGGCTTGAACATCATAGGGAACCGATTGAACGCTGTTGAGAACAACATTGGCCATTTGAATAGCAAATTGGACTCCTTGTTAACTCTTCTAGGAAGTCGTAGAGAAGGTAGAGTACCATCGTTCGGATCCACAGGTAGTGCTATTCAAGAGGAAGATCAAGCAATGGCTTTTGCCTCTAACCCATACACCAGGAAACTGAGTATGTCTTACCTTCCAGCTGCCGCAGGTTTACTGGGTACCCAATCAAATGGAGCAGATAATTATCTCGATAAATACGTCTCCGAGGCTCCTTTGAATATTATCAAACAAATCGACTCTACTTTGTTCAACAGAGTCAACAAATACGATCCTTTGGAAAAGGCTTGTGAAGAGTTTCTTCAATTCTATTTCAACAACGAAGCTCTTTGCTTGCAATTGGCTAAATCTTTTTTGGAAACGTCTCATTTTTGGATCATACCCGGTGGTCTCAAAGAGTTGAATAGAGAGTACGTCACCGAGCACCCTTTCACCACCTGTGTCTTTGTGATACTAGCCATGTGCTTTGATGAGAATTATAACTATGTCGAAGAACAAGAACAGCTCTACTGGTTAACTACAAAATTATTAGGTATCGCTTTGATCACCGATCCATTGACCGATCACGATATCGAGGCTTTGGTCTATTTGTCATTGTACAACATTGCCAGAAAGCCAAAGCAACCTCAGGTCGATAGTTGGATCCTATCAGGTACCGCCATCAAGCATTTCTTACTCTCTATGGATTTCACCGCCATCAAGAACAGAATCTTATACTTGAGAGAGTTCGACAGCGATGACTTGTTCCATTTGAGAATTTGGAACTCTTTATGTGCTTGTCATTTCCAATCAGCTCTTCTCTCAGGTAAACCTGTGTTGATCTCAAGAGATTATTTCGACATTCATGTTCTCACTTTGAAATTCCCAAGAGCCACTATAGGTGATGCCATAAAAGTTAGTGAATTGAGTTTAGACGTTAAGTTTTTGGAATTATTGGAGAACTCGAGAGAGTATTTCAACAGACTATCTTTCCCATCTGAATATAGCGAGTCATTCCTTTTGAAATTCAAAGAATTAGATGACTGGAAGGTGAAATGGGAACATTTGATCAAGAAGGACATCTCTGGAATTCTTTTATTTGCATACGACACATACCATGTGATCCTTTGTCGTCGTTTTATCTCGGTGCTACACGAGGGACAGAACGACTCGAGAACTGAAGCATTACTTTCATACGCATACAAGACTGCGTGCAAGCATTCTTTCGTCATCTTGGAGAGATTATTGAAGTTACCTGCTTCTTTGATCAGAGGTTCTCCTTCGTCTTCCTTACTGCAGATTGTTTATGCATCCTTGACGCTATGTGATTTCTTGCACGTGATGAACCTCGAAGACAAGTCCATAGCATTGAGTTTGATCTCGAAAATTTACTGGCATTTGAACTACATCGGTGAGAAGATGAACGACGCTACCGACACCGTTGGTAAGATTATCAAGAGTATCGTGGAAACAGCCAGTAAAACTGCAGACACAGCTGCAAGAAAAGTGGAGATGACAGCTACAACTGTCACCAAAAGTCCTAATGATACCGTGTACGATCCAACAAAGGCAGCTAATAACGAGAGAAGACTTTCGTTCAACAATTCTCCCGCTAATCCAACTCTGCCAATTATCACAGCTCCAGGCCAGACTTCAGCTCCAGCTTCATCACAAGCTGCAAGTACAAAGATAGCTTCTCCAGCCGATAGCCAAGTGAGTGCTTCAAGTTATTCGAAATCGAACAATTTTTATTCTGGAACACTTAAGAGTCTCCATTTGAGTCATATCTCACCTCTGAACTCAATTGCATCTCCTGATACTTTTTTGAAGAAAGATGGTACCAATGCAAAGAAACCTGGAGATGGAACCACTCCATTGACGAACTCCAAGACTTCACCGTTTGATTTTGATTCCGTTCAGATTCCAGATGTTTCACAGTTCAGTACTTTTGAAGATTTCTTCAACGGAGTGTTCAGCGATTTCAACGGAGATTTCAGTAATGCCAATGGGTCTCGGTTGGAGACTCCGAAGTTGACAGCGATAGGAGACAAGAATGGACCTAGTCGGATCGGCAAAATTAACAACGAACAAGGTTGAACCAATGTGGAATGACGATGTAATTTATAGTTATATTTAATGATTTTTTAGGGGTAAATAGAGTTGAAATTCGGTCTTAACATTACATATTTCAAGTGAGATATCCTATAATGCTATATAGACCTTTTCATATAGCCATATATATCGTCCCGTGTTACAGTTGAGTTTAGTAATCAAAATTAGATTTATTCAAAGAATCATACCTGTTTTTCAAATGGAAGCTTTCCCACTTCTTGAAATAACACTTGCAGAGAGGGTTCGCTGATTTTTATAACCTGAGTCCTTGAGAGGTAAACCTTCGAGGTGAAGTTAAAAGGTAGTGACTGAAATATCAAAATCCAAAAGGGGAAAAGTGTGAGGAAGAACTCTTATAGTGTATTAACTGCTATACGATAACACTATAACACTACAATTCATCTCTGTCGATCTCTTCTGGCAATTCGTAACCTTCAATACCGACCAATTCGGTGTGGAAGACCAAAGTGGCATCTGGAGGGATGACATTTCCAGCACCTCTTTTACCATAGGCCAAATGGGATGGGATAGTCAACTTTCTCTTCTCACCAATACACATCTTCTGTAAACCTTGGTCCCATCCTTTGATGACCTGACCAGCACCTAAAGTGAACTCCAAAGGTTGTCCACGTTTATAAGAGGAGTCAAAGACAGTACCGTCCATCAATTCTCCACTGTAATGCATTTTGATGATATCGCCAGGTGCTGATTTCCTTGGACATTTCTCTTCTGGGATCTTATGGGTGACACCAATTCTAAGATCCTCTACTTCAGCAGAGATAACACGGGAGAACAAAGACAAAAGAATTGTCAATGAAATGAGAGATTTGAAGGTGAAACTAAACATTTTGCTATGTGGTGTCAACTATGAGTAGTGTTACGCAATGAGTGGAGAAATATATAAAGAGTTTTTTTTTTCACCTGCAATTTCTTAATTATGTTAACTATTAGTTAAATCTCACTATATATAAAGCAGTACAGTATCCAGCTATGTATTTTATCAATTAAACCAGAATGGTGTCTCAGGACACTACAATTCGTCTCTGATTATCTCAGGAGGCAATTCATATCCGACAATCTCGCTCAATTCGACCTTGAAAGACAACTCATTTAAATTGGAATTGGTGAGTCCAGAGATATCAGCTGGAGTCTTCAACTCTCTGATCTCTCCAATACACATATCGTTTAAACCCAGGTCCCAAGCAGGAAGAGCAGTTCCTGAACCTAAGACGAACTCAGATGGTTTACCCTTTCTAATCGAGGAATCAAATTGGGAACCATCTGGTAAGTACCCTATATAGTGGACTCTGATGGTATCACCTTTCTTACTCTTTCTAGGACATTTGGACTCGTCGATTTTCTTCAACACCTCTGCGGAGTTGTTAGTACTGCCATTGTTATTGAAACTGCTGGGTGATAAAGGGAATCAGATCAAGAGAAAAAATCACTTACCTATATCTACTTTGACTTCTGATGGTGACACTGGTGCTTTGGTTGGTTGAGCCTCTACAGTGAGAGTGCTTCGCAGTTGTTGCAGTAGTTGCGATTCCCGATCTTGAAGAAACTTTGGTTTCCGTTTTTTAATCTTAGCTGGCTTTAGGGATTCAGCTGCTAACACATAAACTGTTAGAAGTAAGACAAGATACCTCAAAGCCCTGAGCATCTTGATGATCTATTATTCAACTGATCAAATCGATAAAATTTCACTTTTTTTCTCGGATATAACAACTTTTTTTTTTTCACCAGAGATCCAACGCTTAAACGCACGCTTCTAAGGTTAGAGAAGTTGAACAAAAGAGGTTGAGAAGGACAGAGAGAGGCTCAGGTGCAAGGGCAGTTACGAAGTGACTCGAAGTAGTTGAGAAATGACAACACTTAAAGCACTGAAGGTGTTGGAGGAATTCATAGCTTCTCAACGGTCGTTCCAATTGTTGTACAGTACAAAAGACAACTTCAACATCAGAACAGTCGAGAGACTATGTATTCTCGATTCCTCATTCAACCCACCTCATCTTGCTCACTCAACATTGGCATACAAGTCTCTTCTACATGACTACAAGAGAAGAGAAGCTTTAGAGACAATACCGAATCAGTCCACGTCTTTATTACTTCTACTATCAGTGAAGAACGCTGATAAGATCATCCCAGCTCCAGCTAGTTTCGATCACCGTATAAATATGATGTGCTTGATGGCGCAGGAGATATCTTCTAAAACCGATATCAACGTGAGTGTCGCTCTCACTAATCACGCAAAGTTCGTCGATAAGTGTGACTCGATAGTCGAGTACATCAAATCGGATCAATCTGCCATTATACCGAAACTCACTTTCTTAGTTGGTTTTGATACATTGATTCGTATATTTGACGCCAAATATTATAAGCCATCCTCAATTGAAGATTCTTTAAAAGAGTTCATGCAAGTTTCAGAGTTATTTGTGTTGAAGAGAGATTCAAACACTGAGGAACAGGTTAAATACGTACAAGACATCCAGAATGGTCTCGCCGAAATTCCAAGCTCCTGGGGGTCTAAAATACACCTTATAGACGGAGATTCTCAGACTTTGAAGATCACTTCATCGCTGATACGAAAAGAGATCAGTTCAAATGTATTGTCTTGGAAAGATTACGTTTACCCATCGATTCTGAAATATATCGAAGATGAAAAGTTGTATGTCTGAATGACTATTCAGAAATTAAAAAGTGGTGGTACAGTAATCACAAAGAGATAGCTTATTAAGAGCTATTCAACCATTCAATTGAACTACTCTAAAGACTTCGCAGTGTGCTCCATTGCCTAATATAGTATACAAGGGCTATGAGTTCACATTGACATAAGAAGAAGTTAGGGGCTGTTGTTTTTGTAGCTGTAACAGGCAACAGGGGCTGCGCGCAAGGAGGTGAGTCACCTTTGCCACTGGATATTTGCCTTCTATAGAGAACAGTCCGTAGATAATGTTAGACTGGTCCTAGAGATCTGCTAAAACCTTCATATGATAGAGAAATACTACAACAGATTGCCTGTGAAATTTCGAGCTCGTTGGACCTATTTTGCATATGTTTCAGCGATTTACAATGATTAGACCGATGTTCCAATTTGGAAATTGCCCATGGTTGCCATCCTGCGCAACATCGTTACACCACACCCGATTAGGATGGAAAAAAGTAGAAGCTGCGCACCGTCGACCAATCAGAGCACGTTCTGCGCGCAGTTGCCAGGGTAACGAGCATTTCTGAACGAAAATTCGAGCAGATTTGAAAAAACATTTTAAGGCCGCCACTTCTCTTTTTCTTTCAATTACTTTATTTCAGCAGAAAACCAAATTTTTTTTTGGAAAGGCTTGTTAGCTACAATTTGTGCTGTACACACTACGCTTACGCACATTGAAAATTGTCTACGGGTGGAGTTTTTTTTTAGTCACTATCAGGTGTAGAACAAACTCTTGAGTGATACATCTCAGTATATACCTTTGATCGAAGGTGTGTTTGGAATCATTTCTACTAGCGGGTCTTTGTTGATTTGTTAGCTCCTTTCTAAGCGTATTACAATCCCACTCCAAAATTGACCACTTTATTGTGAGACTCAATTTTGCCACCGTGTTAACTTTTTTTTTTTGGACTGTCATTTTCGTCGAGTGCGCTTTGCCGGTCAAATAAAAGAGAAAAAAAAAAGTTACTGTCATTTCTTGTTTTTAACAGTTTTACGGTTAAATAAGACTTGAACCAAAGAAGAAAAGAAGGGCTGTCGGAAATTTGAATTTGCACGACCTTTCATTTCCAAGTACTCTCGTTATCAAAAGGTTAAACATATATTTTTTGAACATCATGGCCTTGTCATTGAAACGGAGTTGCTTACCATTTGCATCAACATACTGTCCTCTGAAGAAGTGTCGTAAGACCAATGATCACAAGAAGAGATCTCTTGTACGTCGTGAGGTGTTACTGCCTTTGAACAGATTCCATTCTTCTAGTGAAGAAGAAGATTCGGATGATTACTACGATGACGAATATAACGATTATGATGATGATAACAATGGATATGAGAACTTGAGTCCAAGAAGAAAGCTGTCGTTGAGAAGAAGAAGTAGTACTAGATCTGCAGCTGAGACTCCCCTTAACATTGAACTATCAAGAGCTGTCGCCTTGTACAGTGATGACGATGATGAAGATGAAGAGGAAAACAAATCTAAAGCTGATACTCAAGTGAAACAGAGAAGAAAGAGTAAGACAGGCTCCTTGTCATGTCATGAAACCAAAGACAATCAATCCAGTTCGAGTGTTAAATTGATGAAATCTTCCATGTCTGAAACAGATCGTGCTGCCAGAGCTCGTTGCTTAGATTACTTGGTTGGTGCCATTGATGAAGTTTGGGCTATGTATTGCGATGCCACATCGTATGCTGAGGATGAAACTTATGGTTATGAACCAAACACTCCAGCTTCGATCAGCATCTCTGAAAATGAAGAGTACTCTGACGCTTCATTGGCTGAAACTGAGATCACTGACTATGCCGAGTTGGATATCAATTTGGATTCCAAACTCGTGCAAAAGAACAAGCAAGAGCAGGCCAAGCACCAGACATCGCTTCAGAATTTAAAGGATAGATTAACAAATGCCAAATACTATTTGCAAGACTACGTTGACAGTGACGATTTTGCCGACTGTCTTGCCTTTTGGAAAAGATGGGACGTGGTCAAATATTGCACTATAGAATTGGTAGAGGATGAAGATGAAGATGATGTTGTCGAAAACACCATTGAGGAATTGGAGAATGGCCGTTGTCCAGCGACCATTTAATATTTATTTTGTATATGTATACTAGTTGGGTCCGGGAAGGAAATTCGCTTTATATTTGTATTTAATGTCAATATCATTTGATCGCTTGTAGTTTTGCTCCTATTACGTTGTCGTCGAGTATCACAGCTGCATTTGCTATATAACTAATTTACTTAGATCTTTGCACTGGAGATTTAGGTCTTAACAGCTCGATTTCATCACTGAGTCTCAAAGATTTTCCAACCTGCGCAAGATTTTGCTTATATAATGCAGGATCAAAATTATTCAACAAGACATCAGGACTCAAGATAACCCATCCAGGTCTCACTTTGACAGGTTTATTGAAACCTGTTCTCGATGGGATGATGTGTAATCTTCTAGTTGAAAGTGAAAAATTTTCTGCAACCTGATAGATATAAGAAGGAACAGCATTTGTGGGGGTTAGATCGTTTTCAATCATGAGATCTGTGTTGATATTACAGTTGATCAAATGATTATCAGTGGATCTTCTGACAGTTCCAGTGATGGCCATCCAGCAATGCCATTGCATCTTTTCGAAATACTTCTCATCCTCAATTGAAGTCGAATCCTTATAGGGATAATATTCCGACTGTTTGTCTACAGGTACAAATACCAATTCCTCAGATCTTCTGAATTTTTTCAACCAATTGGGGTTGTTTGACAACAAGCTGGTCAACTCACTGATCTTCTGAGTGGAAGCCCATATAAATAGGAACCCTGGCTTACCACACAACTTATCAATAGGTAACTGCGATAACAACGGATAAATAAACTGGTTCTCTGTCAAAGCTCCAAGCATAATGACGTCAAACTCCAATTTATCTCTGTTGATCCAGTCGTGCAAAGTGTCACAAATCTTGTGCGGCTCAACTCTACAACCGTAAGGTTTCATAGCAGCCTCCTTGACCTGTTCTTCTTTCAATTTGAACAATTTTTGCAACTTCGGATACCCTTCAATTGGATCCTTGACGTTCATGACATATGAGCATGGCAATTTATCGTAGTGCAAATAATGATTGGAGTAATCATTTTGGTGAGCCTGTCTCTTTGCTGAGACGGTCTGAGTATTTGACATGATTGAAGTGAGAGGGTTTCGATCTGACGAATAGCTCACATTTTTACCAACTCGTGATGACATAGAACCAGTGCTTTTCTTGGTAGCTTTTTTCAGATCTGGCTGATTCCCATCTGGCTTTATACTTTTTGATACTGGCTGTGATTTCAACAAAGAGTGTGAAATTGGTGAGGCAAGATATGAGTCAAAGACACTTTGCAATCCACCTCTCTGTTTGGATGTTGAACTGTTGGACATTTTTGTTTCTCTGCTCATGTCTCTCACTGACTGTGGTGATATAATCAAGAGATTTGCCAAATCACCCCTATTTATCTCTTCTGCTGCTTGTTTCGTCTTTTCTTCTCCAATTGCAATCCTGGAAAATAGCGAGCTGCTCAAACAACACTGAAACGCGTACAAGTCACTTTTATGCTAGGAGCTCTACTGGTTGTACCAGATTCTCCCTCCAGTTCTCCATGTGAAACACTCTGTGAGTCTCAACTATGAAACACTATCTTTTGGTAGTGTATATTTGCCCAATTACCTAATGAGGAAATTGTGTTAATAGCAGTAGTGTCCACAAGAACCAACAAGTCCATATGAGGAAATTCACTCGCCAGTCGTGCGTGCCACCCACTTTTTCCCAAGATAGGAAATTAGTCGTGCAGCATCTATCACTCGAGATGAGTGTCACTTTAAAAGGAAAAAAAGGGAGGGGCAGATGGAGGGAGGTGTTTACATATTCACAAGCGATAAGAGATAGATGGTGGAGTCAACCGAGGAGATAAGACACAGTGCTGGTCACAGTCGCGAGTTTGAAGATCGACTGGATCGGTCTTTCTCGTCGACAAGAGAGGGAGATACATCCACTTCTCATGGCATCGCACACTACCCTTCAAGAGCGTTGTTAGATATCAGTTTTAACACCAGTTTAAGATCCCCAAGGATCACAAGGCAAAACAACAACACTGGTGATTTCTTCTCATCTGTTGATGAGAACAGCGCCTTGAAGCCTCTAAGACCGGGACTATTGAGACAACAGTCTATTCAGCAGAGTTTATATGGGTCCACTATTAGTTTCAAGAGCGCCGACCCGGTGATCGATAGCTTACCAAAGACAAATTTTTATGACGATTTCACCACCATTGATTGGTTGGACAACTCTGTAAAACAGTCGGAGAGAATCTCGCATTTGACCAGGTTGTCAAAGAAGTCATTTAAAAACAAAATCTTGAAGAATTTTGATAGTGCAAAGAGCTGGATTCTTATTGTTATTATCTCATTTCTCTGTGCATGTTTGGCATACTGCATCGATATCGTGGAGAATGTCTTAATCGACTTGAAAAGAGGTTACTGTTCCACGGGCTGGCTATTGAGTGAGAGTGCCTGTTGTGCATCTTTTCAACCTGATGTATCTCCAATTATTAGACCTTTCTCTTTGAGAGTCGACGACAGAGAAACTTTGTGTCCAGCTTTCAAGAGTTGGTCTGAGGTGTTTGTGTCTTCGAATTTGGTCTCATTGGAGTTTCTTACCTATCTGTTTCTCACACTTACCTTAGCATACCTTGCAGTGAGAATAACCTTATTGACTAAGACTACAAACCCATTATTGCATCAAGAAGATTCGAACAATAACGATATCGATAATTCAGGTAAAAGAGAGTATAATCACAAAGTTTGGTACACTGCGTACGGTTCAGGTGTACCTGAGGTGAAGACTATTTTATCTGGATTCATCATCAGAAAATTTCTAGGAACTCGGACTTTAATATGCAAGGCAACTTCTCTAGTGTTGGCCATTGCATCGGGGATGGCTTTAGGGAAAGAAGGCCCTTATGTGCATCTTTCAACCTGTGTTGGTAACATCTGTTGTCGTCTTTTCAAGAAGATCAACAGAAACGAATTAGAGAAAAGGCAGATCTTGAGTGCTGCTGCTAGCGCTGGCGTTGCACTAGCTTTTGGATCACCTTTAGGTGCAGTATTGTTCTCTATCGAAGAGGTCACTTATTACCTCAGAGTAAACCAGTTGTTCCACATCTTTATCTGTGCAATGTCTGCTACTTTGTTCTTGAAATTTTTAAACCCTTACGGTACAGGTAAAACTGTGTTCTTTGAGGTTGAATACTCCAGTGATTGGGAACCTGTTGAGTTGATTTTCTTCATCATCATAGGCATTGCTGGTGGTTGTTTCGGGGCCATGTTCTGTTGGTTCACTCAATGGTGGGGGAAGTTTTTCAGACAGAAATCTATTGTCAAGGACAGTCCCGTGACAGAGGTCATGTTCATCGCATTGTTGACAGCATTCACCACTTTCTACAACAAATATACCAAGATTCCAACCACTGAGTTGTTATTTGAGTTGGCCAGTCCATGCAATGTAAAGAATCATTGTCCCATCTTGATAGAGAAACAGTTGAGTGATGCTGGTGGTATCGTTCTGATCAATATGGACAAGATAGGGAACGAGTTGTACTCTTTGTTCTGGGCATTGCTGATCAAGTTGTTGTTAACAAGTGTGACTTTTGGTCTGAAACTTCCAGCTGGTATATATGTACCTTCGATGGTGATCGGTGCACTCTTTGGTCGAATTTTTGCCCTTTCGTTGCAATACTTCATGATGTTGAATCCGAAACTCTCACAATCTGTCTTCGCAAAAGACTTCAACCATGTCGATATTTCCAACAATGAGAACATTACATGTGTCGACTTTGGAATCTATGCAATGATCAGTGCAGGGCTGTTCATGGCGGGTGTCACTAGAATGAACGTCACCTTGGCTGCCATTCTTTTTGAATTGACCTCTTCCTACACGTACGTGTTGCCCATATCGATCTCGATAGCTATAGCCAATTGGGTTGCCAACATGATCGAGCCTTCCTCGTTATACGAGTTGTTAATCGCCAAAAATGATTTCCCATTCTTGGACAACAGATCGATCCCAGTCTTTGTTGACAAATCTGTGAAATTGGCTGACTTGATACCCTCTAGTTCTAATGGTCAATTCAATATCGATATCACGGGATCATCATACTTCCCGGCATCGGTCTTGAAAAACAAATTGCTGTTACTACAGCAGAATTCGTTACTAGATGGCTGTTTGTCTATTCTCACAAATCACGGCAACACTCTATTGGGGCTTTTACCAGCACCGGTATTGGAGTTCCAGTTGGATAAGTTGGAAAGATTCACCAAAGAGTATGGTATCACAGATGAGATCTTTGTCAAATTGAACCATTCAGAAGATGAATTTGACACTACATCGGATCTAGACTCTACGATCTCAACCGTTTCCAATGGCGAGGATCTGGCAAGAAATCTTTTGAATAAATTGACTGATTTCACTCATCTCATTGACTACTATCCTGTGTATTTGCACTGCGATTCCAAGTTGAGTCTTGTCTACTCGATCTTCAGTAAATTGGGTAATCGTGAAATCTGTGTTTTGGACAACGACGGGAAATTTTACAGCACTCTTCACAAGAAAGTGTTCATAGATTATTGCAAGAGGCAGAAACTGCATTCTTTTTAGAGCTTTATATATACTTAAATGATATTCATGATTTACTATTAGAGAGCAGTTTTAGAGAAATTAGGGGTGTTCAGATAAATAGGGGTGTTCAGATAAATAGGGGTGTTCAGATAAATAGGGGTGTTCAGAAAAATAGGGGTGTTCAGAAAAATAGGGGTGTTCAGAAAAATAGGGGTGCTCAGAAAAATAGGGATACAAAAGAAAAAAAAGAGTTAGGTGAAAAATTTCGAGTAATTGTGTTCCTGAAAGATGAGATGAGGTGTACAATTGTACGATATAGCAACAGTAGCACCGTTCTGGTACCCAGACTACGTTTCATGATACCTAAATATACCAAGGACATCATACTTGGGAGTTGGATGCGAGGATACATGCTGAACAAGATGGGTATAGGGATCGATGAGCTTAATATAAGAGATACAAACGATAGACTACCCTTTGATATCTTTGATATCGAGGGTATTCAGAGCAACAGGCTTGGACTTTTCATCACAACGGTCTCAAAATTATTGAACCTGAAACCGGTTGGTAGTGTGAAGTACAATTATGAGCCCAGTATGGTGATGAGAACCAAATTGTTACTACCAGCCGCACTATCTAAGCAGTTGATCAAGAATAAAATGTTCAAAAAATTGAACGAGGACCGTAAGGTGTTCTACGATAATTTGAATGTCTCTACTGAATCACTGCTACATATACCGCCTCGAAACCATGAGGAAGTGTTCAGATTTATATTACCGATCTTGAACAGATACCAGATCGAGAACAAGATTCAAAAAGAGATCGGAACTGAGATTAACAATAAGATCAACAATGAGATCCAAAATGAGATCGAGATCGAAAAGTTTGAAAATTATGACCAAGACATTCAAGTCTACAAAATTGGTGATATCTTGAATTTCAAACCTCATTTACTTGGAATCGAGCACCACTCAGGTTGTAAAATAGATATCTTGAATTACGATGAGAGATTAAAAGTAGACGATTTATTAGAAGTTCGCATCTCTGGTATGAACAGATACAACACTGTCAAAGGGATTCGAAATTTGAACCTATACATCAGATGATCTTCTCTTGGTCTGTTTGTCTATCAATTTACCGGATTTGTGCTTCTCTTTATAATGTCTAAGATAGTCTAGAAATCTGTTTCCAAGTTCATCGGTTTTGTTCTTGTCAGAGAGTCTGCACACGGTGAAACAATTCTGTACGGGACACAAGACACCTTCGAAAATGGAATTGGTCCAGTTCACCTTGTTCTTCTTTTCACAATAGTAAAAAGAGTGTCCGATAGGCTGAGGGACAGCTTCACCGTTGGTCTGGATACCATGTTTGATAGAAAGATGATGGCCATAATTGGAGTTTTTCATCTCACCAAACTTGATGTGAGGACAGTAAGGACACAACCCCTCGGTGATGTCTCTTGTCTTGTAAAAATGGACTCTTTTAACCATAGGTTGGTATAAGTATCTGCCCTGAGGAATTGCATTGAGCTTCTCAAGATAATACCGAGGATTGAACAAACCTCTGGTGTTACCGTAGTGAATACAATGTTGAACGTTGAAGTTGTTCAATTGTCTGAAATTGTTCAAATGGCCAAGGTTCTCGTCGAGAGCGTCAGTGTGGCCTCTTGCGGTGACGTACTTGTCACGGATCACTTGCAAATTTCTGTAATGAACTTTCTTATGGCAATACAATCGATAGCCTTTCAACGGGAGGTGGTTGTAGTCGTCGAGATGATACTTATAACTAAGACATGGTCTGATCGGGCGTGAAACTGACTCCATTGAGACCGGTGTAATTGTGATTTCGTGATTGGCATGCTCGTCACCGCCGAAATGGAAGATATAGTTGTGGTCTTCCAAGTTTGTTGTTGGTTGAACTGGACGGCTCGATGGCCCTGGAGCTGAATCAAACGAATCATCTGGCATACAGTAGGCGAGTTGTGGACCCATATAAGTCGGTTCATGTGACTGAACTGGAGGGTTAGTCAGGTGGTCTGCAATAGCAAAGTTGGACTTGTTGGTCAAGGAATAGGTTAAATTGTGATTCATGGTCTGGTTTGCATTGTTGCTCTGGTCTGCAATCAACAGATCATACATCATCTCGTCGAACATGGCACTGTTGTTCGAAATTTGTTGGCCTTCTTCCAATTCCTCTTCATCATTGTCAAAAGGTCTCCAACCTCCATTCCCGATGATTTCATTCAATGCTTCGATATCCAAGTCGATATCATAGTTATCATGATCGTCCCTGTTGTTATCGTTGCCAGGCATATCGTGGTTTTCAGTCATCTTGATATACTATGGATAGAAAGTTTCTGTGTGGTATGGTATGGTAGGGTAGAGGAAGAACAAGATAATTTTCTATGCCATTCTCAAAATTAATATATCTCGGTAACAGAACATGAAATATCTGCTCTGCTGTATCTGAACGGAAGTTGCAACGGTATATCTCATTTTCTGTTCTGTTAATCTGAACCCCCCGAGACGTTACCCCCTTTTTTATGCTCTGTTATGCACGTCTCACAGATTAGTGCGGTAGTGCACATAGTATCATTTTGTTCCACTTTCCCTGAGTTTATGAGGTGCTTTTTACCGAGCTGAAGCGTTGATTGTATCGAGACAAAAACAGCTTGATGCCATCCAGATCGCACTGAGATGAACACCACTGATCGAAATTGACGGGAATTCCTCCATCAGTTCGGGCCAAATTCGTAATCTGCTAGGTTTCCTAAAGAGGAAATGCCCTGAATTTGGTCTATCTGCATGCAGAGGGGAAGGAAAAACCAACCTATTTTTTTGCAAAACAATGAATTAATTGAATTGTCAATTGAGAACAACTCATTCAAGCTGGTAGTAGACAATTGTGTATAGACAGTAGGCTTCAAGAGTGTGTGACCAATATCAGAGAACCATCAATTGGAGTCCCCAATATATAGAAACGTAGTTCCAGATAAGACTTGTAAACTTTTTAGGGCTAATCTGTGCGCCCCGCATTTCACATAAATGAGTTGATAACGATTGCATAGATAACGGTTATCGATGGAGTTGAACAATTTTGGCAGTGTCATCACCGGAGTTAATGGCTCTTTTATCGGGTTTGAGTCTCTGGATGATGCGAAAAATGAACAATTTGTATTGAGATGTCTCATGCCCAGACTACTGATACCGATCTTGACTAACGATAAGATCTTCAAGTTTCTCCAGGAAAATGACCCAAACTTCACCGTCTTGGTCGAGAACCAGCTGAGCCAGTTACCCTACCTGATCATCGAGTTCCATGTGCAACTCGATAGAGTGATCCCGATATCAATTTTCCTAAACAAGATCATCAATGGGAAGTCTTTACTGCCTTTCTTATCGGGGCTAGTGATTCTGGAGGTTTCCAAGAACTTTATATACCAGTCGAAATTTTTGTTACCTTTGAAATTCTTCAACGAGGTGTTGATAGTGGACCAGGAGTTGAACAAGATGATCAGACAAAATTACATCTCGATCTCGTTGTTACCTGATTGTGATGAGATCTTGATCCGGATCTCTCCAAATTCGATCAAATCTTTCTTCGAGATCATCATGAAAAATTTGGTGACGAGTTTCGGCAAGATCTCGGATTTTAACCGGGTCTACGTGCTGAACCCGAGTTTCAAGAAATTTTTCAAGAGAACCAATCAGGAGTTGATCTGTGATAAACTCATATTGAACTCGAATTACTGTGGCTCGTTATTTCGAAATTTCGTCAATTTCAAGTACACTCTACGGACCAAGTCCGATTGTAATTTGAAGATAGAGAGGATCTTGAAGAACCCAAATATGGAGAAATCCAAAGACGATGACATTGTTTTCATCATTTACGGCCCTTATAAGCATAACGTTGAATTTGCAATGAAGATGATTGAAAAATACACCAAAAAATATGCAAATTTGAAATCACATGAATGACCAGGCTCTCTATTTATCTTATATTTATTTTTCTTATAGCTTGTTATCTTTGCAATGAGTATTTATTTAATGATATATTTATTTTTACTTCGAATTATATGTGGACTCTTTTATAAATAGGGGCTATTTCTTCACCCCCCAATTAGTCCACCAAATATCTACATGGAGTAAATGTATCACTAACCTCCAATTCAGCAACAATTTCTACACAGAGTATATTATCAATTACCTCCAATTCAGCAACAACAACATCTACGCCATAAATGTATAATAGTCAAAAAACTTATCCACCAATTCAATGATATAGTACCAGAAGAAATATTAAATCTATTTTGCCCATTCCTCACGCTTCAACAAACCAGTTTGCTTAGGAATGTACTCAACTCTGTGATAAGCGTTGATGTTCTTTCTCAAGACGATCTGGTAACAAGTAGCAGAACCTTGTCTCGAGACGATAGTAGAAGAGGCCAAGAAGAACTCCCAGATTCTGAACCATTTGACACCGTACTTGTTGATAACGTTGTCCTTGTTCTTCAACCAGTTCAAGTACCATCTGTACAAAGTGGCCGAGTAATGGACCCCGATGTTGTCGATACTGACCACTTCAAACCCAGTGTTCTCCAAAGCGTTGATGACAAAAGTCAATGGAGTAGAGGCATCGGCACCTGGGAAAATGTACTTGTTCATGAACAAACCCCATTCCAAGTCCTCGTATTGCCATGATTTACGTAAACCTGCGTATTGCAAGTAAAAAATACCATCATCTTCCAACATCGAGTGGACTTGAGCCAAGAAAGAGTTGAATTTACGAATACCAACGTGTTCAGCCATCTCCAAACAGGTGATCTTGTTATATTTCTGGCCTTCAGCTGGTAATGGAGTGTCTCTGTAGTCCATACACAAGATCTTGGATTGGTCCTGGGAGACACCGTATTTGGACAATTGTTCGTTACCGTATTTGGTCTGATTTTTACCCAAAGTGATACCGGTGACTTTGGCTCCGTATTTGTACGAGGCAAAAGAGGCCAAAGTGCCCCAACCACAACCCAAATCTAACAAGTATTCACCTTCTTTCAAGTCGATCTTCTCACAAACGGTTTTCAACTTGTTGTCCTGAAGTTGTTCCAAAGTTTCAAATTCGTTGATGTCCGAGATCTGACCAGAGGTATAAATCATACGGTCTCCGAGAAACCAGCTGTAGAAATCATCACCTCTGTCATAGTGGTCTCTTACTTGCTCTTCATCCTGCGATCTCGTGTGCATAATGACTTCTGGAATCATTCCAAATAAAAAGAACCTGAACAAACCAAGAGTGAACTTGAAGTTCATAAAGTCGTGTCTGTATTCCAAAATATCCAAAGCATCTCCTTTGAAAGAGACTTTGTTAGCAAAATACAACTCGTGGAAGGTCTCGTATGGGATCTTGTTGGAGCCGTGGTACTTGGCCTTCAACTCGTCGTCGTGGAAGTCCAAATAGAACTCGACTCCACGGTTAGGCAACTTCACCTTCTCGTTCAACCTTGGAGAGTAACTGGACAGGATTGTCCAGAAACTCATCAAGATGGGGAAGAAGAACAAGACAAACATAAAGATGAAGACGTACAACCCACCTCCAAGCTTACGAGTCACGTACCAAGGAGTCAAGATCATCAACGAGGCCAACAAGAGGTTGCTGAAATGTTTCGAACCTGGTCCATCTGCTGGGAGGGGTGCGTTCAGAATCGCCAGATACTGGGATCAGTTTAGTTAGTAACTATATCACATGATAGAGACCCAATTGAACCTACATTGGTGGTTCTATAACCACAATCGAACTCGAGGTCCTTCTTAGACAACTTTTCTCCACTCATCTTAGCTCAATTCAACTAACTCAAGTCTTCGTTGTCCAATGAATAGATAATTAAAAGTGAGCCTCAGAAGAAAAAAAATGTCCATTTCGTATAAAAAAATACAAAAAAAAACACGTCAAGGAAAAAATTGGGGGTGTCTAATTGGGGGTTACCCTGGTGATGTTGATTAGATAAGGTGAGGCTGAACTGGTGGTGGATTTTTGTTGTTCATAATTTTTGTTGAAATTGTGAGGGTTTGAGGAGTCGTGGATTGTTTCAAGGGTGTTTTTTGACTGCTTTTTGGGGGAGTATAATTATTATCAAGAGATCTTGAATTGGGGGTTACTATATAGTGAGCTGCTGGTGATTTATACAATTATGTAGAAGTATTTAGGTAATCTGATAGGTTAGACATTTTTGGAGTGATTTAGACTTGAATAGACAAGTTTGAGGTGTATTACGTGTTTCGAAGGATGAAAGTCATGTTAGAGTTGATAGTTTACATCTTCAATATGTGATGAAAATTGGGGGTTATTTTTATTAAAATGAAGCACTACTTATCAATTGTTAGTCGAATGTAAATCAAGGCTTTGATTTTTTGAGACAACGTAACACAATCATCCATGTAGCTTGAAGCTTGAGAGGTGTTTTTGAAGCTTGGATTTTTTCTGCATTATATCTTTTGCCTAGATGCTGAAAAGCTTAGTGTTATTAAACTGTTTCAAATTGGGGGTTATTAGATATGTTGATAGCACGCAGCTCAGCTAAGACCAACACACAAGCTCAATTAATTGAGTCGATGAGTTGAAGATAGCTTATAGAAGTGAAGAGCACCACAAATCATACTCTGACTCTGTTTCACTGATATAGACATTTTCTGAATGTACTGATCAGTGAACATGCAAATAGATTGTCGTGTGACTGAGTCTCTCAGATCTTGATCAAAGCGGTCCGATGACAAGATAATTGGATCAACAGAGAAATCGAACGAAACTGTTTATCATGTTTCGTTTTCTTTCGAGTTTTGTTCACAATGCTTTACCTCTCCGCTTAATGAGCCAATGTATCCATATAGCGTATATTCATAGAAGAACTACATCTTTCTATGGCTTCACATCATAAATCACTTTATTAAATAACGAATGCTGTTCTGATATCACGTATCACCTATCAACACAAGATGATGTGTCGATAATGTGTCGATAATGTGTCGATTATTGTCAATTTTCGGTAGTGGTTGGGTATCAATTAAATGTATATAGTGGTGATATATTAGGAACAATGTCTTGTTTAATGTCTTGCTTAATGTCTTTTTTCGTGAAGATGAGCAATTACTTGCGTTTGAACCACCATCGAAGTCGTTTCTTTGTCTTTTTAGGAGAACTCTCCACGGTGACTGCCGGGCCTGGGTTCCCGATGGGGACCTCTTGTGACACTGAGGCACGCCGGAGAGAGGCATGGAAGCTGTTGAAAAGAGAGTTGGATTTTTTATGCATTGAACGGTTCTCCGAGGATGTAAAGAGAGAACGGGATCTGTCGTGTTGATGTATCTCGTTCTTCAAAGGAGACGTGTCTGATTTGTAGTAGTTTGATAGGAAATTCGGTGGTATGTCGTACTGTACGGACTCGAACTTGAAAGGTGTCTCTTGAGAGTCGTACTGGGCCGGGTCGAGTTTGAAAGGTTTGAGTGGGGAATGGCGTATTGGTGAACGAGATGAGTTTCTCTGGTTTGTGATCTTCAGTTGGTTCTGGTAATAAGACAGGTACCTGGCCAGGTTGGTCTTATCCGGAAGGGAGTTTGAAGATGAATTAAACGAATGGAATGGGATCACCGGGTTGGATGAAGTTGTTGTAGAGGAGGCAGACTTGACTTTGGATAACAAATGGCTGTTGATGGAATGTGAATCGTCGTCTTCGTCCTCTTCAAGTACAGTCTCATTACGCACAGGTGAAGAAATGCAGATTTTGTCGACGAAATTGAAGGCACACGACGCTGGAGCACTCTCGGTACGTTTGTGTCTTGTGTAAACCTCATCCAAGTCGATTACCGGATGTGGTAGGATATAGTCATCCTTATTGGGTGTTCTTGGAGAGTTTGAGTCTGTCTTGATAGGAGAGAAGTCGATACCAAGCTGTATCGATGTAGGGATGTCAAAGTCTCCGGATATCAGTGAAGAACGTTTGTGACCATGCCGCTTGACGTACGGAGGTAATAACTTTGGTTCGTTCATGAGATGGGGGGGTGGAGCTATGGCGTTGTTTGTAGTGTGTTGTGTTGAGTCTGTGTATCTGATGTCTGTTTTGGCCTATATTAACTCTCCTTTTTTTCTCTACAATTCCACCTCACTTCCTCACCTTGTATGTGGTCCTTACTCAGATCTTTGACTAGATCTAGTTCGACCGATATTGGGTTTGTCTATCTTCAATTGGAGCCCGTGTCTGTTTCAATTTTTTTTCTCTTTTTTAAAAGTTTTTCTATTCCGTCATATCTCCGCTCTGCGCGTCTCATGCACGGAAAGAAAAATGGCAGAAAAGATGAGCATTTTATCGAGGTTCGATGAGCAAATTATGAATGTGAGAGATTTTGAAACAAGATTCAATAGGCTGTAGCTGGAAGTCTCTTAGCTACAACAGTCAAGTGATCGATAATCACTTGCTTATAATTTAAGTGAATTGAAACGAGTTTCTCTCAATCTCTTCGGTTCACTTTGGTGATATAAATTTAATTTCAAAAATAAATAAATCAATGAATAGAGCTATTGAAGTTGTTAGCGAGGAGTCAATTGGGGGTGTTTGGAGAAGAAGAGTTGAAATTTAATAGAAGTTAAAACAGAGAGAAGAGAGGAGAAGTTTTTCGAAAAAAAGATGGAGAAAAAGGAGAAAGAGGAGAAAAAAAACAGAAATTGGAGAAGTTTATAACGAAAAGGAGAAGAAAAGAAGAAATTGGAGAAAAAAAAACACCAGCCAATAGCAGGTGCGCAATTTGAATTCAGTGTGAAAGCTTTTCTTATAGGATTCTTTTTTCATACACACTACAAGACATCACGAACCAGAACAAGATGGCCTCCTTAACATCCACCATTAAAGCAGCCGATTACATCCTCAAGACTCCAATCTTGAAGGCTGTCTTCGTACCAACAGCCAAAGTTTTCTCCAGAATGGCAGGATATAGAAAGCTCGGTTTGAGACTCGACGACTTGATCATCGAAGAGAACCCAGTGATGCAAAAAGCCATCTCTAGATTGCCAAAAGACGAGTTGTACTCGAGAAACTACAGAATCTTGACTGCTCACCAATTGGCTTTGTCTCACCAAATCTTACCACCATCAAAACTGTTGAAATACGAAGAAGACTTGCCTTCTTTGACTCCATACATCTTGGAGCTGGAACTGGAAGCTTTCGAAAAGGACGAGTTGGACAACATAGCCGTTGTCAAGAAATAAGTTGATCTGTATAATTAGGCAACTACGTACATATAAATTCATTATATCAACAGCTGTAAATTTCAACTGCCCTATCTTGTGGTAGGGCTATCTACTCATTATCTGAATTTTAGGTTAACTAAGTTAACTAAGTTAGCTAAGCTATCTAAGCTAGCTAAAAAAGATAAGTTATCCAAATGAAAGATCACTAAATTATCACCACCTCATTTCACATACCGGTCCATGAATTTACGATGAAACTCATTTCTCAACATGTCATTTACATACTCAGCTTTCTGCTTACCAGATCTTCGGCTATGAAAAGTGGTTTCGTTTCTCCAACTCTTCTTCACAACTTTACTCTCCACCAAGGATTCCAGCCGTATCATCTTCTCTTCCTCTTCTTTACGTTCTTTGAGTTTGTTCAACTCTTTCATCAACAATTCACTCTCATCTTCACTCTCACTCTCACTCTCACTCTCTTCTTCACTTCCACTCTCACTATCCAGATCTATATCTTTTGTCTCTTGGTATATCCTCAGTCTACGAGCTTCGAAACTTTCACCCTCTTCACTGCTGGGTCCTTCAATCATCTTCATATCTTTTCTGTTCAAATACCTGTCACGATACTCGATACCTTGATCCACAAAGTGTTCCTGTTCTTTACCTATCAATTCCAATCTCATCTGTTGCACAGATTTATTCAGTTTGTTCAAATCGATCTTACTGGTTTCATAATCATCGTTAGATACTATCGAGACATGACGATACTTCAACTGACGATGCAGAGGTGCAAATCTTTTATGTTGTATACTGGTTTTATTATGGTCCAGTCTACCTTTCAGATGATCAAAAGTGGGTCTATGAGCTGTTGTCATTGTTCTGGAGTGTGTGTTATGTTCTCTTGTGCTGGTGCCTTCTGATTAGTGGGATAGACTCAAACTATTTGTATAGTAACCTGTATTGACTTTGTATCTGTAGTCCCTTTTGTTAAAGCTCTTTGTTTAGCTGGTTGTTCCTGATAACTGCCTTTGTATCTAGTAAATAATTTGATACTGAAGCTTTAAGTAGCTGTATATTTTGAATAGTTTTAGTGTGGCTATTATGATACTCTTCGATGTGGCTAGAGCTATGCTTTTATGTCAAATCGCTAAATTCTGCCTTTCACTCTGTGTAGCTGGTTTATCTAGCTCGTCTAGCTTCTGTCTATCTTATAGTTTATCGCTTACTACCTATAGCGTGTACGTTGTTGTGAAGCTCTGTCCAGCTCTCTCTTACCCTAAGAACCAGTAGCTTTATAACTGGAGTACTGTCCTTTGTAACCTCAGTGTAGCTTTGATATAGCTTCAGTGTAGCTTCAGTGTAGCTTCAGTATAACTGTGTAGCTCTTAATTAGTAACACTGGCAGAGTTGTTGTTGCTCTGTCTCTACACTATTTGCTTTGTAGCTCTGTTGCTGTGTTGGTCTATGGCCTTGTTACTCCTCAGCTTTATAAATCTTTAGCCCTCGTTGTAGAATGCTATACTGCTTTAGTACTATAGTGTATCACTAGCTGTATTGTCTCACTCTTGCACTAATAGATCCTTAGTTCTTAACAGCAAACCAAATCTTTACCAACTGAAAATACCTTCTTTCTCCAATAGAAACAGTAGTATAATTTCTTCACCTGGCGATGTCTCGCTATTTATATACAGCTCGATATCAAATATTTTTGGCTCACTAAAATTAATTTTATTTCACTAGTAATATTTGAAAAAAAAACCATTCATACAGCACATAGAACTTTATGAGTAGATGACACAGAGATATTCGATACGAGATTTTGGGTATCCCGAGTCGGACCCGTTGCATTATGGAGTGTTGGAGAAGGAGAAGGAGAAAGAGGTGGGAGTTGAGGCTCGTGGAGAGAGTGGGGGAGATACACAGGAGGAAGCAGATCAGAAACTGATACTGTTGTACTCGTTCATCCCGGAGAACGACAACGAACTCGCTTTGAACGAGAATCAAGTGGTCATTATCCATTATCAGTACGGACAAGGGTGGTTAGTGGCTCAGGATCCACAAACTGGTGAGACTGGACTCATTCCTGAAGAGTACGTGGAATTGTACAGTGATGCTGAACAGGAGGAGGTGAAACCGTTTTTACCAGAGTTTCTTCAAGAGGATATGGGTAATGAGAGCGATTGGGAAGATGAAGATTAGGACATTTAAAGGTGTATTAGTGGCTATTGAGCTTTCTTCAACGTGTGCTGGTGTATTTAGTCTGCAGTTGAGATGTATTTATAGTACTCTGAGAGCAGTCTAGGCACACTCTTCACGAGACTCGGCCATTCACCAGCATTTATCATTATCACTGCCTACGATCACTGACTAGGATGAGGTAGGGCAGGAAGCCCTAAGGCAGGTCTCACCAAGGTCGTTCAACTTCACTGTTAGCTTACTAGTTATAGTTACAATTCGAGTGCATCTACAGTGTGCTCAGTATTGTACTAATAAGTGTGGCTATAAGTGTCTTTGAGAAGGTACACGCAGAGGACTCATGAGTACACACATGGTGTGGTCATGAGTGTTAGAGCACCTAAACTATAGAGTGCTCACTAGAGACATTAAGGTGTACTGGTTGGTGCGGTGCGTAGATGTCAAATTTCACAAATGACACGTCAAGTATTTTCCTGATCAAGAGTGTACTGAAGAGCGTGGTATTACGTGGAGTGTTTAGAAGAGTTCAAAGGCTTAAAGAGCCCTCACTGAGTTTCAAAAGTAGATAAGCTGAAAGAAGTGAACTCAGAGGCTTGATGAGCATTACTGGGACCGTTACTGTGAGTGTTACTGAACACTAGAGTAGTAAATCTACAATCAAGCTGAGAACAGATAGGCTCAAGCCAATTGAAACAGTTGCAAGCTCTCTTATCGAGTCACCAAGATGTCAGTACACTGTCACACATCATCACGCTACAATATCACAGTACAATATCACAATACAACATCGCACAGCACGACCAGTATAGAGTAGCATAAAAGTATACGAGAAGCACAATTTGTGCATAAGCATTAGTATTTTGTAGTCGTTAGAGTACTGTGACACTACAATGATTACAACCCTGACAGTCAAGCAAAACACCTAATTATCACTATCGATCTCATCTTCCCAGTTATCCTGGATATTCTCCAATTCCAGCATCTCTTTCCTCTTCAACGACCCACCACATTCTTGTACCAACTGGGTCATCATCGAAAGGACCTCTAAATCGTCATCTGACGCGGCCATCTTTTTCAACTTCAACCCATTGGTAAATGAGAGTCTTGTCTGTAATAACTGAGACTCGATCTGTTGGTCGTCCAACTTCAAGGCAGGTAATTCCATGAAAACTTCACCGATTGGGTGTGTCAAGTTTGGATTCTGCATCTTTTTCATCTCGAGATAGTTGGCAAATCCTTCGAGATAATAACTTTCCAAACAATTCTCGTTGATATCTTGGATCTGAGACGCTATCTCTACAGCGGTATCGAACAACTCCAACTCGATCGAGTATTTACAAAGAGTCAACAACGGTTGGATCAACTCCACGTATTCACTGTTGTCACTGTCCTGCTCATATTGGGATTTCACCTGTTGGAAAATGGCCCACGATCTGGCCACCAGTTCCAACAGGTCCTGTTTCCGTTGTTGAGAGATCCTGATACTGGCCAACAAGGACCAAGTCTCCGGGTTGGACTCGTCCAACTTCAACGATTTCGAAATCAACTCATCACATCTCTGTTCCAGTTCCTCCAGCATACAAAGGTCGGTCATCCAGATCTCGATCTCTGCAAATATACACTGGTTCAACTTCTTTAGAATACGATCAGAGTCCAGCTTCACCAGTGACAACAACTGGCTCTCCAACTTACTCAGCCCAACGTTCAACAACTTCAACCCGTCCTCTCCTCCTATGATCTGTCCTAGATTTAAAAACTTCTCCACTCCACTCGCCAGTACTGGATCCAATTCACATGCTCTCATCAACACTTCATACAGGTTCTCCAAATCAGACACCTCCAACAAGACTTCTCCATAGATCTCGAGAAAGACAACATCGTCTTTATATTGTTCCAAATATGGTTGTAACTCTGCCAACGCAGTCTCGGCTTGTTGTTGATCTATCAACTCTCTTGCCCTCCCAATTAGTTCATTTGACATTTTATAGTGTAGAGCATCTCTAGGTGAAAAAAAAAAAAAAAAATTTTTTAGCTTCCCAATCGAGACGATGATATCGAGAAGAAAATTAACTAAGAGATAATTATCAATTAGATTATTTGATTTAATTAATTAATTGATTAGTTAATTAATTAACCATCACTTAGATTAAGTTGATACTAGAGGTTAGTGGCAATAAGACACTGATCTGTATTGAAGAGAAGTATAGAGGTACCAAGTGATTGTATTCAGGTACCTAATAGCATCAATAGCAGTTGTTCCGTTATTATCAAGCCTTATACATTGATACTTGCTTGTGATAAGACTTCATTTAGAAGCTGAATAAACACCCAAGTGGACAAGTTTGGGAGCAAAAAAAAGATCATTTTAGCATCAACAGAGTGGAATCAGTGCAATAAAGTGTAACAGAGACTGTCATATCATATCATTCAGTCAACCTAGCAAAATATCATTCAAGTGTGTTCTCATACAAAGCTGATTTACTATCATATCTTTAAGTGAGTCAAATACAAGTTATCAGAGCATCGCCTTGTATCACTATTTATTAGACCACTGCATCACTTCGAGTCGTTCTACCACCATAATAACACAGCTCAGACTGCTCAGACTGCTTCACAATAATATCACTTAGACTCACTCAGAAATGGACTACAAAGAAGAACAAAGCCAGGAGATCGAAATCTTGGAATCGATCTATCCTGATGAGTTGATCAAAATAAGCGATGTCGAATTCAAAATCAACATCAAATTAGATGTAGAGAGTGACAACACCCATTTCGTAGCGTTACATGTCATATACCCTGAGACTTATCCAGAAGTGGCACCCGATCTCGATGTCGAACATGGTGAAAATCTCACGTTAAACGATGAAGATGAGCTCAGCGAAGAAGAAGAAAGTAGTGACGATGAGGAAGATGAAGAAGAAGAAAATAGGAAATTGGTGGTGATCGCTGATACAATCTTCTTCAACGATGAAGATTTACAGAAGTTGCGTAATGAGTTGATAGAAGAAGCAGAGGATAACATTGGGATGCCTAGTGTTTTTGCCCTTCTGAGTTCGTTAAAAGACCGTGCTGAATTGTATTTCCAAGATTTGGTGGACAAGGCACAGAAGAAATACGATCTGGAACTTCTTGCCAAAGAGATGGAAGAACAGAAGAAATTTATAGGGACGAAAGTGACACCAGAGTCGTTTGCACTGTGGAGACAGAAATTCCGTACAGAATTTGGAGTCGAGGAGAAGTATAGAAAGAGATTTGTCGATATTCATCAGGGTAAGATGACAGGTAAGGAGATCTTTGAGAAAGGTTTGGCTAAAGATCTCGACGAAGATGAGTTGGCTCACGAGACTGAAGCTTTGAAAATATAAGACTCTTTTTTTCCTCAACGAATTGTTGAAATCACTTGCTTATGAGGTCACTGAGATATCTCTTCTCGTGTTGGACTGCTCATTCCTTAACACTTCTTGCTGCAAATAACGATTTAAAGTCTCAGAGTCGACCTTGGTGAGAATTGATATTTTGCTCAAAACAGCAAAATATCATTTTCTTCTTATCTACGTTTTGAATAATTCTCAATGTCTGAGAATCAGACAATAACAGAACAGAACCTCTTTCAGTTATATATGAGCTTGTTTCTCGCATAAAATAGACAAAACAATCTATTTTCTTAGCTGTACATTGAGTTCATCTCAGTATCCCTAATTTTGGTACAAGATATAAAAGTTATAAAAGACAAAGTTTATATATAAAAAATTACAACAGCTTTTCAAGTAAACTAGAAGAGAATCCATGTTCTTTAATTCATATTCGCACTAATAATTGAGTGAACAATAATCTCAACTCGATTTGAATACAATTGATACATATGAGTATTTAAGTTTCAAAAAAAAAAAAAAATGCGAGTTCTCTGGATCGAACAAAGGACCTTTAGATGGCAAATTGAACCGTGGTTACACGACTTCAGTCTAACGCTCTCCCAACTGAGCTAAACCCGCTATTTATATTTTTGGTGCGGTAACTTTGATTGATACGTACAAATGGTCTCAAAATACATGTGAAATTTATACAGTCAGGTACCAGCAAACTTTACCTCTCAATTTACAGAAACAGAACATTACGAGATGTATGAATAAATTTCTCTATTCTAGTGCTGTACAGTAATAAATAATCTAATGCTTCAAAGTATCCACTAGAGCAGATATAGAGAACATCAATGAGAGAATATGGTCATAACTTTATAGATGATTCGTTTGGAAAACCAACTTTGGATAAATAGTTCTGGAACCCCATTTCCAAGATCTTTTGTTTGATGTGCAAATTCTTACCACTGAAAAGACCCATGAATTGAAGACTATTAGCCCAGCATTCGTTGAAATTTGGACGTGATCTTGGGATAACCATCATGTAAGTCGAAGTCAAGATGAAATTGTATGAGATTTGTGGGTTCAACTCTCCATTGACAACGAGCGAGTCATTTTTCAACTGGATCTTGGATCCTATGAAATTGAATAGCTGGTTCATCAACTTGATGTATATTTGAGAAATTGTCACTCTATCCACGTTCTCAGGAATAGGCAATACAAAATGGTGAAATGAGATATCTGGTCTTGTCAATGGGTCCAAATCGGCATTGTACGTGTATTTGGACACAAAATCATCGATAAAAGGTTTATAGACCCTAGACCCAATGACAGGTAGAGTGATGAATTGGATATGTTTGTGGATCTGAGAGTACCCGCTATCGTGGCCACTGTTGAAGAACAGAAAGAACGGAGTGCTCTCCCTATTGAGATTGGTCAATATGAGATGAACAGTATCGAGATCGAGTTCAGATAGCAAAGTGTCCTGTTTGACAAACTCTTTAGTCACCATTAGGAAATGGTTCTCACAGTTGGGGAACTTGTTCAACAACAATTTATACTGTCCCAACAATGAATCACATACAGTGAGATCAGGCTCATTCTTCAAGAAAGGATTCAACTTCTTATTGGTATCCTTGTCCTCATTCTTCCTATTGATAGGTCTGCTCCCTAAAGCATTGATGATCTTGAACTGATACTCCAACCCGTTCTCCTGATAGTACTCGGTCTCCTCTCCATGTTGAAACACCAATTCGCCCTTGTTGAAAGCGTTTTTAAACACCTCCTCTATTCGCCTATATAAGTTGAGCTCACGCAACACTTCAACAGTCTCAATTACAAACATAGTTGAGGTATCAAAAAGGAGTACGGCAACACCGCCAGGGAAAAAATTAATATTTTGCAAACGAACATCTTTTTTCAAAGAGTGTTCGAGTGAGAAACACAGAAGAAGAAGCGGAAGGAGAGAAGGGAAAAGGTGACGAGAAAAAAGGTGAAGAGAAAAAGATATTTAGTAATAGGAGTTGTGTATAGAGAGCTGTGTATAGAGAGAGAGAGAGAGAGAGAGAGAGTAGAGGAGAAAAGAGACAGAGTGAAGAGAGAGAAGGTAAAGAGAGAGAAGGTGAAGAGAAGACAGAAAGGAATTGAACAAAGAGAGAATAAGACATCAAGACAAGGCATACAAGACAACAAGACAAGAACACAATGAGTGAGAGTAGATCGCGATCACAGTCATCACAGGAAAGTATCTACTTCAACACCCATTTCTCAGACACCATCATGTTGAACGTCACCAATGCTCATATAGTGGACTCGTCAGATCTGCTTGTGGAGGAAGATGGAGATGAAGAGATCCCAGAGACACGTAACATTCGTCTACCAAACCAAATACTGAGCATCAACCATCTCTCGATAGACATTGGAGGGTCGCTACTGAAGTTGATATACTTCACCAAAGACGAGCACCAGCACCTGCCCAATGGTGGTAGATTCAATTTCGTCAAGATCGAGACAGAAGAGATTGATAAATTTATCAAGAAGATCCAAGAGGTGTTGAAGAAATATTACAACCATGATCCAGACATCAACGATTTCAACCATACTGTCACCATCATGGCGACAGGTGGAGGTGCTTTTAAATATTTCGAAAGGTTACAACTCGAGTTGAAATGTAAAGTGGTGAAAGTGGACGAGATGCAGAGTCTTATAGTGGGGCTCGATTTCTTCATCAAAGAGATCCCCAACGAAATCTTCACCACCAACAACAGCCAACCTATCCATTTCTACAACGAGGATAACTCTCTTATCACAAATGACGACTCTATATACCCATATCTTCTAGTGAACATTGGCTCCGGTGTCTCTATGATCAAAGTGACAGGTTCAGGTCCAAACAACTTCACCAGAGTGGGAGGTTCCTCCTTGGGTGGAGGAACGTTATGGGGTTTACTCTCCATCTTGACCACTCTGGACGATTTCGACGAAATGTTGAACTTGGCCTTGCAAGGTGATAACGAGAACGTTGATTTGTTAGTTGGAGACATATACGGTCAAGGTTATAACAAAATCGGATTGAAATCAAACCATATAGCTTCCTCGTTCGGTAAAGTGTTCAAGAAAGTACAATCCGATTGCAACGACAACTTTGACGAGAAATACTCTTTCTTGGACTCGAACACCAGGCAGAGATTACAAAGAATGATGAAATTTGAAGAGTCGGACATTGCCAGATCTTTGTTGTTCGCCATCTCAAATAACATCGGACAAATCTCGTATTTACAGGCTCAACGGTACAATTTGAAAAAGATCTACTTCGCAGGAAGTTATATAAGAGGTCACCCACAAACGATCCACACTTTGAGTTATGCCATAAATTTCTGGTCCAACGGTGAGAAGAAACTGTATTTCATCAGACATGAAGGGTATTTGGGAAGTATGGGTGCTTTCTTACAGATGAAAAGAGATGATTAGGCCTTTTATCATGGAAAATGGCAAATCTCGTTATGAATACTCAATTGAGTGTACTCAATTGAGTACACTCATTTGAGTACAAACTCATTTATAAAATAGGCAATGCAATCATCTTGATAATTGCACTTGTCAATACAAAAAACGGGAACACTGATTCCTTTAATCTCCAAGATCTTGAAACATCTCAATCTGTTGTCGTTGTAATATCTCACTGTTAAGACAGCTTTATCAATGGTAACACTCAACTGATCATCTGTCTCTAGTGTTATTTGTATATCGAGAGTGGTGAGATTTCTCCATATCGAGATCAATTTGGATAAATCTTTACCCAACTTCTCCAACTTCACCAAATCCGACGAAACCTCATTATCGGACAATTGAGAGTCTCTCAATTCGATCGATTTTTGTAATTTCACGACCAATTCTCTTTTATTATTTTCAAGACCGATGATTTTAGACCCATTTTGCGAGATCTCAAGCTCTACCCTTAGGAGCTCACTATTGGTATGAGCTATTTGATCTTGAAGGCTAACAGCTTCTTGAGACTTGATGTCGATGAGGTTTTTCAAATCGTTCACCGAATTGGCAATTCTTATCTTATCTTCCACTTCTACAGAGTCGAGCTTCAGTATTATCTCATCGCTAGGATCAACATTGAATTCTGCCTCTTTCAAGTCTATTTCACGTGTAACTTGATCGATCTGAGACGTGAGTTGTGAGATCTTGTTATTTAAATCGAGATTCTCCCTCTCTAGAGTTGACATCGCGTCTACTTGTCCAGATATTTGCTCACTCATCTGTATTAATTCCAGTATGAGTGAATCATTTTCTTGTTTAACAGCTTTCAACCCACTCTTCAACTTGACATTCTCCTCAGCTATCTCATTCGAATCCTTCTGATCGATATATATTGGTTTGTTCTCAATTATAAGTCTCATGAACTTCTCCTTAGTCTCTTGTTCAAGGTATTGGAATTTTAACTTGGAGTTCAACTCTTTCTTAGCCAGGATGATCTCATCGATGTTTCTAGGATCACAAGGATCAACTCCTAAATTCTCCAAACTACTCAAGTACTGAGCTTTAGCATCAAACACTCCACTTTCCCCCATCACACTACTCATATTCTCGTTCATTTTCTGGCTGGTCACTGAGTGCTATTTGCTGCTATTGAGTGACTTAAGCTGTTATTGTGTGCTAGTTGATTTTTTTTGATATCTGAATCTAATGTTTATTTATATCTGGAAATGGATTTTTCTCCGCGCACGACAAAAAAGTCGATTGATTGCAATTAAATAAATTGAAATATACTTGACGAGATGGAGGACGAGAAGTTGTTGAAGGTGATGAAAGTTGTGAGGAGAAGGAGTGAAGGTGATAAGGAGAGGACAGGAATGAGATTTAAATTGGACCAAGATTGGAGATCGATTTTGAAGTTGATCAACGAGTATGAACCTGGAGTGATAGAGTCATTGGAGGGTGTCATCACGGTGCTAGAGAACGCGATGTTCTTGGTGCGATACTTGCAAGGGTCTTCGAAATGGAGTAAAAGGTTGAATAAGATTGTCTTGAGGATCTCAAAGATATGGATGGTGCTCACCGTGAAGACCTCTGTGGTGAGGTACTGGAAGTTGTTGAAATTGAAGTATGCACTCACCTCCAGTGAACACGAAAAGTTGATAACAAAACTGCAGAACTACACTTTGATCAATTTCGGTCTCTGTTTGATAGAAGCTATTGAAATCTTGGACTTACAACAATTCGCTTGGCTCATCTCCATATACAGTGTCTACAGAATGGTGGGAAACGGGACAATTCTGCTTGAAGAAGACGAGGAGAAAAGAATTCAGCATTTGTTCGAGTTGTACCGTGTGTGAATCATGAATTAGAGTATTTATTTTAATATGAACTTTACGATTGTAATTTTTGTAAGTGCTCCTAAACTCGGGTGCTCAGTATAACAAAAATGGGAACAAAGTATCATGTGCTAATCCGATGTAGTGTAACGGCTAGCACGGTCCGCTTTCACCGGGCAAACCCGGGTTCGACTCCCGGCATCGGAATATTTTTTTATTTTTTTAATTTTTTTTCTCAAAGTCGTGCATTTGATTCTGTATTTTTTTGTTTATATGAGTGAAAGAGAAGAGATCAAATAGCAGTGAAGACGAGGTGGAAAGATGGCATCGTTGAGCGATTTTAGACAAGATATCTCTTCGTTGGAACAGGAGATTGCACAATTGGAAGCTGAATATAATGAAATTAATGAGAAGTTACGAGGATTGAAAGAGAGCGGACCAAAAGCTGTAGAGGAACGTGAAGGAAGGGAACAGAAAGAGTATGAGATAACACCTCCAAGAGTACGAAATGTTTATGAAGATGTTGTGATACCACAGCCACTGGAACATGAGTTTTTCGATTTGTCGATTCTGGATTTCTTCAAAACAGACGAAGTACCAAAGACCAAACCATCTCTGGACGATGAGCTGAATAGAGACGAAGCTACCTTACAACGTATCAACACCGAAAATCTATATAGACTCAATGGCGTCACAGCATTTGCGGTGAATGATGAAAGTGTTCATGGAATCACAAGAGTGGAGGATCTTCGGCAATTAGGACTAAGATTTGATTTGTTCAATACTAAAGTGGGTAAATTTGACAAACCACATTACATCATTTTGAACAAAGAGGAGAAGAATAACAACTGGTTTATTTTCAAGAAAACAGTACCTGGCTATATCAATTTGGATGTTCAATGGTTGAACACAGATCTTCAGCATTTTGTCAGTATTGTGAGGAAACAGCTTCTTCTTCTGCTTGAGAAACAGGTCCTTGTACCACCAGAAGCTGAGCAGGTGTAGCAGCATTTAGGAGAGGATTGAGGGGATGTTTGAAAGTGCCTAAAGCTTGAAAAACAATAGGCTAGGGATCCTTTAGAGTTTGTGATCTAACATCTTAGCAGTGACGAAGTTAAGTGAAGTGTCTGTTTTAGGTGAATTGTTGAAAAACAATACTTCAAGAAGAGGCTCAACTGAGTAGCGTTGAGGTATTGCTGCTAATGTGTCTTTAAGGGATAGTGTTTTTTTATATTAAGAGATCTGAGCAGCTGAGACGCGTCTTAGATTCTTCAACTAGCACTGGTTAGACTGTCCCAGAGTGATTAAGCGATTAAAGAGACTTGAATAGCTAAGCATTGTTCTTAGATACACCAGAACTACACAGAGCTCCAGATTGTTTGTGATTTTTGTATGATGTACAACAAAGCTCAGACAATGAGCCTGTACAAGTTCAGCACTTGATCATGCTAACCAATCAGATCAAACCAACCACACTGAACCAATCAACCAAATTGAAGCGATCAACTGAATCACTGAAAAACTAAACCCGATCAGGATCACATGATTTCAATCACGTGACAAACACCCAGGGCTCAAAGTCGTGTCTTTTTTTTAACGTTCAAACGCGTCCCGATTATTTTTCATCAACTCCAAGTCGTTTAGAAAAAAAAAAAGTAGATACGATCGTAAGTAAAAAGAGAGAAATTGAAAGAAATTGGAATCGGTATCATAGATAATTTGGATAACAAAATCCGAAAAATTTGTATTTAAAAGCATTCCAAGGAATTCAATTGATCATTTACAGAGGAAATTGAGATCGATAATATTCAACTATGTCCACCGTCAATTTAGCTCCAAAGAACTTCGAGGCAGACAAGGATTTTGCCCAAGCCTTACATGGTAAAGATGTTGGTAAGAAGACCGGTATGGGAGCCTTGCTTTCGAAGAAAGCCGATGCTCAAGAGGTTGCCATTGAAGGTTACTTCAAGCATTGGGATGGTAAAACCGATAAAGATGCTGAAGAGTCCAGATTGGATGACTATTCAGCTTTGACCAAGCATTACTACAACTTGGTGACCGATTTCTACGAATACGGTTGGGGGTCCTCTTTCCATTTCAGCAGATACTACAAGGGAGAAGCCTTCAGACAGGCCACTGCAAGACATGAGCATTACTTAGCATTGAAGATGGGTATCACCGAGAACATGAAGGTGTTGGATGTCGGTTGTGGTGTTGGAGGTCCAGCTAGAGAGATCTGTAGATTCACCGATTGTTCCATCGTTGGGTTGAACAACAATGACTACCAGATCGAGAGGGCCAATTTTTACTCCAAGAAATATCATTTGGATGACAAGTTGTCCTTTGTCAAAGGTGATTTCATGCAAATGGATTTCGAACCTGAATCCTTTGACGCTGTCTACGCCATCGAAGCCACAGTCCATGCTCCAGTGTTGGAAGGTGTCTACTCCGAGATTTATAAGGTGTTGAAACCGGGAGGTGTCTTTGGTGTCTATGAGTGGGTCATGACCGATGCCTACGACGAGACCAACGAGGAACACCGTAAAATTGCATACGGTATCGAGATCGGTGATGGTATCCCTAAGATGTACAAGAGAGAAGTCGCTCAACAGGCTTTGAAGAACGTTGGTTTCGAGATCGAGTACGAAAAAGATTTGGCCGATGTAGATGACGAGATCCCATGGTACTACCCATTGGCTGGTGAATGGAAACACGTACAAACCCTTGGAGATGCCTGGACCTATTTCAGAACCTCCACTTTTGGTAGACAAATCACCATCGCTGCTGTCTCTGCTATGGAGAAGTTGGGAGTCGCTCCAAAAGGTTCTTCTCAAGTCACCGATGCCTTGGAAGATGCCGCTGTTAACTTGGTCGAAGGTGGTAGACAAAAATTATTCACTCCAATGATGTTGTACGTTGTTAGGAAACCATTGGACTCTAAATAAGAGTTCATTTCTATATAAGTTATAGTTCTGTTTGAAAAGAATTTTGGATTAGATTACTCTTTGATATTTGGTGTAAATTGTTCGATGGCTCAAGCTTATATAGTTTTTCTCAGTCAGATTTAGAGACTGATACCAGTTTAGTAGAGATCTTTGATTAGGTAAGCATTTGAGTTACAGCTCTTCTGAAATATTTCATTAAATTTTTAGATTACACTATTAAATATACCTCGATAGGTAAAGTGTATGCAATTAGATGACAGTATATAAAACAAACTAGAACACCTGGATAAGACTCTTTAAAATGAGACCCAATAAAGGAAGAACAAAACGAAACCAAGAATTATATATAATACAACAGACATGAAGAACTATAATATGACGACCATTATATGGTCCAATCATCGATACCGATTTCCTTCGTATGATGAGGGACCTTTTCTAAGATGCTGATGGCCATAGCATCAGCAATATCATCTTCGTTATGGGTAATGGCGAGATCGGAGTTGGATCTCGTTTGTGAAGAATTTGGGTGTGCAGAACTGGTAGATGAGAGGGCTAGAGGTAAGCTCATCAGGGATACCACCGAGGGACGTAACCCATTTCTACCAGTAGCTAAAGGAGCTGAAGACGTTGAAAACTGTCTTGAGTTTTCCTCGTGCAAAGCTTCATGGTGCAGGGTCTCCAGTAAGGGAGAGACCAACGTTGGTACAATTGGGGATAACTGATCGTTGTCACATGGAGGAGAGATCTCATTAGGCACTGGGGGTAATAAAGAATCGTTTCCCTCTTGAAATGAGCTTGCCGTATCGATATGGAGTTGCGAGGCAGAAGGCGGGATGTCCTCCAAGACGGTATTGAGAGGGTCGTCTATCAAGACAGTCTCCTGGGTCGTGTCTGGAAGAGCCATTTCGACATGATGGGTAGAATTTGTAGAATGCTGAGAATCGGTGGATCTATGCGATGAATTGGAAGGGGTTCGTTGGTGTGGTAATCTCTTAGGATTGGAAGATATGCTGTTTGTCTGGGAGAAGTTTCTCTTACGACTGGGGAGGTCTTCATACTTAAGGGCAAAATGGTGCATAAGATGATCCAGATCCAGATCCAGATCCAGTTGGAGATTTGCAGATGACGAGGCCTGCGTCATTGGAGAGGAGGAGGAATCGATATTTGTTGAAGTGGTAGCCACTGAGGTGATGGCGGAAATAAGAGCATTTGTTGTTGAACTGGAGGGCGTTGAAGTCGATGAGGCAGAAGAGACGGCAGCTAATTTGTTGGCAGTCTTATTGATGGAGGACTTGACCCTGGTCAAGCCTTTTTTCAACGAAGTAGACATCTCAATTGTATGTAGTTTCGTTGAAGATTTGGAGATTGTTAGAATGGTTAGATGAACAGAATCTGTTGCAACGGTGAAGAATAGTTGAAAGTTTGCAAAAGACTCGATGTGATCTGGGCTTGTCCCAATTGGGAAGCAGAGGGGCAAAAAAAATTTCACACGGAGCGGCTTGTTTGAGGCGTAGGCGGAGAGCCGATGGCAGAGGCTGCTGGTGAGGTGAAATCTGTGGGATTTTTGGGGCAGTTGTGATCCTTGTAATGTGTGACCGGAATCGACCAGCAAAGGGAACCAAGAAGTAGTTGGAAGAGGATTACAGAAGAGTTTGGTATCGAGATACAAGGTGAACAGTTTTCTATTATATACCTCGAGGTCCCTCTTTGGTCAAGGTTAGCCGAAAAGAAACGAAAATTTTTCAGGCATCGTCAAGCGAAACAAACGGCATGAGATACAACTTACCGTGGACATGATGGAGATCGAGTAAACTTGGGTCGGATAATGCTCTAGAACCTGGCCAGATTGTTCTTGCTGCATGTAATTAAGTACGCTTTGGGCAACACTCACGCACTGGGTGTTCACCGGACTCGATCTCCTTCGCAACGGTTTTCGAGATGAGCGGATAAATCTGCACTTTGCCTGGTTGCCTGTACAACGGGTGCGCGAATGCTTACTGTGGGAATTACTCGCTTGTAGTAGACTTGATACAATACTCACGACCGGTGTAAAGGAAGTGCAACGAAGGGGGGAGGAAAAGAAAGAGGAAAAAGAAGTGCAAAAGGGGTGATCGAAGGTGGTTACTATTGTTTGTGAGATTCAGATACGGTTAAGATTTGATATAGAAACGATGAGGTCCGATTACGTACGAAATACTCTCTCTACAGGAGATATTATCGTTTTCTGTGGACGAAAAAGTAGGAAATCACACGGTCGAACGATTCTACTGAAAAGGTTACAACAACACAAAAACCCAGTTTAGGCCTGGAGTTCACATGGCTTAGATAGCATGAGTGCTTAATTAAGCACCGCTAAGCGTTTAAAGGCACGTATTCACAAGGAAAAGGCACATCCGTTGGGCTCTCCGATGCAGTGCACTGTCGACACTAATGACTCCTTTTTCGGGATTTGGCGGTGCACGACTTTTCGTGAGCGGATATACTCGACTTTAATAATTAGTGTGTGAACCGAGATTACCTATAAGCTGGACTGGTTAGTATGGTGCATTGGCACTGACCACTCGAGCCGGCAGCAATTTCAACTTCACTATCACTTCAACACTACATTACGAAAAGTAAAAGCTGCTAGCTTACTAGACACGCAAATTTTGATAATATTATACCTATGCTTTTACATCTCTAACCCCATACGAAGACGATCTGAAAAGAGCGTCTCCCTCAGCGTACCCTCTACCCAATCCGAATCCGACACCTATCCACACTGGGAAAGAACGTCTCTTGAACAACAACACCGAGGCCAAAACACCTCCTCCAAAGCCAAGACCTGTCTTGACCAATGTGTTGGACAAAATTACATCCCACTGTTGAGAATTTGTTAGTACTCCTGCTCTCGATCGAGAAGAACTTCAAAAAAAGGTCGTGCACCGACTCAAAAGTCTAGTGACTCCAGGGATATAGCAAAGAAACATACTTTGTCGTTTAAAAGCGATTGTGATGGCGTGGTAACTGGTGCTGTTGTTGTTTCAGACATGATCTGATCTGAGTTAGTACAATTCTTTCAACTATTTTTTATACTTCGGATCGGCTATTCCGTTTGGTTTCGCGACTTGGTGACGTAAATATGGAAAGTTACAAACTAATTGACATTCTTTAGCCAACAAAATCACATCGCAACATATCCCAACGTCAATTCCGCCAACGAAAAACCATACATTTCGACCCTATTCACTCCATGAAGCTACTCACGATGTATTGAAATCGATCTTATTTACTATCTATTCACTCTCCTCACTGAAAACTTTCACTTTTTTTTAGTTTTCTTCAATTGGATGAAAAATCAACGTTCCACGACACGACCTTTTCTACTTCCGGATTTTGATATTGCAGCAACGACCTTTTCAAAAAAAACAAACATATTTGATATCTATCACACGACCAAATGGATCCAGACGCGATATTTCGCGTATTCTTCTTGACTAAATACAATTAATTAAAGAATATTCAAATTATCCAACAACTTCATCAACACATCCAATGGATCTTCTAGATGGTTTAGACGACCTCGGATCACAGAGGAAGACGTTTAGGAAGCAGATTGATATCGATATTGAAGATGATGAAGAAGAAGAGGTCTTCTCACAAGTGGGCACTCAGAAAGTGAGATTTGATGATGACATCTTGACTAATCTCTTGGAAGATGAAGAAGAGGAGTATCCAAGTACTCAGAGGATCACTCACAATATAACTTCGACGCCACAGGTGCCCAAATTGAGCTTTCTTGGAGGTGATCTCATACTGAATGTGCAAAAAAGGCTCAATGGAGGGATATTGGAGGACCCTGAACAAGAACTGGAGACCCAGCTTATACACTCAGCATCATCAAAGACACAGGAAACCTCAATAGTTACTCAGAAAGTGACTCAACTGATTTCTCAGCTGCCTGTCACACAACTGGTGACACAACTGGTGACACAGCTGGTGACTCAAGTCACGCATCCTGTCAGCCAGTCTATTACACAACTGGACTCTCACGAGCTCCCTAAGTTCACTCTCGGTACACAAATCATCAATTTGAAACCAGCTGTGACTCAACTGACTCAATTAGTCGCAGAAACACAGGAATCTGATGTAGTAAGTGACAATCAACTTGACAGTCAAATGGAGAGTCAAATTGACAGTCAGGTGGATAGTCAAATGGAGATCGAAAATTTTGATTTAGACGAGGAATCCGAGTCGGCAAGGCTGAAGAGGATTCTGAAGATTGAACAGAGAGCCGCAGCTAAGAGACTGCTTAGAGAGAAATTGGAAGAAGAACGTAAAGTCACTGCTCAAGAAATAGACGATTTCGAGGATCTGGAGAACTCCAGAATCGTCTCTGAAGCTTCTCCGAAGAAACGGAATAAGAAAAGTGAGAAGTTGTTGGCAGAAACAAGAAGATTACAGGCTCAAGCTGAGTTCTTACCGGCCCCTGTGGCTAGTAAAGTGTTTGACAGGTCTCTGTTGTTTGCAGCTTTCAATTTCGGTGCGGAAAATGATAAACCTGCCTTATCGTCTTCTCCTGCTAGACACGCAGAGTCTCCCGTGAAAGACAACAGATCCACGCCAGGAACATCTCCATTTGCATCTCCAATCAAAGAGAAATCTCAAAGAACTGATCCAGAATCAGATAATGATGAGATTGAAGGCCCAGATGTATTAGAAATGCTCGACAACGACAAAGTTCACAAAGCAGAGCTGACAGAGTCACAGAGAGTATTGAACAATCCATTAAAGAGCTACAAAGAAAGATTAAACGATAATGCAGTCGATAGAAAGGGAAACAAAGTGATCGAGTTGGACTCAGATCCTGAAATTGACACAATAGAAATCTTGAAACAAAAGACATCAAAAGAGACGAGATTGGATATAAAAACCAAGTTTGTCCAACGTCGTGCCCAGACTCTGAAGTCCAACAAAAATGGGGGTTTCACTGAACTCAATCTTCATAAATTCTTTCCAGGGATCCCAACCAAGCGCCCTGTTTCCCAAGGATTTGTCGCTTCATTGAACTCCAAGGCCGCTCGTCAGCTTCGTGATATTACTATAGCCAAAAACATCGAACGTGGGGAATCAACAGAGAAGATGCTGAAGAAAAATGATGGCTTGAACATCCAAGACTTACTTGAAAGAGAAATCGAGAGAAACATCAGATTGAAAAAGAAAGAGAACCGTCAAAACAAAGAAGAAGATGATGCTGATTTTGTAGGATCTGATGAAGGAATTCAGTCCAGCGATGATGAGAGTGATTTTTCTGCAAATGATGAATCAGAACTGGAACCTGAAACAGCCGTTGAGAATGTAGAAGTTCAAGTGAAGTCAAGCTTTATCGAAATTTCTTCTCAACAGCCTAATGAAGTCGACAGTGAGCAAAGCGATGATGAATATGCTAAACCATTGACAAAGCACAAGAAACATATATTATCGGATGACGAAGACTCAGATGCTGAACAGCAGCAGCAGCAGCAGCAGCCTGAATCTGTAAAGTCTACTCAAACTATTAATAATAATGTGAGCTTCATGTATGGTGCTGACGATGAAGATCATCATGAAGAAACCATTGGCAATGACTCTAATGATTTTAAATTGGGATCGTATGGGTCTCCGTCGAGTTTGAAGAAAATGCTAGGAATCTCAATGACCCAGGCATTCCAATCGACTCTTCCAATTGAAAATAACAAAGAGAACTTGATGGAGAATTTGAGAAACAAACATTTGAAAGTCATTGGAGAAGAAGAGGATGATGAGAAAAGCTTTGAAGAGAATCAGACGAAGGATTCGTTTTTACAAGCTGATAATTCTTTATCGTTCATCGGACTTCACAATAAATCTGTTACTTTTGATGTAGCTGAGGATGAAGAACCTGAGGACATCAACGGAACAATGCCGTTGAGAACACAAAATATAGAGGTGGGCACTCAGGCAGATTTGGAGCCCGATTCTTTCAAGAATGCAACTCAATTGAAATCAAGTGAACCTAAACGTAAGAAACGTCTTTTCAGGAAAGTGGAAGAGGTTTCACAGTCTGATGAAGATGATTCTGACGAGTACGAGTCAGATGAGGAAACGAGAAAGATCAATCTGGCCATTGCCAAAGAGAGACAGAGACAGAAAGAAATTCGCCGTAAAAGACAGTTGAAAGAATGGAAACGTAAAGGTGTCAATGACATTGTTGATGATGAAGCTACTGAATCCGAGGATGAGTACCATGGATTGGGTGGTATAGATGGTGAACTGTCCGATCAAGAAAACAGTGAGGATGAGAAAATGTTAGATGATACATCTAAGCTTGACTTGAAAAGCAATGAGTTACGTTCCAAATTTGCTGAAGAAGAGAAGAAGCGAGATGATGATGAGGTCCGTAAATTGTTTGAAGATATCAAGACCGGAAGATTGAGAAAAAGACGTGCTGGGAACTCCCTTGATATCGAACTCAGTGATGATGAAGAGGATTTGAGAAACTTTTACATGTCAAGAGTGGCCAAGCAGAGAAACAGATTGTTGCAAAATGACAAGATTGCATCGATCGCCTCTAATGAGAAATCTAAACTGTTCTTTGAGACTATCGCTGAGAAACCAGTAGAATACAGGTTGGATGATGATCAAGAAGGAATTGAGATTGTAGAAGAAGAAGACAAACTGGACAAAGAACTGGAAGAGAATGAAGATGATCCATTCACAGAGAGTGAGAAGCCAGCAAAGAAGAGAAAGGTGATTCTCTCCAGAGATTACATCACGGCGACTTTGGCGTCTGTATGTTCGACCAAGTCGGATATCGAGAAGCAGGAAGCTGAGAACAAGATCTTTGCCAAATATCAACATGGTCTCACTGACGAGGCCGAAGATGAGATGGATCTTCTCTCGTTAAAAAGACAGTCAAGTATTTTGATGTCTAATGGGACCAGGAGTAAATTGACCTCAACATCAGAGACAACTTCTCTTCAAAAAGAGATTGTCATTGAAGAAGATGACTTTGATGACGAGGAAGAATTCAACCCGATCAAGAGAAGCTCAGTAATTCAGTCTTTCAAGAGATTCAACTCATCTTCTTCAAACACAGGTGTCAGAGAAGTTGAGGTGACGATCTCCAAGGCGTACAGAAATGCCACAGGATCAAAAGCCAGTATCGGTTATTTGGCTAACAAGAAGTCAAACAACTCTGTCAACTCTGGTAGAACTTTGAAAGCCAGAACTATTGAAAAGAATTTAAGACACAAGACAAACCGTTTGAATGATGCCCTTCAGCCGGGAAGCTTCGATTGAAGATTTACTAATCTATAGAATAATGCAATGATTAATATGTTATAAGCTTGTAGAATAAAAACATCTGAAGAACTCCTTTGGTAAAATAAATATAGATAAAATGTAGATGATTTCTAGTAAAAAGAGATATCGTTTAAAGCATCAGTTAACTCTTCATGACTGACCTCTGAACTGAGAACGTCACTGTAACTCAAGTCTGAAACTATGCCATAATTAATTGTTCTTGAATGATTGGGCCCTATGGTGAGCGTTGAATATGAGCCTTTACTACTGGTATCCCTTTTTTTTTCAAAATTTCGACCAAGATTCGATTGGCCAGTCAAAGGTTTACCAATTTCACTAGTCACTAATGAAGAAGACGGGACCAAGTTCTGAGGCCGTAGTTTGTTGAAAATGTTGGACCATTGTGAGGTGAAATTTTCCTCTATCAAAGAAGATGACAATTTCGATTGAGGATGAGTATGCTCATCACTCCTGGTAGAATTGCTATTTTGCTCACATTTTTTCATGTAACTATTTGTGACAACAGCGTCTAGTAGTTGTTTACTTGTAGTTGCACTATGAATGTTCTTCTTTATGGTTCTAGAAGAAGGTATTAGGAACTGGTTGAAATTTTGGAAGAACTCGTCACTTTTCACCTTCACTGGTTTAGACGGCACTGTAGTGACTTGTGGTTCAGCTTTATTTGCAGTGATATTGAAAACCTCAACAGTTGGCTGATTTTGCATATTCAACTGCTCTAACCATGGCGAAGTGGGTTTGGAAGGTTTCTTCAACTCGAAAATACTTTCATGAGACGTTGATCTCTTTATAGATTTCGGTCTCAGCTCTTCAATTGGGTCATCGATATCGTCGATGGTAAAACCGCCATATGAAGTCACCGACTCGAGATCTCTGTCATCGAAGCTCCCAAAAATTTCAGACTCTTTCATCATGCTGGAATCATCAAAAGAAATGTGTATATCACTATCCAGACATCTCTTCAAGCCCGTGTCACATGACATGAAGTGTCTGATATTTCTATGCAGGTCCAGTTCGACTAGAAGATCGAGATCGCTGTCTGTTACCAAATTGGGCGTATCAGGCATCGAGTTTGATCTTTTGTGCTGTTTTGGATGGGTTTGTTCTAGAATATCATATAGGTTCTTTGGGTTTAGGGGTGTGTCATGTGACACTACAGTTGTGGCTGGTGATGTTGGGGGTGTCTCTAATAATCTTGAGATTCTTTTCTCACTTGTTCTCAAGGGCTTCAAAAGAATGGCTCTGCTCTGCTTATGACTGAGTGTCACATCTGGATCAGAGTCTTTTATAGGTGTTGAAAAATCGTGGAACCTATTATCTTCAGTATTAAGCAGCTCTTGGAATTTAATTGTATGGTAATGGTACTCCAAATACAAGTTCTCTAGTGTGGCCTCAGCGGCTCTCCAGCTTATATCATCATGGTGCTCTGACTTTTCCAGAACACTGTTGAAAGTGGTGTGTGCTGCAAGAATGTCAAGCTGGGCTTTGTAGTAGTTGGTTCTCAAGTTGATCTGGTGCACTTGATTCTCATAAAATTCAGCATAAGCAGTTGTATTGTTCAATTTCGTGGCAGTTGTTGATTTAGTCAAGTTCTCATGGAGGTTTATTATATTGTTCATCAAGGAGATGTTATCATCCATAGACTGTAGTGCCTGTGACGATAGAGATGTGAGCTTGGCCAACACCTTTTCAAGACTACCGTTCATCTTGCAAAATGCTACGACACTCCCACAACCTTTTAAGCAGCGTAGCCTCACTCAGATCACAACAATGAAGACCAGGCTGATGCTTTATTAGTGCTCTATTCAACTTTATGCTTTTCATACACTGCTGTGGAAAAATTAGTCGAACTTAAACGAATTCGGCAATATGTAAACAATAGAAATGCAAACAGATTTCCTTTTTCGCAAAATTGAATCGCCTCGGCGCCACGATCCCCTTTTTTTTCTGAGGCTGGTGTGGCGTTCAGGGTCTACCTGATGTTAAGACAGTGTCACTTAATTCAGCAGATGAGATGAATTGATGAGATTAAGGTCGTTGAGTCGAGACAGGTTTATCAAATTGACTTGATGGTTCAAGTTCCATCTTAGCTGATTCAAGTCTAGTACTATTTGTATGATAGAAGTTGGATTCAATGCAATTTACAGATTCGCTACGGGCACTAGATGTTGCACAAAATTGCACTGGGTGTGGTTTTTACGAGTCAATACGGTTCTTTTCACTCACACACAGCTGTCACAGAGTTTGCAGTAGTCACATTGTTATAATTAGATCACTTAAAGATTGACATCCTTTTAGTCTCATATACGCATAAGCATGTAGAAAAAGCAATCAGCGATAAAGTTAAGGTTTTCGGTATGCAATTGAGATTGGTTAATTAAAGTTTATGCACTGGAGTTGGCCAGCGACAGAAGTTAGCTGGAATTCTTTCTCAATCCAGTAATCGTAGATGTAGCCATGACATAGTGCATCTGTCCAAATATATCTTAATTATTCCGAATCAGTCAAAAAAATGTACGCATTGGGCTCAATAGATTTTGTAGCTATTGTGAAGCATTTCGGTCTCTGAGTCTACTTCATCGCACACACTTCTCTCACTATGTAATTGGAATCTATTAGGGCAAGCGAGCTGCAAAGCTACCTCTCAAAAAGGAACCTCATATAAAAGGAAGTCTATTTTTGCTTACATAAGACGAGATGACCTTTTTTGCGGAGAAGGTCACTATCAAAATTGGCATATATAAAAGACAGAGATCTGTTATCAAGATTGCTCTATATCATCGATTAAGTACAAAGTAATTGAATACAAAATGTTGAGAAGATTCCAAGGATTCCGTCAATTGAGAACGTTCACCGAGTGGCATAGAAATCCAACGTTTGTCAAGTCATCGCAGAAGAACATTCCTCACGTTGGTCAGAGTATCTTGTCCACAGAAGGCCCCAAACAGATGAGACAAATTGCTGGGTATTTAGTAACTGTCAGCCTGGCACTTTGGATGGCAACTGTCTTGCCTAGAAAGGTACATAAATCGATGAATAATTACTGACCTGTGTATGGAGGTGCTGTGTAGCTATGGAATAATTTAATGATCAATAATGCAGTTTCTGTGTAAGTTGTAGTGAATTATCAGGATGCTAATAATATACTTGTTGTGGTGATAATGTGTATTGTGAGCTGTGTAGAACTGATGTGGCTTTTATGTTTATATCAGTGATGCGTCTGAGGTGGGGCTGTTGCATCTATCAAATATGACTGTAGTGGTTACAGTGAGCATCATCAGGCTTCAATTACCTCAAACCAACCAGAGGAATATCAAGAAAGTTACAGTATTTGTCTCTTAATAATGTCGTATGAGCTAGCTCTTACTCGTAACCGGGACTGGCCACTTGAGACCACCCTCTACAGCACCCATTACCACACTCACCACCACCACCATAGCTCATCTCAATCTCATATATCAATCCCTTCTATCATTTCCAACTGTTTCATAATATCCTGTTCTACGTTTTTATCATTCTCAATCTTCTCTTTATCACTCTCATGATGTTTCGAGAGATTATCAAAAGCTTTCTCTTGTTTGGTTGCCTTATGGGCCAATTTGGTCATTTCAAAGAGATCATTTGATTCGTTCAACTTCGATATGAGTGACGAGGTCACTTTTTTGCTCACTTTCTTCTTATTCTTAGTCACTGCTGACTTCTCCACTTTATTTGAACCAATTTTCTTGCCGCTGACTCCACTCTTACTCTTCTTCAGCATCTCTTTATATGTGTCCAAATGATCTTTTTTCACTATGCAGAGAAGTGTGAAAAATTATAAAATTTTTTTTTTTCTGGAAGAAAAAAAAAAAAAAATTTCAGATGAGGTGAAAAATCGTTAACTTAAACCTCATCAAGATGCCATCGACACATAACAGAGACAAACCTTGGGATACTCCAGATATTGACAAATGGGCCATAGAACAGTTTAACCTGGAGGACAATACTTCAGGGTTACCTTTCGCAGAGGAATCCTCCTTCATGACATTATTCCCTAAATACAGAGAAACGTATCTTAGACAGGTATGGAACGATGTTACAAGAGCCTTGGACAAACACCATATAAGTTGCGAGTTGAACTTGGTGGAAGGTTCCATGACAGTCAAGACCACCAGAAAGACATTTGATCCAGCTATGATCTTGAAAGCCAGAGATTTGATCAAGTTGTTGGCCAGATCGGTACCTCTTCCTCAGGCTGTCAAGATTCTCCAGGACGACATAGCATGTGATGTGATCAAGATCGGGAATTTCGTCACCAACAAGGAGAGATTCAAGAAGAGAAGACAGAGATTGGTGGGGCCTAACAGTGACACTTTGAAGGCCTTGGAGTTGTTGACCAAATGTTACATCTTGGTACAAGGTAACACCGTCTCAGTGATGGGACCTTTCAAAGGTTTGAAAGAGGTGAGAAGAATTGTAGAGGACTGTATGAAGAACATCCACCCTATCTATCATATCAAAGAGTTGATGATAAAGAGAGAATTAGCTCAGAAACCTGAATTGGCCAACGAAGATTGGTCCAGATTCCTCCCACAGTTCAAGAAGAGAAACGTTGCTAGAAAGAAGCCTAAGGCTAGAAAGGAGAAGAAGGTGTACACTCCGTTCCCACCACAACAACAACCAAGTAAGATCGATATGCAAATCGAGAGTGGTGAATATTTCTTGGGTAATCGTGAGAAGAAGGCTAGACTGCTAAATGAGAAGAAAGAAGAACAACTGGCTAAACAAGAGATAAAAGAGCTGGAAAGGGCCAAAGATTATGTAGCACCAGAGGAAGAGTCTTATGAGAACAAATTGCTAAATAAGAGAAAAAGCTCATCCGAAGAGAAAGATTCTAAGAAGAAGAGAAAGAGCACGTGATAACGCTGATCGAGAATCAGACAAGAAATAAGCATTGAATAGAATCAGATAAACAGCTCATAACACCCATCTCTTTGATAATCTTTTTGTGGAAAGATCACCAAGTAACTCATAGCTGTCTTTTTCACTCCAGGTCGGAGCTTCTGTACTGTGATTCTCTGACTCGTCTGATAATTTCACAAACTCTTTATACTTATCCAGGAATTGTGATACTGAGATCTGTGAAGGTGAAGAGATATCATATTTCACTCCACTGAAGTTTAAAACACTCTCTTCTTCTCTTTTTTGAGTTCTTGCCCTTGAGATCAATATGAGTGATCCGACTAAGCATTGTAGAAGCCATATACCAACTAGACCCAGTGAAATGCATAATTCTGTCTTCAATGAGTTGCGGTAAGAAGCTATAATCTGCTGAGAAGCATCTCTTAGTGTCTGTTCACCTTGTTGTAATTCTCTTGTTGTATAATGATCAGAATTGACAAATCCTGCTGCTGGTCCATTCTGTATAGTGCTTGACAAATTTGATTTGATAATATGTCTGTTCATAGCTGTTGTATTATCGAGTTGATGTGAACTTGACCAAGGAGATATTGATCCACTATCTATCAAGGGTAACTTAATTTCAGCATTATTCTGCACCCAGGTGAGTCCATCCTGTATTTTCTCCAACTTTCTCTCAATAACACAGTAAATCAAACCTTGCACATATTCTGCCAAAGGTGTGTCTCGAAATACCAATTGAACAGATGCATCCATATGAGATATGAACCCATTGATAGTTTCATTGACTGAATGTGTTGAGTTATCTACCCAACCAAATAAATTTTCATTCACTTCATCTTCCTTAGAGACTATAATTGAGTTCACAGCGTTGGTCCATTGATCGAGTTCAGCAGACATATTTGTATTCAAAGAACGTGTAAAGGAGTTCAAGTCAACCGAGGGTGAAATATCTTTTGTAATAATATGTAGTAACAAATATTGTAACAGCACACTTATCAAGCCAGTAACCCCCAAAATAATTATCACCAAAGAATTACTGGAAGTGACGTAAGCTACAAACCATTTGATACTGTCCTCATTTTTGGAACCATGGGGAATCAGCTTATAGACTAGTGCAGCAGTTCTACTTTTATAAGCCAACATCTTTTCTTTCACGTCTTTAGTTGAATCGTCTGACAATTGTTGTAGAAGCTTCCAGCTTTTATACTCCACCCATATAAAATAGCCAATGACAAGAACAGCAAGTATCAGAAAAGTTGACACAATTATCCTTGTGGTTGTATTCACCGAATTTTGTAGATCATCATAGACAGCTTCGATGTCTCGAGGTGAGCAGAATTGTGCCTCCATGGTGTGAGAATTCAAAGCCCTTAGTTCGTCCTGTTGCATGATTTGGTAGTTGGAGCTATTGATGTGATCTCTGATACTGTTGAAAGGGGTGTTTAAAAGCGAGTGAGTATAGTTCATCACATCATCAAAATTAGGGAGATTGTTGGTCAAGTTTTGTAGTCTGGTGTTGATAACGGGGTCTATTCTCCAGTTTCTCAACTCATCGACAGTGAAATTGACACGACTAATATCCTGAGTGTACGAACCGGTGAAGAAGTCTTCCACCATATCAAACAGATTTATTGCTCCATTGACCAGTGATTCTAGATCATCGAGACCATCTTGGATCTCTTCAGCGACAGAAACAATAGTTCTATTAGCCAAATTGATCACCAGCTCAGTGGCATTAAGAGCAGCACCTGCAGTACTATCAATAGTGACAGTCAACACACACACATAGGTACCGATAATCATATCGATAGTAAAGAGCACCATTTGCTCGACACCAGTGATTATCAACTCTAACGACTTCAAGAAACCTCTGTTTGTCTCGTTCACCCCCAATGTCACTAAATTATTGGTGACGTGAGAGCTAGCAGCATACATTTGACCAAGGCCCAGCGAGTACTCTGAAATTGAGTTACAAAGTGCTTTAGAGTGAGCTTTCATAATATTCAAAGAGGCTAGCACAGAGTTTCTGAATATGTGGATCTTGAACACAAGGAGACAGAGAAATAGCGTTAATTTATTGAACCATAGCTGAGAGATCCGATCCCACAAACTCAAATACGGCTTCACCATGCTCTAAACCATATTACTTCCTTCTTTCATTACAGCCAGATTCAGAGATTAAATTCGATTTTATTGTTTCATTTAGAGTTTGACGTTTGTTTCATGTGCATGAGATCCCTTTTTTTTTCCAGCCGTTGGGCGTGCGGCTGAAAACTGATTGAGATGCGACGTGATGAGCTTACAAAAGGTGATAAAAGATGAATGTTGAATGAAATATACACCAATAGACAAAAAAATGTGGGTATGGACAAAAACGCTAGTGAGTATGACAGTCAATTCGATCGACTTTGTTATCTGTGAGTCTCGGAAGAAACACTCGATCTGGCAGATCCGGTACCCGATTTAGGAGGGAACTCCATAGAAGACAGATTGTCAAGATGTTTGCAAGTGCACCATAAATCGTGAGGAGTCGATGACATGACAGATTCGATATGTTGACCACACCCGGTCCATGTTTTCTTATCTACGATAGCTGTTAGTAATTGTTGACAGTAATGGTGCTGAAGACAGAGGCATCTCAGAAGATGAACTTACGACAAAATGGGCAAATAGACGAAGCACACATTTCCACTATTCGTTGTTCCAAAAGTTGATGATTTCAATACAATTAACAATAAAGAGATAAGAAAAAAGAGCTGATCATCTTTTGTGGAGATTTAAATACTTCAAAAAACAAGTGGAAAAAGAAACTTTGAAATCGTCAGTCGTTTCATTTCAAGTAAAAAAACGAAATCCGGGGTAAAAAATAAGTTGCACTAAGAAAAAAAACTCCGGGATGATCCAAGTCGTGTAGATGTCAATTTAATTATTACATCATAGTTTTTGATCGCAGATCCATTTGTCGAGATTTAAAGACGCTTTATTAGGCTATTTAATACTGTTGAGGGAGACAGAATAAAGAGATCTGCGTTTTTAAACCTCTGCGGCACGTTCCACACCCTCGAAGACAAGGGTGATTTTAGTCTCTTCTTCTGCATCTTGATCTTTGTTATCTTTGGATGATAGTGGTAAAGAGCCCAACGTGACTCCTGGAACAAATGTAGGACCTGTAGTCTCTGTGATATCACCTAATCCCCATTGGGTTAACATGGAGATGAACCCGGTAGCCAATGCAACTTCGGGATCGATCTTGGTGTTATCGAGAATCATCTCAAAGTCGAACTTGAATTGCCTCATCAATTTAACTTTGGCAACTCTTTCATGAGACTCTTGATCGCCTCCACCTGGGTTACTGATTCTCTCCAAATATTTGGTGCCTCTAGTCCAACCGTATTTGGATCCGTCAGTAAGGTAAAAAGATCTTATTCTACCAGTTCTCAAAGACAGCTCGTTGGTGACAACACGATGTTCCAACCCAATTTTGTTGTGGAACTCAACAGCTCTTGAGAAGAACCCGGCTCTGATAGTTGCAACTTCTCTTCTCGATGGATATGTGAGCATATTCCAAACCGGATTGAGAGGTGTTCTTCTTTCAAAAGTGTACACTTTGGTACCATCGGCGCTAAACACATTGACAACCCTTTCTTTATCGTTTTTCTCACGACGGATGAAGAACAGCAGATTTGGTGAGTTCAATGGAATTACAGTTGCAGAACTGGTGTGGAAATCCAAATATTCATACATGTACAGATGTGCCATGAGATAAGTGCTCACGGTAATACCTGCATTCCAGACGTACACTGCTGGGGCTTCGAAGATAGGCATGAGACAGAGCTAATTGAAGTATAAAAAGAAGAGATAGCTAAAAGTGGGACCGACAAGAATCGAAACCTTGTTAGATAAATAGTTCAAAGCTAATATCGAGTATTTCATAGATACTCACAAACACAAAGGCTGGTGGGAGAAAAAAAAAAGGGGGTTAGCGCTAAAGTGAGAAAAAGTGTTTCGTTTCCAACTATATAAAATTATACATCACATTACATTACAAGATCAGAAAATACCCCAGGAATCTTCACACCCATGACAGAACTTGGAGCAAGCAACCGAAGCACTCAAAGGATAATTTGAGACCCCGATTTTTTCGTCAACGAATTCATCAGCAAAGTTGTCAGGGCCTCTGGCCATGGATCCGACAAAGACACAGATACTTTCGTCATCGTCCAATTTTTCGACATAGTCTTGCACTCTAACGACTTCACTGTCGAAGGATAATGTGATTTTTTTACATTTGGTTGGAAGGTGTTGTGTTATAGGGTTCTGGATCACTCTCAACAATTTCTCTTCAGAGTTGACAGATCTTATACTCAATTTGTGCAATAACTGCACCATCAAACCGGAAAATCTCTTGAATGTTCTAGGAATACGCACACTTGGGTTTACCTCTATGAGAACACCTCTGGCTGTTTGTATGTATACTTGCAATTTACCAGCCTTGTTAATTGGGGAGTCCAACAACGTTAACAAACATTGATGTGTTATATCTGGTCTGGCCTCACTGATATCTCTACCCATCTTACGCAACAAACCTTGATGGTCATCACAGTTCAACAATGCGTATTTGTCACCACCTGGACCACCGGTGGAGATTTTCTGTGTTTCAAGACATGCATGAGATAATACAACTATCAATCTCTTGGTAGTCTTGTCTTTAGATGATAAAGGAACCGGCAGAACAGGGATCAAAGAAGCCTGAGGAACTTCGACTTTGGTCTCTTTCTTATCCTTATTTGCCTGGCTCTTGCCGTTACTCAGGACCTTCGAATTACCGGTCATCTTCGCTCTATATTTCAACCTCTTCTCTTCTCAGAGCTAAAATTTTTCAAATATTTTTTTTTCCCAAAGACATCGGTGAAAAATGCACGACTTTTCACCAAAACAGTGGCAGCCCCTGTTAACTTTCCAGATTTGACGCGTAGAGAGATGTTAGAAATTTGAAAGGGTTTCGATTTAAATGTTTAATTGAAAGGTGATTGAAATGGGTGGAGATGAGGACGAAGAGTTTGATTCGTTTGACGAGGACAATTTGGAAGAGTTAATCAAGTTAACAGCACGTCCCTCCAATACCCAGGCCAAACCTGTGACACAAGTGGACCAGAGCATCGAGTTACAATTGCAATCAGCACATGGAGAGAATGCTATATTGAGATCCAAATTGGAGTTATTGGAGAAAGAGAAGGCCAAAGAAGTTCACAAATTGAAAGAGCAGTACAATATAGAGTTGAATGACAAAGTAGCCAAGATCCAATCTTTTCAAGAGCTCGCTGTCAGGCTTGAAGATGAGAAGAAGTTCCTAAAGTCGGAATTATCATCGTTATCGACACGATCAAAGGCTAACAAGAGAAGGAAAATTGACGAAGTACGACATGACGATACCCAGGTATCAACACAAAGAAGAAAACCAGACATTGAGTCATCAGATGTTGCCATGATACTCGATGATGATTCTTCAACATCCACCACAACCCCCTCAACGACGTTTGAGTCCACCTTGAAATTAACCCAACCAGCTTTATTACCCAATGAAAAACAGCTTTTCATCGATACTATATATATCCATGTCATAAATGGTGCTAATGACACGACCTTGAATTTTTTGACAAGAATCAAATCACCAATCGATTTCAAGCATGAGAGATTTGAGATATCATCAAATCACATCATTTCAACATCTATTTTGAATTATTTGCTTCAGTTGAACAGTTCTATCAGATTGGATAATTTGATCAGTGAGTTCATCGAGATCTTGACAATCTATATCCAAAAATTGTATTTGAACGATTCACCATTGGCAATCCCTTTCTTACTCTCAATGGTACACTGTACTTTGAATTATAGACCCAGTGCGTTGCAAAATGATGTTATCGAGCAACTTTTACTGTTCAACTCGGATTTGTTGAGAAATTATCTACACATCTTGAGATCTGCTGCTGTCTCTGGACAGGAGCTACATAGTCAAGAAACCAGGAAAAACTTTCAATTTGTTATGCTAGACCAATTGATCGTGATATTTTCCATGGATATCATGGAATTATTGTCGAAATTGAGCTTCACCAAGAACGATTTGATCAAGACCTTTTGGAAAGCTTTACCCAAAGATTTGGTCAAATCAGGAGTTTCAAATACAACCTGTGTCAACTGTGTTTTCAATGTGATAGAGATCCTCACCTCCTGTGCTACAAGTCTACTAGACGAAAAGGAAGAAGAGCTCGATGATGAAGAGTCTTTTGTCAAAGATGATGATATTCTTTTGTCCATGACTAAACTATTGATAGATGGTATGCCATTGGTGGAGGGGTTCAGAATTTATGGGTTAAACAGAATCCTAGGAAATAATGATGATCTCATATTGCTTGAGAAGATGATCCATGAAGATGGTGCTAAAGATGGACATAAACCTCTACCAATATTAACGGATGATCTATGTAAGATCACATTAAAAAACAGATTGGATCATGAAATACACAGTTTCAATCTGAAATTGAAGATTTTGAGATTCTTTGAGACTTTCTTCATGCATAACGCCATCACCAGCTTGAAGTTTGACCTTGTTATCGAGATGTTGAAGATATTTATATGGGTTTTATTGATACAACAAGAGTATATCATCAGGAACCCTCGATCCGAAACTGTTTATATGAGAAACTTGATGATCAACACTTTGGTCAAGTTGATACATTTCATAGTGTTGAAAAATGGCGAGATACCACAGGATCAGATTTTACAAAAGATCTCCAATGACGTTTCTTATAATTTTGTCATAGCATTGGCCAGAATCTCGTTCTCATCTGATACCAATTTGACTCAACTGTCGTGGAGCTTCTTATCCAAGATCGATAAGAATTTCGAGATTCCAATATTCAACAAGTCAGTTGAAGAGATGAGCTATTTGAACAATAATGTGTCACAATCATCATCGTCTTTGAATCTAAAAATACTAACAGTTTTGAACAACAACAATGGACTAGAAATAAGTTTCGATGACGATATCATAGAGATGTCTCGAGATTTGATTGAGTTGTACACTACCGCGATCGAGCTGGATAATTTGTATTTTGCCATGAACAAGGTGACCGAGAGTAATGAAATTGATGAATTAATGATGGAATACTTGAATGAGAATATCAGAAAGGACTAATATTTTACGTATTTTTAACCCTTATAATCTTGTTCGATACAACTTGGAACTAATAGTAAATGATAAAATAAAATTGCATTATATATACTGATATGAAAATTCAATTTTGCTGATATATATAGCACAAATCTACCCTATGATTTCAACCACCGATTTATTCTTTACATTATGTTTTAACACTAATAATAAAATTAAGCGTTAGTAGATTGGAATTGGTTCTTGAATCTTCTTGAAACGTGTTTCAAGTATTGCATTCTACCGGTACCGGTGGTGTGTCTTCTCTTAGCTTTCAAGGCCCAGTTGTGGGATCTCAACTTAGCAGCTGGGTAACCACAAGATGCACAGGTCTTCTTTTGGATGTGGAATGAACGACGACCACAACGGTTACACAAGGTGTGCGATTTGTTGTGACGTTTACCGAATGATGGTGTACCTTCTATTAGGGGTGTTAGTATTACTGGATTCAACCATTTCCTCTTAGGGAAGAGAGCAGATGGATATCTTGTTGTCTGACTTGATGTTGTTGTTGTTGAGATATTTGGATCTTATTCAGGTTGGAATAATGCTGTTTGAAGTCTGATTATGGTGATGAGACAAAGCTGTTGATGTCTCATTTCCTTCACATCTCTTTCACAACTATGCTCTCTAAGGTTATGTGAAAATATTTCATGCCCATGTTGGTCGATAAGAGTCTACAATCCAAATTTGACCAAGTCAATAATCCAACGTGATGAACGATCTCTTAATGTCATGATACCCATGTCTGCTTCAATTCCTGATCTTCTTGATATCTACGTACTTCCCATTTTGTCTTGTAATTACTGTGATGTAGGTGAAAATTTAGTTTGTTAACAGAGAAGAAGTTTTTCTTTAACGAAAAGATTGAGGAAAACTTTTCAAAATGGCAGACAATTGGTAAGATTGTAACAGCAGTTCCGTGTCAATAAAGCTCTTTTTTTCTATTAGAAATTGATTTTGGAGACACGACAAAAAGGGGATGCGCAGAGATGGAAAAACAGTCACGTACCTTTCTTTAGGGCTAGGGCTTCGGAAGCACTGGTGTGATGATGCATAAAATTGAATGAACTTCTCCTCCAAATGACAGCCCCCGATTTTCGTGTCTGGCTTTTATTTTGCTTTTCGCGTCTCGTTTGTTTACAGTTTGAGCCCTCGAGGCAGGACACGATGCACACCACTTTTCAGATCTAGTTGTAATTTGTAACAACTAATTAAAAACTCTATAGAGAACAACCAGCAACAACAATTTATGGATGAGGGACAATGAGCACTGAGCAATTCATACCCTCTTCGCCTGTATTGGCTTCATCTAACACCAGAGATGCCGACCTTCAAGATGACTTTTTGCCTTCCTTACCCAAGAAGTCGCAATTACTCACCACTCCAACCAGAGTTCGCCATGAGTATCCTACTCCTAACCCTTCTTCCGATTTCCCATCGTCCTCAGCAGGGTTCCACAGTCCTGTTAAAGAGACCAACGTTGAAACTTCACCTCTTAGACCAGAGTTAGTGGAGTCACCAGCCACTTCATCACCTATCAGACTATCAACGGACTCCAAGTACAAATTCATCTCACCAATGGATAACGTCAAGATCGTGAAATTAACAGTGGGACAAGAGTGTAAGATTGGTAGAAGCTCCAAATCTTGCGATATCCAATTGAACAAGCTGAACATTTCCAAGACCCATGCCATCCTCAACTTGGACCTGACCCATCTCACCATTCAGTGCCTTGGTAGAAACGGTATGAACCTCACCATTCCTAAACCTGTCACAGTGAAATTCCTCGGTGAACCGGATCAGTACCTCGTTGAACCTCTCACCAAAGAATCTGCACGTGACTTGAACAAGAAAGGCTTGTCTAAGATCTCCAGATGTAACCAGAAATATGACAATTTGACCAACATTATTGTCTTGTGCAATGAGGTGGTCAAGATCCCGAGAATAAAAGGTATCTTATTAGACATCTGGGACGAGTTTGTTCTTTTAAATCTCGACGATGTGGAGAAACTGTCAGATGACGCTGTTATCGTGAACAAGATGTCACAAGTTGACAATTCTTCGAATAAAGTAGCCATGTGTTACAAACCTTCAGATCCTATGGAGTCTGATATTTTCAGTAAACCAGTAACAGCTAAGAAGGAGAAAAGAGGGAGACCAAAATCTCAATCTTCACCATCTCCAGCACCACACACCAAGCTGCATCCACATAACAAAAGAGTCAAGCAGCAAGAAGAACTGCCTGTAGAATTATATAAAGATATCACCGATGAAGAGGTCGAGAGCAGATTATCAAAAATTGACGATCTCAGCACTATTGAGAATGTGTTGATAAACCATTTGGCCTTTTCGAGGCTATCGTCGACACCGATCTCTGTGTTACAGAAGATCAGTCATAAAACCATGGAGTTATCAAAGCTGGACTTACAATTGATCTTGATCAAGGAAATCAAATGTTGTGGTGTCATCTATAGAGTCGGTAAAGACGCTGCAGGTAAACAATTGGAGGAAGAGTATTATTATCAAATTGATCTTGACGACGATCAGGATAGGAAGTTGTTGGTGAACAATTTGAAAGGTGAGAGTGGTAGTTTGAGAAGTTGTAGAAAAGTTCACAAGCAATATTTCTGGAAGAAACCGAAATCGACCAAATAGATGTTGCCTTGATGAACAATTGTTCTTTAGTGGTGAACAAATAGATGTTCTTTAGTGGTGAACAAGTAGATGTTATTCAGTGGTGTACAAATAGACGCTAGTTATAACACCTTCGAGTCAAACAATTATAGACAATCACAACCTACAACAATTATAAAAACAAATTCCAAGCCTGTTGAAGAACCATTAACGATATATGCACGCAAAAAGAGAGTGAACAAGTGATAAAAATAAGAAACTTTGTAAAAAAAGGTGAGAGCAAATGTTAGTCCTGATGAACTTGAACATCTTTATAAATAAAAACAAATCTTATCTATAGTTGAAAATCAAATCTGGGGATGTGTATAATTAATTTGAATAGAAAATGAGTTGAAGCCTTTCTATTGTACAAGATAATTTGGAAAAAGGTTGATATTTCCAAATTTTTCAGGGTAGGTTGGGGGAGGGGCTAGCGTAGTGGGGCGGTAGAAAAAAATCTACAATTCCAAAGCCTTTGGTTTTTCCCAACTGTTTTCTTGGTTGGTGAAATGACCGTATGATGCAGTTTTGAAATAAATTGGTCTGGCCAAGTCTAATTGTTTGACAATAACACCCGGTCTCAAATCAAAGTTCTTTCTGATAATGGCGACCAATTCATCACTTGAATATTTGGAGGTACCGTAGGTGTCGACGTGGATGGACAAAGGTTCAGCGACACCGATAGCGTAAGAGAATTGGACCAAAGCTCTTCTGGCCAATTTGGCAGAGACCAAAGATTTGGCGACCCATCTGGCGGCGTAGGCGGCAGATCTGTCAACTTTGGAGAAATCCTTACCGGAGAAGGCACCACCACCGTGAGCACCCCAACCACCGTAAGTGTCAACGATGATTTTTCTACCAGTCAAACCGGCATCACCTTGAGGACCACCGATGACGAATCTACCGGATGGTTGAATATGATAGGTGGTCTTGTCGTCCAACAAGTTGGCTGGGATGACTCTCTTGACGATCTTGTCCAAGATCTCGGATCTCAAGTCCTCGGTGGAGATCTCGTCGGCATGTTGGGTGGAGATGACAACGGTGTCGACTCTCAATGGGATGACGGCTCCGTTGTCGTCTTTGTATTCGATGGTGACTTGGGTCTTGGTGTCTGGTCTCAACCAGGCCAATTCACCGGATCTACGAGCTTCGGCCAAGGCACCGTTCAACTTATGGGCCAACAAGATGGTCAATGGCAACTTCTCCTCGGTCTCATCGGTGGCATAACCGAACATGATACCTTGATCACCGGCACCCAATTCTTCTAAAGCCTTCTCGTAGTGCAAACCTTGGGCGATATCTGGAGATTGTTGTTCGATGGCGACCAAAACGTTACAAGTCTTGTAATCGAAACCTTTGTCGGAGGAATCGTAACCAATGTGCTTGATGGTATCTCTGACGATTTTTTGGTAGTCCAAGTTGGCCTTGGTGGTGATTTCACCGAAAACCATGATCATACCGGTCTTAGCAGCGGTTTCACAGGCAACTTTGGACAATGGGTCCACAGCCAAACAGGCGTCCAAGATGGCATCTGAGACTTGGTCACAGATCTTATCTGGGTGACCTTCACCAACGGATTCGGAAGTAAACAAGAAAGTTCCACTCATTTTCTAAACGTTTTGATATATACACAACTTTTCAGTTTGAATAAATGGGAAGAAAACAAACAAGTATGAATAACTTTATGCTTTATATAAAATTTTTCAACCCACCTGCTAAATTTTGTTGAGATTTTACAAACGATATGCACACTGTGTGAAAAATATCCTCTGGCACATGCAAATAGACTGAATTTATTCGTCTGCAGTCACGTGCTAGCTCGCAATGAGGTCGTGCTGGGAGAATTCTGTTTTTGTTCTTTTTTTTGGGATTGAAGTGCACGACTTTTATGGGGGAGTCAGGGGAGTCAGGGAGGAGTCAAAGGGGAGTCAAAACACTTGAGTAGAAGTGAGATTGAAAGGTGTAAGAATTAAATGGATTTGGAGAATTCGATACTTGAGGCACTACTTTTCAAACCTCTGTGATTGGTTAGTGATTTAATCAGAAACCATGTTTTAGGCATGTGCAAAAGCTAAGCTAAAGCTAAGCTAAAGCTGAGCTAAAGCTATGCTAAAGCTATGCTAAACCTGTGCTAAATCCATGCTAGAGCCATGGTTACAAGATTGTCCGCGCATCAAAATTCATCTCATCTGCACGACTTTTCATGACCGACCCATGTATTGATCTTTTCCACACGACTGTTCCTGTTCCATAATTTGATTTCACTTACACGACTCATCTCGGAGTCCTGCGAGTCGGATTTCTCAAAACAGTCTTTTTCACCCCCACCACACGACTCTTCACGGAAGGAAAAAAAAAAAAAAATAATCCCCACTTATTTGCCACACGTCATGCGCCACTTTCTTTCTTTTCTAAGCATCAATTGCTGTCTTTTTCGCAGCGCAAAAAAAACGAAAAAAATTACCAGCTCAGCCACACATCCCGGGATTCTTTCGACTCCAGGCTCGGAGCAGCACTAGCCACAAATCAAGTGCGTCATTCCCCACAAACCCACGAGACATTTTTTTTTTTAAAATGTTTTTTTTTTGTTGAATGATTTTTTTCTTCTCCTCCGCCTTATACTTGTCGAGAAAGCTTCAGTTCACTTGCTCATCCTTAGATATATAAATCGAGACTCATCGCACATTTAACAAATTCCGATTTTTATTATTAGATCCTTTTAGAAATTAGAATCTTCATCTGGACATGAATCAGGACATCTTCAACACTCAGCTCTTCCTGAAGTTGAACGACTTGTCCAATAACCAGGCGCCGTCCCAGCAGCTGGATGATTTGGACTCCTCCTTCTCACTCAGGTCATCGGATATCCCCTTTTCCAATACAAGACATCTGTCTATTAGCCACGCTTTCGATCCTTTCAACTCATCCTTGCCTTTACACCAGTTGCAACAACAGCATCACCAACTGCAACAAGTGCTGCACCAACAGCAGCAGCAGCAGCAACAACCATTTGATCCATTTAACTCGTTCCAACTCCCTTTGGAGCTTCAAGGTGGGATCTCGAACATCTCATCGAGAAGACCAAGTTATACTGCCGAGTTTTACAACAGAGAGGCTACCAAGCCTTTCCATACCAACTTGGTACATTTGGACAACGGTCTCTTGTTAGAAGATAATTTTATCATCACCTCCAAAGAGTTACAAGAGCAATATCATAAGACTATAAATTATTTCGGAGATATTGCCCTTTCCAAGAACATTGTCAACGAGTTGAATTCGTTGTGCAATTTAAACGACGACTCGGTGTTGAACCAACGAATCTCGAAGATTTTGAAATTTTTGAAATTTAAAAATGACGATTTGAAATTTCAAACCAAGAATTATACCTTGATCTTGAACAAGAATAACAAGATTGATTTGATCTCGATCCCTAAAAATTCAAATTTGAAATTGCTGAAGAACGATTTGATCATCATCGAAGGTGATAGAGGTAAAGATTTGGTCTTGGTTCTCGAGCCCATGATTTCTTTCAATTTTGCCATTTTGTTCAACTATTTGAAGAAAAAATTGCATTTGAAATCCTTAACGTTTGGTCAGGAACCGATCCTCAACAATTTCAGCATCCAGCAACACTCAAATCAACAACAGCAACAACTCATCAACGAAGATGAAAATTTCATCACCTTACCTAACAAGCAAATCTTGAGATTTGTCAAACCTTTTGAGATCAACCAGTTGTTTTTGAAATTTAACGATGAACTAATGACTCTCAAATTGTGTTTGAACTACATCTTGAATTTGAACTTGAAACTTGTCATCAGAAACGTTGAGTTCCAATTTGATAAGAAGAAAATCATCATCTATTACTACTGTAATAAGAGACTTGATTTCAGAGGTTTGATCAAAGAATTGTTCAAAGTGTACAAGACTCGTATCTGGCTCTGTGCTATCTTGCCAACGGATAACGATGCCAAATATATCTTGGACAATTTTAACAATGTGACATCCACAAACGACTTGTTGAACCTTTTAAACCTCCCTATCGAATTGAACTCGATCAACGATTTCGTCAACATCAAACTGGAGAAATTCCACGGTGAAATCTTTTTGAATTTGATCAAGGATTTCAAAAATGACTTGTCCAACGATCAAACTTTTAACTCACAATATTCTGCCATTGCTAATTCAGTCATCGATACTAATCCAAACACATCATCGGACATCAATCATTATATGAAGAACACAAACATTATAAATAATCAGAGTAACAACACTTCGACTAACGACCAGATTAGATTTAACGATTTTGCTTTCAATTCAAGAAGTTCAAATTCCGCATTTTCTCCACCACCGTCATCGAAGGATCAATTCAGAAGTTTAAACGATCAGAATAATTTCTACAAACCAGGCCCTGCAAATTTCCAATTTTCACAGCAATCCCCTTTGCAGTTCCAGCCTTCCAAGTTCCCTCCAAATTTTAATCAGTACGGTCAGTTTGGGAATTTTAATGGGTTATCCTAATCGTATGCCGGAGAATGACAACAAAAAGTTCTAACGCAGGGAATCTATACATTTTTATTTTAATCCTCCTTGCACTTGATCACTATTATTCGAGGAATTCACAATTGTTTAAAGACGCAGTTTTTATTATTATTTCACCTTCAGCTTACTACTAACGTTTTTATGACTCTCTATAGGCTTTTTATATAAAACGAATTTTACAATATATACATACTTACGAGCTTTGATTATGCAGTGTAAGGATTTGCATGTAATTCGAGGATCTCACACTACTTTTTTCGGTGGGAAAAATGCGACATTGTTGTATTGCATCATAAGTGAAGATATTGAGGTGCCACGATGTTGATTTCTAGGAGTTTAGAGATGCTTCTGCTAGAAACGCTCAAAAATCATGTTTTGCCCACTTGGTAGACCCGCATATTAAAGAGCATCTGGCTTTGTAGTAATCCTGCTGACCCACAGATTGAAGCAGAGAATTTACTAAATTTAATTTTGCAAGGAAAAAAGGTGTGATGCGATAGCAGCGTATGGAGCTGCCGAATCACAAGAATTCTATCAAAAAAGGTCGTACATTTCAAAGTTCAAAAATAGTGTGCAAAGCGCTGTAGGAAAATTGTAAAAAAAAGGAAAAAAGGCACTAGCAGCAGCGCGATCAGTACCCAAATAGGAAGGGTAATGATTGGGTCCAGAGGTGGTAATCCTTATCAGTTGGAACGGAAATCGGCTTATGGGATGACTGAAGAGTCACATCTCGATAACTGGTGTTCATGACACCTGTAGAGAGTATCGAGGTGATCTGAGTCAAGTAAAGTCAACTTGTAGAGAAGTAGCTCATCGCTCGAGGAAGAGATTTTTCACTGCAACGCAAAAGCTTAATTTTTGCACTCGCTGCCTCGCTTAACTTTAAATGTAAACTATAATCGATAGGGGAAAGAGATGCCAAAGAAGGTAACATGAACATAGCTCGGATCAAACCCCAGTACGATTTTTAGTTTAAGATATGTTCATGGTTGTATCGATATTTGTAGTCAAGGTAGATCGAACAATACTAATTTTTTTGTCGCATCCAAACATCCGATAAGATAATCTAAACCCGTAAAAGTGCAGTTTCGGCTACCCGTACCTTGAAAGTAAAGAAGTCAAGTAGAGGCGTCTATCACGATGAAATGTATCATTATCGACCTATCTCTCCTCGGAGTCGGCTTCCAATCCGAGACCTCCAAGCTTTGATGACTAGTGACTTGACGGATCAAAGGGCTTGTACTCCATCGCATCAACCTTCCAGCGCGCTCAACACAAGATCGATGAGGCTCTAACTGGTGGGAATCTTTTTTTTTGGCGCGAGTTGAAAGTTTAAATTTCTTTTTGCGCATCTTGCGCTAGCTCGCAGTGCTTTTCCATTATTCGTAGATCGAGAGATAACAAGTGAACAGTCGGAATCGACCTGCACCTCTTGAGAAATCCACACGAGTCGGTGATGTGTATATATAAACCAGGGAAGATGTCCTGTTGAGAAGTAAAATTTTAAGATAGAGTTATCTGTACATCTTTTGATAACTAACATCAGTTAGATACGCACACACTCACACACACATCCAAGATGGCTACCTTACGTGCTGCTATGAGAAATGCCATCGTCTTAAAAGATGCCAGTGAGGTTGCCAATTTGGACTTGGTTCCAATGCCTCCTTCCAGAAGACTTTGGGGTTGGCAATCGTTTGCCGGTCTTTGGGCCATGAGTGGTCTTTGTTTCGGTGCCTGGACAGCTGCATCTTCTTTACTTTCGTTAGGTTTGAACATTCCTCACTCTATCGGAGTTATCATCATTGCCAACCTTATCGTGACCGTGTTGGCCACGATCTGTGGTCAGATCGGTGCCGATTGGCACATCGGTTATACCATGACCCAAAGAGTCGTCTTTGGTAACAGAATCGGAGCCATTTTGACAGTCTTGGTGAGAATCATCTTGAGTATCGTTTGGTTTGCCTCAGATGCCTGGTCTGGAGGTTACTTCATCAGTTGTCTTCTCTCTTCTTTGAGTCACAACTACTTGACCATGGAGAACCACATCCCTGCCTCGGTTAAGATGACCCAAAGAGATTTGATCGGTTTTGTACTCTACCAAGTCATCTCAGCCTTCTTGTTCTTCATCAAGCCTGAAAAATTGGGTAGACACTTGGTGGCCTGTTCCGCTGTCACTTTCTTTGTCTCCTTCGGTATCGTTGTCTGGGCTGTAGTCGATGCTGGTAACAACGGTCCTTTGGTTCACAGTAAGATGGACTTGTCTTCATCTGAGTTGGGTTGGGCCTGGTTGAACGGTATCAGTTCTTTCTACGGTTCCATGGCTGCCGGTATTGCCAACCAGAACGACTACGCCAGATTCGCAAGAACTCCAAAGAGTCCAATTTGGTCTGTTCATTTAGCTTTCAACGTCTGTGGTCTCATCATCCCAGTGATGGGTATCATCGCCTACTCTGCCATGTTGGGTAAGTACAACGTTGAGCTCTGGATGCCTAACGAGATCATCAACTTCTGGATGGAGCAGAACTACTCGGCCAAACTGCGTGCCGGTGCCTTCTTTGCCAGTTTGTCATTTGCATACTCCCAGTTGATCTACAACGCTGTCGGTAATGCCTACGGTGGTGGTATGGATCTCTCTGGTTTGTTCCCTAAAGTGTTGAACATCAAGAGAGGTTGTTTCGTCACCATGTTGTTGTCCTGGGTGGTCCAACCTTGGTTGATGTACAACACCGCCTCGAACTTCCAAACTGTCATGTCTGCCTTCTCGGTCTTCATCACTCCATTGATTGGTATCTTGATCTGTGACTACTGGTTAGTCAGAGACAGAAAGATCAAGTTGAAAGATCTCTACGACTTGACCCCAGGCACCGCCTACCACTACACATACCAGACAAATTTCCGTGCTGTCATCGCTTGGATCTTGGGTCTCGTCTGGGCTGTCCCAGGTTTAGCTGCCGCTGCTAACCCCTCTATCCAGATCAGTACAGCTTGGGAAAACTTGTACTACCTCAATTGGATCACAGGTTTTGTCATCAGTTTTGTCTTATACTACGCCTTCTGTAAGGCCTTCCCAATATCCCATCTCGGTGAAATTGACGATGCCGATTACTTGAACACTTTCTCTCCAGAAGAGTGTGAAAAATTGGGGATCGCTCCATTTTCTCCAGATTTGTTAGAGAAAGAGAAAAACGAGGAATTAAACCTCGCTGTTATGGCTAGTCATCCAGAGTTGGAGACCGAGATCACCAAGGACGGTGTCGTGGTCAGAACCACTCTGGAAAAAGTCTCCATCAATTCCTCCGTTTAATTTATGTTTAAAATTATATATATTTAGCTAAGTATAGAGATATATGAATACGTCTGTTGGTTCATTTTAATATTTTTCAAATCCAATCTACTTGGTAGTTATACACGTAGTTACACACTTTTCGTATAATATGGAACAATAAAGCCTTTTCGAAACCGTCATGATTTAATAAATACAATAAGATAAAAAAATAACAAAACTCAATCAATATCCAACAGACTAAACTCCTAACGTAAGTCAACACTACAGAACACCCCTAATTTCAGTTATTTGCATATGGGTTCGAATAGGGATTCTGAGCCATATGTGGTGGTGGTGCTTTCTTCATTTTTGGCGGTTGTTGTTGTTGTTGCTGCTGCTGTTGTGGTGGTGGTCTTCCGTATGCTTGTTGTGGTTGAGACTGTTGATAATACTGTTGTTGAGGTGGGTACCCTTGATTTTGGGACTGAGGTGGATAACCCTGTGATGGAGGGTATGCTCTTTGCTGAGATGGTGGATATCCTTGTCCCGGATAAGGTCTCTGTTGTTGTTGTTGCTGTTGCTGAGGTGCTGGCTGGTTAAAATAGTTATTTGTAGGGTATGGTTGTGCTTGACGATACCCTTGTTGTGGAGGAGGTCTTGGGCCTTGAGGTTGAGTCCTTGGAAATTGCTGTTGAGTCAGAGATAATGGTTGTGAAGAAGATGGAGAAGATCCATAAGCAGGTCCTGTTGGATATGGTGCAGATGAAGGTGATTTGATAGGAGACTCATTTCTTTGAAACTGTTGTCCCATAGGCGTGATAGGTTTTTGGTCAAGATATGGGTTTTGCGGTTGACCATAAGCGTTTGTTGGAGTCAAGTTTCTCATAGGTTGTTGTTGCAATGGCTGTTGAGAAGGTTTTTGAGGTACAATGTTGTTGGATGGAGCACGTTGTTGGATCGGAGAAGCCGTTTGTTGCTCTCTGGTCTTTGGGAGTCTTTGTGGAGGTTGCAGTAAATGTAAACTAGTATTACCAGGACTTGACTGACCTCCGTATGGAGATAACAGTGGTAAAGGTACGGGCTTGGATTGAGTGAGAGGTTGCTGAGATCTAGCCAGAGACAGACCCACAGTTTGGTTGACCTGTTGATGAAACTCAGAGTATGGAGAAAGAACTCTTTGAGTCAGAGCCTCATTTCTCACACCTGGAGGCTTCTCAAACGCTGGACTGGACAGAGTGACTGAAACTTCTGGAGTAATGATACGTTCTCTCTTGGCAGTGAAGTCAAGCGAGTCCAGAGAATCAGACCCGTTATCGTTGAACTCTTTATCACCAAATGAAGGATCAAAAATGTTCGCAGGAGCTTTAGCTGGAGCCAAATCATCATCGCTCAACTTGCTTTTACCACTGTTGAGCGTGAGTTTACTCATGGTCTCTGTCACGTTAGGATAAACAGAAGGTGAGTCGATCTGTGAGTACTTGTTGTAGATTTCGCTCAAACGATTAGAGTTTCTCAAAGATTTAGCAGAACGTTCATCAGCAGATGAAATGGAAGACTTGGAAGAGCTGTTACCATCACTAAATTGTCCACTCTTGTTGTTGAACGTTGGAGTGGGCAAGAATGAAGGAGTCAAAGGTGGCGCCTGCTTGGCACCAGGTCTGGCAAAATCGTTTATCGTTGGAGAAGAAACCATCAAGGAAGAGACTGCACCTTCTAAACCAGTAGTTGAGCCACATCCAGTGTAACCTTTGGAGAGTTTAGTCTGTAATACAGATTTGATAGCATGATTCCAGTCTCTCACCGACATTGCTGAGCCAGACGGTTGTGAAGAGATCGGGAGAATGTCATCGACTTCCAAATAATGGACGTGAGGTAACACTGGTAAGCCGAACAACAAGGACTCAGGCTGAGTCTTGTCAGCAACCAATTTTTTCGGTCTTCCATACAATCCAAAGGCGTCCAAAGTAGGCATGAGGAATCTGATGATAGTATCAAAACCCGGAACAGAGAAATGTTGTTCGGGCATCAAGAACACAGAGGCTTCCTTTGAGTCGTTCTTATGAAAGGCAATGGTACCTTCTAATTTGATCAAAGTACTATGGTCCATCAACAGAGGTGTCTGCGGATATACTGCGTAACAGGCAGTTGCCCCGGTGATGGTAGCCATGGCAGATTTCTTCGATTTCTTCTCGTTTTCGTAGAACACCACTTTACCAGGATGGAACTTCTTTTTAGATTTCTTTGGAGAAGGCTCTATGACAGCGAAACAACGTTTCCAGGGCATACCTGAACCGAACCGTACACTGACCCAGTCTTCATGCTCGTATTTAGTCTCTGCTAAGATGACTCTGATATCCGACAATCTGGAGCCACGAGCTGAGAGCAAAGCCCCAGTGTAAGCTTCTTGCAAGCAGGCGTATTCATAGGTTGCCAATCTAAAGGCAGCGTTCCACCTGTAATAATCTTCCCTGGTGGAGTACTGCAAAAGATATCTGTTTTTCAACGTTGTGGAAACGATGATGACATTATTGAGATCTCCATTGGAGGAAGGTAGTTTGTCCACAGCTCTAAACGAGGAGTCTGTGAAGTTGATATATGAAGGCTTCGACGAGGTGCTGATCAATTTTTCAGGATCATCTTTATATTTGGAGAGCTTGTTGGCATCCCAAACAGCTAACTGAGTCCCTGCTAAGACACCGTACACTTCTTCCCACTGTCTTTCACCGGGCTTACCGTCAGAGGTCAAGTCGTTCAACAACATGAAAACCCCTTCCAGGTATCTACGGTGAGAGTGGGCGGACAACAAGGTCACTATTGGAGATAACTCTGGACTGATCTCGTCTGGGTTATAGTTGGCACTCAAAGGCCTTGAAGGAGACCGGGACTCGGGAGAGACTGACGAGGCAAACAGACCCGACCCGGGTAACAAAGGGCTGTCGCCTGAGAAGAGACGTTTCATTGTTTGGTGATGTTTCACGTGGATCTGGTCTTGGTCGATCTAAATTGAATGGAATCAAAAGTTGTATATATATATACTAGACACACGGAGTTGGTCCAACTGATGGGCAAGAGATGAATCTGATAAAAGGAGTGAATATGTGGTCTATTTTCTCTTGATAATGATCGCTTCGATACACGTCTAAACCGTCGAGCAAGTTCTGTTTACGTGAATGGACGTTTTTAAATGGGGTCGCTCGAAGTGATCTTGGATCTCTTTTTTTTTTCTTTATCCATGTTTGGGCTCGTCTCGATTGGGGTTTTTCTTGGTGCAAATGCACGATTTCTGCCATTTCCTCTTTTGGACATCGAAGCGGCTCTGGTTTTTAAACGAGTTGAAGAGGCTTGCAGTGGCTTGCAGTGGCTGACGAGGCTTTCAGTAGCTTCAAATGGCACTCTGACTACAACAGAATGCGTAGTGAATCTGTGATCATAGAAAGAAATTGCTGGTTCACATAGTTTACACCACAATAGAGAAACCTTGGTGCAACGGTTTGTTTTGATAATTTTGGACCCTTAATTTGTGCCCAAAAAAACCTTTCTACAAGTAATTTCTACAAGACAAAACTGCAATGATATTGCATAGAAAACGGGTAAAATCAACAAATACACAATAAACAGAATATACAGAGCGGCAAACAGTTGGAATGCCAAGTTGCACAGCCTGTTTGGGCTTGGAGGCAGAATCAAACAAACACGCAAAAACAGAGGAACAGACAAAAGAATAGAGAAAAATAAAAGCAAATCAACAGATGAAACGGGCAGAAGATGTCATAGACATCGATTGCGTCTTGTGAGGCTGGTAAGAAACCTCTAACAGCCTCTAAAGTTTGGCATCTTTAAAACTCCAGGAATCGAAATTCTGGTGTATCCCTTTTTTCACGCGCGTCGTTTCTGCATGGCCCGCAGCCAGTTGCACCCCTAAATCTACCGCCAAATTCACCTCTTTGATGAGGCGGGTATCCGCCAAATTGGCCCCTGTGAGGTGGGGACATGTTAGGTGGAAACATATTGGGCGGAAACATGTGAGGAGGAAAGCATTCTCCAGGGTACAAAAATTCATTATCATCTCCAAGGTTCATGAATGGTTGTTGACCAAACTGTGGTCTAACCTTTGGTCCAGGACCTTCACTATCGCGTGGAACCCTTGGAAAACTCTCGAAAAAGTTGTCTCCCATTGCATCACGTCTTGAAGCCCCAAATCGATCCAGTCTTCTCCCAAAATTTCTCGAGCCAAATTGAGGGCCCGACTCCTTTTCTTTACAACCACCCTCTTTTTTCTCTTTCAAAACTGATTCTGTCTGGTTCAACAACCAGCTTAAATCTTCAACCGATAACTTTTCTAAAATGTTTTTAACACTGTCGTTCATATTCATATCAACTTGGTACATTTTGTGTTTCAGGGAGTTGCAACATCACCTATTTATATTCGGCAATCCAACCGGCAATTAAAAAACACGCAACCAATTTAAAAAAAAATTACTTCGTTTCGGGATTCAAAAACGAGCTCGTAACCATAGAAACTTAGTGCTTTGCTTGCTCCGGGATTCCAAAATAACATTGTAGCCACAACAACCACGGCATTTAATCCGTTTCGGGATTCCAAATTGCTCGAGACTGATTAACCCCCTCTGTATCAGCCCAATTATTAACATTCACTGAGCTCCATGGAAAATTTCATGTGGCTCTCATTGATTAATTCTACAATACAATCCGAATATAATGAGTGACTAAATTGAGTACACAATTAATGGGACTATCCCGCGACATAAATAATACATAGTGTGATTGTGATAATCAAATACATCTATCACAAATCTTTCACCGCATATATCAAAATTCAAGCAAGCATATAACTGAACGAAAACGAAAACGGAAACCAAAAAACACCAAAACTAGTTTTTACCAATTGAAAGCAATTCAGGTAATGCATCTTTTGTGCAAAAGAAAATGAGAATGCAATTGCAACAACTTTTTTCGAAATTGAACTAGGCAACAACGTTCCAGAACTTGTCCCACAAGTTCTTTGGTGGACGCTCTTCCCAAACAATACTGTCGATTTCTCTTCTACCTGAGTCTATATCGACTTGATCTTTCGAAAAGAAGATTGGACCACGGAAGTAAATTTGGAATCCGATCCACAAGACAAAGAATAAGATCAAAGAGATGTAGTAGGTGAAGAAATCAGAAGCGTTGAAGTCGAAGAAGACATCGTAACCTTGAATGAATGTGATGATGATGATGGAAATTGCAGCATAGTAGGCACCGAATGGGAAAAATTTCAGTTTGTATGGAAGATCATCTCTTGTCATCCCACGGCTCTTGAGAACTTGAACAAATCTAATATGAGAGATACAGATAAATGCCCATGTGATCAACCCTGCAACGGCGGTGATGTTGACCAACCAGTTGAAGACAGTGGTACCACCGCTTGACAAGACCATGAATGCCAATAAACCGAAAAGTGAGGTGAAGATAACACCAACGTATGGAACACCGTTCTTGAAAGTACGCATGAAGATCTTTGGAGCAACTCCTGACTCGGCAAGAGCATACACAGTTCTTGATCCGATATAGACGTTAGAGTTACCCAGAGAAATGATAGTGGTCAAGATGACAGCGTTGAAGATGTGAGGTAAGACTCTTGTTCCAGAGTTCTCAATAGCGATCAAAAATGGAGATGCAGCGATGTATGAGTCGTCCGAGTTAAGTTGTGGGTCATTGTATGGAACCAACAAACCGATGAAGAACAAACTACCGATGTAGAACAAGGCAATTCTGAAAATAACTTTGTTAACAGCTTTTGGTACAGCTTTTCTTGGATTCAGGGTTTCACCAGCAGTGATACCGATCAATTCACAACCTTGATATGTGAAGGCGGCATTGATCAAAGAACTGACCCAACCTAAGAATCTGTCTGTGTTGATATTGGAGACCAAACCTGCACCAGCACCAACTGGACCAGGGTTTCTCCAGTATCTGAAACCTACAGGACCTGTGACACCGGCACCACAGACCATACATAACCCGTAGATGAGGAAACCTACAATGGCAATAACTTTGATACTTGCAACCCAGAACTCAATCTCACCGTAGAATCTGACTGGGAAGAAATTGATACCGGTCAAGATGACGTAAAAGATACCGATCCAGGCACCCAATGGCACGGCAAAAGTCCAGAATTCGATAATCTGACCCACCACGGACAACTCAATGGCAAATGTGATGGCCCATGAGAACCAGTACAACCAACCGTTGGCAGCCCCTAAAGCTGGACTCAAGAATCTGGTGTTGAACTGGGCAAAAGAACCGGTGATCGGTAAAAAGGTGGCCATTTCCGCCAAGGACTGGGTGAGGCAGTACACCAAGGAACCCATGAACAAATACAGCACCAAGGCGTTGACTGGACCCGCTAAGCTCAATGGGGTAGCAGTACCGATGAACAAACCGGTACCAATAGTTCCACCCAAGGCAATCATAGAGACTTGTCTTGGTTTCAACTCTCTTTTAACCTCGGTGAACTTCACCTCTCCTACACCTGGAGAGTTTTCGAAATCATTTTCAAAACTCTTTGCAGTCAATTCTTTCTCCACCTCTTTGGAGCCACTCCCGTAAGAGTTCATTTCATTGTCTGACATTTCTTAGATCTCTTGATAAATTGGATCGATCTACTATCTTCTGAAATCTTATCCCACGCAGCAGTCCCCACCAACTTATATGAAAAATTTTCCAAGAATGTGTGTCATGAATTGCAGTACCTGTATTTCTTTTTTCTTGATAACAAGGAGTTCATCCGGAACCCAAATCCATCTGCTGCTTCTTGCTGCACAGGAAAAAAATGTCACAAGATTTCGCTCCATATAATTTGTGACACTTTCCAAAGCCTTAGGAAAAAAAAATTTTTATTGAGGCATTGGGGGGTTTTAGTGCCTAAGAGATGCGATGCCACAAGCTTAAGCGACGTTGCCTTTTTAGGACCAATTGACGAGTGGCAAGTATGGCTTAAAGTTAACCAAAATGAACTCTGATATGACCCAATTCAAAGACTCTTTAACCCACAAATATGTCTCATAGCAATCGGTTTCTAGACTTGATTCTCTAGTCAATTTCTTTTCTTCTACTGCAGCACATCAAATCTCGAGATGTCTGGAGAGCAGCAAAAAACTAAAAAAGAATGCGCGGCTATAGAAGGCATTTATTTAGCGATGACTATTCACTGTCGCAGATCACGAGATCACTGTCACGAAAAGGAGAAATGTTACTGTCACGAATTTCGTATACGGAAGGTTTCACGGTGTGACTGTTGAAAGGCGAAGCATTCGAGGGAAGAGTCATATTGAGCCCAAAGTGATCGAAACTGGGCTTGCAACAACCAAATTTCACCTGACAGCTTCGCCTGATACCTTTATCGCTGGTGGTTATCTTATCTTGGCGACTGCCCTCCGATAGTCGCTGTCTCAAGAACTTAGTGGAACACCTCGCTGTTTCCCAACTTTAACTGATGAGCCAACCCTCGACCTGCATATAGTGGCACGGGAAATGGCAGCTCGGTGAGTGCCCTGAGAAATGCAATGTAACATAGGAGAGGCTACTGTTTGAGGTGAAGATCTCACGTGGATGATGTGCTGCTGCTGCTGCTGCTGCTGATTTCTAAATGTCGTGTATTTTCCAAACTGTATTTTTCAAACTGACAAACTTAATTTGGATCTTCCCTGTTGCGTCCTAGTTTAAAGTTTTTCAACTGCATTTTTTCAGGGGTGTCTTGTGAACTGTAATTGAATGGATTTAGAATGCTTTGACTCTTGATTCGAAGTCTCGATGGAGTTTTGGCCGGACTATCACTCTGCAACTCCACTGGTGGAAATTTCTCTTCAGTAAGCTCATTGTAAACCTTTTCGTAAACCTTCTCCGGTGCTCTTATATACTCTTGTCTTTCTTTGTTCCCAATTGGGGATTCTAAGATCCATTCCCTGCAGATATTATGCTCCACCGTTTTCTTCGATTTCCTATTATGGCATCCATACCACAGAACACTGCATAGAATCATCAAAGCTACAAAAGCGACAGCGATCCCAATAGTTAAAGTGACGCTTCGAGATAGTGATACTGGGGAACTTGTAGTTATTTCACTTTTTCCAATTGATCGTCTGCTAAGCTCTACAACCAGATTTGTCGGGACAAGAAACACTGTCTCAGTCTCTGTCACGTAAATTGTGGTTATATCGTCTGCCACTACTTCGATCTCAATGGGTAAAGTCATCACTATTGATTAAATGACATATCTTTGGAAAAGACAGTTCCTTTATACAACACCTTGCGACACTAGCCCCTCCAGAAAATAGGTTCATATTTGTAGCATAAATGTTCCAGAACCCAATCAGAGCTTAAAGTGTTCCATTTCCGTGCTGCATCGAAACGATGCAGATTAGATTTAAAGTTTGATCTGAGATGACTTAAATATGTTTCATTTTGACATAAGCTTATTTTAGGCTTATCAGGGTCTGACTCTCGACAGAACTGTCAGACACCCAGAATGACGAAAGTTATCAAGCCTACTGAAAACTACAACATAATAACAATGAAGAAATAAATGATATTTTAACACAAGTGTCATAACACGGAATAGAGACGGGTCTATTTCAAGCAGCTTTACACCACACTAATCTTATTCCAATAGCAATGGCACCATCAAATTAGAAATTACAAGCTTGGAGAAACATTTATTGACAACCTCCAACTTGTTCTCTGTGAGCTTCGATGACATCTCCGTCTTCTAAATCCAACTATATATGTGTGGTTAGTATTTATCTGATGATCATAAGAATTGAGTCTACTTACTCCATCGGGTGTGTCATCATTTTGAACTCTTTGCCCATCGACCAAGAATCTCAACGAAGATACATCTTTACCCTGTCTCTTACAGAAGGCGTCCATCAATTTCTTCAAAGGAGTCGATCTCTTAATCTTGAAGTAGATCTCAGAGGACCCATCAGAGACCTTCAAGTTGATATGGGTGTCGGACTTGACATCTGGCTTGACGTCTTGAGTGGAAGTGGCTGGTTGTTCAGAGTCGGACATATTGTTCTGGTCTAGTTAGTACTCGCCACCGATTGTTCACCTATCGAGCCACTCTCTTCAATAACAAGTCTATGTGTCTGAGCTTCAAAGCTTACGGCAAAAGACATCTCTCGAATAAAGCAATTTCAACAGCTCATCAAAGCATTACTCACAGTTTACTAAGGCTACTGAATTCTAATTTACAATAGTACAATTGTTAATAGTTCAAATCTATTTACAAAGCTCCTCCTCATTTCTCGTTCTTTGTTTTTCGCAGGCGATTGTTTCTCGTGAGAAAAAAAAGTTACCCGGCCTTTAATCTACACCATACTGTTCAACTCGTGAGATTCCAACTTGTGTGACACTGAGGCCGGTGTGCTCGTGAGAAGCTTGTAGTCGTCCTCGAAGATCAAGGAGTCACTGAGTTTGTGGTCGAGTCTGTTGAAGACCCAGAAATAGTTCACGTAACAGTTCACTATTCCAATAGCACTACCTAACAAGATATCTTTGAAATGGTGACGGTAGTCCTGAGTCCGTGAAATGGCAATCTTACATGCCAACAACACGGGCACTACTGGGATCAACTTCATATACAAAGGTTTGTACTGTTTCTTAGCTTCAGGCTCTGTGGGTTGTAAAATTTTCAACTGGCCCATTAACCATAAAGAGAGATAGCCTAGGCCAGCAAAGGCGAAACTTGAATGTCCAGATGGAGAGCTTTTGAAACCATCTTTGAAAAGCAGTTCTCCCAAAGGTTTCTGACATATCGAGAAGTCGAAATTGATCCGATTGGCCTTCACTTTGGCATAGTTCACTCCACATCTCTCTATGAAATCAGGTCTTGGTTTGGCAATCAAATTCTTGAGAAACTCGGTGACAAGCCCATTGAAAGAGAGTCCAATCATGAAACTGAGGATCAAAAGATGATAACTGTGGAAACTCTTTAGAATCAAATCGGACCGACCCTCGGGACTGCTCAGAGCTCTATAACTTCGGAAAAACCTTGCTGCATGAACTATTGTGAATATGCAGAGCGGAAGAATTATTGACAATCGGATCAATCTCTCCGTTGTAAACTGCTCGCTGGTGCAGAAGGGGAAATTAACAGTCGGATCATTGATACTGAAATGTCTGTAGAAAGGTTCTGTGAATAGTTCAAGATACACAGAGAACGACCACATACCAAACACCAGAACCCAATCAGCCAGATACCGTGAGAAATACGTCATCAATCCCAAATTACTCCATCTGTTGAACAACGTCAGTTTCAAGATCATTCTGAATGCTTACACACACGGTTCACTAGCCACTGAAGAATGTATTAAATCTACTCTTGGTGAGGCTGTTTACGTTAATTTTTTTTTTTTTTTCATGCAAGTGAAGGCACCCATTCGCAGGAGCCCAGTATCACAGAAATCAACCATCTATTACACTAAGAAAAAAAAAATTACACAGTACAAGTTACACGTAAAGTTGAACATCACAGAGACACCACTGAACCCAAAAATAAATAATACAGTCCACCATTAAAAAACACTCCCGGATCCTTCTCAGGACTCTGTTTTACTCAAGAAGTCATTAACTCTCTGTATGTCGACATCCCCGTTATTACCATCGCTCTCTACGGCTTTGATCAACTCTTCAAGCATCGAGTCAATCTTGTCGTCAGGTATCCCTGTACTCAAACTAATGATTTTCTTGTATTTGGCCTCTTTCAGATCAAGACTTCTGTTCAAATTGGAGATTTTCTCGTTCAACAAGTTCTCATTTTTCTGATATGCTTTTATTCTTGCCTTGAGGATGATTGAGTGAGGTGATTGTACCGATTCAAGTACTGAAGGGTCGAGTTTCGATTTCAATTTCCCTATCAAGGCATCTTCGTCTTGTGATAAATCTTCCTCGGTTATCAACTTTGAGATCTCGTTGTAAACTTCCCAAACTCTGAAAGGTTCATCGGCATCGAAATCACCGTTGAAATCGTCGAAATTACCGACCAAATCTTTAGTCTGTTCTTTAAATCTTGTCTCTTCTTCCTCGATCAGCTTATCGATGTTATGGATCTTGTCGTTCAACTCTGAGATCTGAGTCTCTGAGGAGTTCAAAATCTCGAGTTTCTTTCTCGCATCGGTCAATTTCACCGTTTGTTCACGCAACTTGGAATGGATATCGTCGATCAACAGTTGCTTTGTCTTGATCTCGTCGTCGAATTCTCTGTCCAACGAGGTCAACAAGTTCTTCAACGAACTCATAATTTTCTTGCTCGACTGCTGATGCAGTTGCAGTTGAGAATGCAGTTGGGTATGATTTTGTAGCAGAGACCCTGATTGAGAGAGCCCAAACTGATTATTAGTGAAGCTCGCCAGGAGTGCAGTTGATGGGTTCAAAGGATCTACAGTGATACCGAAGTCGATCGGTCTCAAACCGGCCTTGTTAGCAATGGTATGGTCGGCTCCAATGTCGAGCAATTGTTGCACGATTGCCTTGTTACCGATTCTAGCTGCAATGTTCAAACAGGTGTCACCGTTCTTGTCCATCACGTTGACCACTTCAGCCATGAATCTTCCAAGACTCAAAGATTGAGGCAGAGGTAGATATGAGCCCTTTTTCACTATCCATTCGAGTAAAGTCTCGAGATAATATTTACAAGCACTCGATCTCCTCTTGATTCCAGAGTTCAACAGAATGTGATGTAACACTGAACGGCCCTGGTGGTCCAAAATCGTGATACATGGGTAGAAATAGTCGAGCAAATTATCAAAAGTACCGCTCTCAAAACTATTTTTCACCAAGATGGCCCTGATCAATGCAGTTTCACCGTTATTGTTACCTCTAATTCTGTTAGATCCATATTTCACCAATTGTCTTACCAAGGAGACGTTCCCCAAAGTAGCAGCCCAGTGTAAAGCGCTGTTACCGCTGTCGTCCATTGAGACATCGAAATCCAATTTGCGGAGCTCATCCTCAGACAAATCTAATAACTCGGTCAAATCTTTGTCTGTCATCTCGTTGATGAAGATTGAAGAGATGAAGTTTTTCAAAGAGTTGTAATCGTACTTGGTATTACCTCTTGTCAGGTACAGGACACTGTCAATTGGCTCTAAGGCAAATGGAGCATTGGGATTGGCAATGTTGATATCATGGCTGAAAAGCTCGAAATCTAAACCCGATGAGCTATTGGCTCTCACCAATCCCAAACCAACGTTACTGTTGGTCTTGAATTTTTTAGAAGGAGACTCCATGAAATCGTCGTTGTTATCCAGATCAGTGAGTGAAGAATAAGTTCTTGAAAGTCTGCTTTCATAGTCATAATTGACATGTTTCAAGTTCTCCATAGCCTGTGCCTTGGAAGGGGTAGCCACTCCGTTTGGGTTATAGATGAAAATGTCTTTCAACAACTCGTAGACACCGTATTGTTGGGCCAAAGCTACAGCTCTTTCATAAGGGATCCAGGTGCCCTGATACTTGCCGTATCCACCTTGCACCTTTTCATGGACACCGGTGTGGATATCTCTTTCGAGGATCTTGGCTCTTTTGGCCTTGGTGATACCAGCGATCTTCAAGATATGCGTAGCGTTGAAGTAAGAGTCGGAACGACGTCTCATAATGGCGATATCGTTGAGTGTCATCTCGTACACCTTGTCTCTACTGTACTCAACAGTGTACACTGGAGACACCACAAAGCTCTTCTTCCTGCTGCTGGTGATATCCAAGTACTCGTCAGTGTCATTGTCACTGCCTCTATGGGCACCAGAACCCTGTGGGTCACCTTCTGCCATTTGCATATCCATCTCATGTTCTTCGAGCTCTTCCAAAGTCAACCCTGAAGACCCCGGCTCCCCTCTTCTCTCATACTCGACTGTTTCCCCTACTGTTGGCTCTTCCGCACTGGCCAGTCCTCCAGCCACTGACACACTCATCTTTACTCGTATCCAATGCGGTGCCCTTGTTCAACTAGTGTATGCTTAAAGTATTACGCAAAACTCAACGCGTTCATCAATTTTTCGCAGTCTCTATATTTTTCTTTAAAAAAAAAAAGAGCGTATTCGCGCCAAAAACAGACATTTCTAATTTACCGAATCGAGAAATCGTTGCAAACGCCCCAACTGTGTCAAATTTACCCAATTGGGACATCCAACATATTTGGTTTGGTAAACTTAAAGAGTCATGACATCTATTGCGACACTGTTCACATGATCAGCTGGATGATCAATGTCACATAACTTTGTTCTTTTATGTTTTGAATTTGAAAAAAAAAAAAGTTTAAAAGTCACTCGCCAGGCTCGAACCAGCGTCAAATCTCCGAAGCAGATGAAAAAAAATCAAAAAAAAATCAAAAAAAAATCACTGATAAGATCTGAAGATAATCATATACTTATCAGAACAACGATGTCATTAACACCTGAAGCTGTTCCAGCAGAAATATCTAAACAATTGGGACCATATTTGAAAAGAGCTCTTGAATTGCAAGATATAAAGCCTATAGTCTCCTATTATTGCAAGTTTTATATCACTGACTATATCATCAACAACAAGCTCCATCTCTCTTCTCCAGATGTCGCCAACTTCACTCTGTTGTTGTTGGACAACATGGAGCAATGCAAGGCTCAATTGTCCGAGCTGGACATGCAAATAATGCAAGACTCTGCTGCCTCATACGACCACGTACAAGAGTTCGCCTTCTCGGTGTTTCACAAAGGGTACCTTGACATAGTCAACCATACAACGTCCAAAGCCACAGTATCGGTGTTGAAGAGCTCTCTAGAGTTCATGACCATTCTCAAGTACTGGGGTGAGCCACTCAGGCCAGAGGTGTTGAAGAATATCAAATACGCAAAATTTCATATCAGTAGGGTCTTAAAGCTGTACAGAGCCAATCAGGATCCAAACGACTATATGACACCAGAGGACAAGGAAATGGAGCAGAATATCGATCAAGAATTGGCCACGGCAACCCTTTCCACACCAACACCTCCATCTACCCATTTGAAAAACACAGAAACTTCACCAGAACCAGACCTCCCAAAGCCCCCAACTTCCTTAAACTCTCAACACCCAGAGCTACCCAAACCTCCATCGTTTATCAAAGATGAAGACACTTCAGAACTTCCACAACCTCCAACTTTCATCAACGACATCGATCCTCAAACACCTGTCTCTCCAACTTCTTCACCTCCTCTCCCTCCACCAGTAGTAAAACCACAAGAACCTGCAAGAAAGATCTCCAAGCTGGATATCGCCCAAATCTTGTCTACAGAAGAGAAGATCGAGAAAACTCAAAAGCTATGCAAATTCGCTATAAGCGCTTTAAATTATGAAGACATGGAAACCGCCAAACTCGAATTGAGAAAGGCTTTGGCAATACTTGAAAGTTGAACTTTTCTATCCCATATATTATACATATCAATGTAAGTTGGTAAAAAAAGCCATGCTCTAATCTTGTTTATATACACCTTTCATTCCTCAGAGGCATCTTTGAAATCTTCTTCTTCTTCGTCTTCGTCTTCGCTATCATCCTTAACTGCTTCACGATCATTCTTTGTCTCTTCTTTCTCTTTGACCTCTGAATCAGCCTCATCGTCCTTCTCTTCCACAGGAGCTGTGTTTGCTGATAAGTCGTGCGATGAAAGACTCAAACTTAAGGAACTGTTACTCAGTTGTATCTTGTTCTTCAATCTATCTCTAGCCCTGAGTTCACCGCTTGGTGACTGACGAAGACGTCCAGGCTCGTTACCGCTTCTTATAGCTTCAAGTAAATCTCTAGCGCGTTTAGCGACATCATCTTCAGAACCTGCTGCTGAGCTGAAAGTATCCTGTGTAGGTGTCACAGCCTGGGATATCGATGAACTACTCAAAGACATGTCTGTTGTTGGTGATTCTGCAACATTCGCAGGGTCTTGATCTTGTGACTCTTCGGTAACTGGAGATTCAACGTTGACGTTCATCCGTCTGGCCAATGCTCTTCTTCTAGCAGATGCTGGGTTTCCTACAGGGCCTGCTGATCTCAATTTCTCAAGCAAGGCATCCATAACATTATCATCACCTTCCTCTTCCTTCGCCAGTTTCTCGGTCTTGGTCTTCTCGATCATCTTGACTCTCTTGAGATATGCTATTTCTTCCTCCTCTTTGGTCAAATTCTCCTTCTTACACTTGTTGTATTCATTGATAAAGTCGGAGAACTTCTTCATAAATGAGTTTCTTGCAAACGAATCCAGAGCATCTTCACCGAAATATCTCATCAAATTATCAAAACCTTTCAAAGTTATCTCAGCTTGTTCTTTTAACAATTCTGCCTTCCGTCTAGCACTAGGCATCTTTGGCAAAGTCTTTTGTAACACTCTGTCTTCAGGGTGGAATTTAGAAGAGTCACTTAAGTTACCAATCTCTAAAGAAGAGTCGATATTTTTAATTTGCAGTGAGAACTCTTTACAATCGGTACTCAATTGCTCAATAGATAACTTTGAGATATCGAGACATTTCTTCAACTCTATGGTGAAATTGTCCAGCTCTGGATACTGTTTCCTGATGATCTTCTCAACATAATGCATAAATGTCATCGAGTTCTTCTCATCTTTCATGAACGTCAATCTCTGCAAAGTGCTCAATTTGAAACCTTGTGCTTGCTTCGTGGTATCATTCATATAATTACCGACAGCCAAGATGATATCAAAGATCTTTCTCAAATTCTTCGAGTCTTGAATACTTTCAACAGCAGCATCGACAGAGTTCAACTTCTCCAAAAGCTCAGAGTAGTCCTTCTCGTATGAGGAAATAACTGACAATGATCTGATACGTGATTTCCAATAATGTTGCAAATTGTAGATCAACTCGAGATAAAGTCTGTCCAGCCTCAGTAATTCTGATGGGTCCTTTTCTGGAGGTTTGATATCAGGTGAAGCTGTATAATCCGTGCTGAAAGGTTCCAAATTTCTTGCCAACCCATTTGGAATCTCTAAAAGCTCGGGTTTCGAGAGAAACTCCAACACAGCTTGGTTCGAGATGACAGATTTGTCACATCTTAAGATCTTCAAAATTACTTCTTCATCACTATCTCCGGAAAACATATGCAAATTGATACCAAATTGTTGTGATAAGTCTCTTGGTAAAAACGAAAGTTTCTCACTGGCATCTTTCTTACGTCCCACAATTTTCTTTGCCTCTTTGGCTGCAAAGATCTTTTCAACTTCATCAAAGATACCTTTCTCCATCAAATCATTTGCAATGGTATTTGAATTCAACTCTTGCCAGAAAGAATCCTCTGTGTTGTCAATTTTCTCCCAATGCAATTGTTTCAACTTCTTAGAAGGCCTTGGGAATTTATCGAATGGACCAGGAACAGGAGACATTGGAATAACAGGAGAAGACATTGCTGACAGTCTTCCCGAGCCCGGCAATGGTGGAGGAGGTGGAGGAGGTGGTGGCAGTGGTCCTCCATTTTTGGAAAGAAATCCTGGAGGTGGAGGTGGAGGTGGAGGAGGCAGCAGACCTGTCAATGACGGTGGTAATGGTGGTGGTGGTGGTGGTGGTAAAGATTTCTCTGAAGTCAAGAATCCGGGAAGTGATGGTGGAGGAGGCGGTGGAGGCGGTGGAGGTGCACTTGCTGAAGGTACTTCTTTAGCTTCAACCTTTGGAGGAGATATCAGATGCTCCTTCTGTTCCAAAACAACATCTTCTTGATTATCGTTCGAATCATCGATCGCGGCAGTCCTTCCAACCTTTTTAGTGAGCTCGGACAAAAATTTAGGTTCCATTCCAGCACTTTTACCAATTGCTGCTTGATTGAACAGAGCTGTCTCTGCAACAGCACTTGGCTCTGCCTGTTTGACTTGACCTTTGATATACTTTGCCTCTAGCAGGGCGAGTTTACCGTTGATATCGTCCATTGTAGGCAGTTGTGAGGGAACAGGTGATGGCAACCCTGAAGACATCAAAGAACTTCTCAAAGATCTTCTGTATGAAGAAAAGCCTTCCTTTTCTTCGGCAGATACCACCAACTTTGATTCTAAATCTGTTGCAAGCTTTTCTACCTCTTCGAGTTCTCTATTCAATCTGTTATGAATACTTGGATCCAAAGATCTGTAAGGTGTGCTAGCTTCACTTTCATCCTCATCATCAATACTAAAATCGATATTAAAATCTTTGAATTTTGTTTCCAATTCCTTCAATCTCTCCATTGCTAAAAACTTTTGCTTTTTGATGAACTCCTGCTTCGAGAGATCATTTTGATATTTTAGGATATCGTTTGACTCGGTTTGCAAGGATTTTAATTTAGCTCTCAAGCTTTGCAACTTGTCAAGATCATCTTCCCTGGCTGGTCTCAAAACGACAGATTCTTTTGGTTCAGGTACAGGTGGAGGAGTGACATCCATATCGACAAAATCCGTCATCTCCAATTCACGTGCTTGCAGCAACACATCATCCATCTGTTCTCTCAAGTTTCTCAATCTGGAAGAAGGTTCAACCTTACCTCCAAAGCTTCTATTTGCTGCTTTGAACTCAACTTGTTTTTGACTTATCTGATTCTTCAATTTATTGATCAAATCACCTTTGCTAAAAGGTTTGGATGGTTGTGCTGATGTTTCATCATCATTGGTGGCTCCACTATTCTGCAAAACGATGAACATTTCTCTCATCTCCAACTCTTGTTCTTGTTTTTCCAAGATTCTCTTCCTCTTGATCTCTTCGATTTCTTTTGTCAAATCTTTGTTGAGTCTCCTCTGTTTGCTGATGAGCTGTTCTTGTTCCCTCATTTCTTGTCTTAACGCATCGATCAATCCGTCAGTGCCCATACTAAGCTGGCGCAACAGTTCATCTCTTTCAGCAGTTGCTTCCTCAGCTCTCTTTTGTGCCTCTCTCGAGTCCACTATGGCTCTTCTAGCGACATCATCAGTTTGTAAAGAAGAGTATAAAGTGTTGATCAGAATATTCAATGCAGTCTCGTCATCTTTCGATGACTGACCGATAGTGATCTTGGACACCAATCCGTCGATCAATTTGAAATGTCTTTCGATCTCAGGGTTGTTGGGAGTTTTCAATGGGTCCGATTGGGTCAAATATAAATGCTGGATTGTCGATTTCAAATATTTTGAAGCTTCAGTACCCTCTGTTTTCTGCAATAATTTCTTCAACACTGCAACAGAGTCATCGAAATCAATATCTTCATTTTCCAATCTTCTTAACAAATCATAATCCTCCAGTTCAATTTCTTCAAACTTGTTTATCTGTGATCTGATGACATCGAAATCCAAATCTTTTGCCTTTTTGAAAAACTCCATCAATCCACACCTTTTCAAGATCTGTCTCAAGTGAACTCTTGTCTTTAAGTCGCAATCACGTCTCAAAAGTGTATTGACAAGCATTGTGGTTACGGCACTGACTTCAGCTAACAATCCTTCGCTTGCAAGACCCGAGATTTTTAACTCGTCACTAGCTCCAACCATGGATCCCATCTTACCTCTACCAGCCACTGTCTGTAGCAGTAATCTGATCCAGACTTCGTATTTTTTTGTGTTGGCATCGAATTCAGATTTGCCTGATGATCTAACAGGAGATCCTGAACGCTTGTTCTTGCCCTGTGACTGTTTCTCCAACTTCTCACGATACAAAATATGCAGATTTTCACCGACTTGGGATTCCAATGCCTGCCTTACCTGATCGAACCCGAGTTTTTTCTTCAACTTTGGGTATTCAGCAATGAATATCAACAACTCTGATGCCAATTTTCTGGCCTGAAGTTTAGAAGAGAACAAAGCTGAAGTTACTGAGCTTGCCAATAATTTGGACTCGACGGCCGCCTTTGCACCTTCATGAATGTTAACAACAACTTTCAAGCATCGAAGAAGAGCCATCTCTTTTTCTAGCAAAGACTCGTAATCTTCAGTAGTGTTACAGAATAATTGTGACTTTGATGAACTGGAAGACGATTTTGTTCCCGGTAGTAATGGGTCTGTTCTGTAAAGTCTAGCCAAAGTCGAGCACAATGCTTCGATACCTTGGGTCTGTATAAATGAGTTGACCCAATTTACTTCCTCGGTTCTCGCTGATACTTGAAGAGACGATAACCTGTTTATGGTGATGGTGTTGCCCAAAATTGCCTTGACATAATACTCTGGAGTGAGCAATTCTTCGTCATTTAGCTGTGTGGCATTTGAATTATGTGCAGAATGTTTTCTTGTGAGCATCTTAGAGCTCCTGGTTGATCCAGATTTACTGATTTGATCAACGCTTGGTTGCGGTGCTTGAGTCTGTGGTAAGGGTTTAGATATTTTCTGCTGCATGGGTAGTTGTTTCGTCTGTGTTAGAGGCTGTTGTTGGCCCAGAAGAAGTAATCTCTTCTGTTTCTTATGATCTGCAAGTTTGTCTTGATACACCAACATCCATTTCTTCTGGATCGGATAGTTCAGCATCTCTCTCCTAGCCACCTCGGGAAGGTTGTCGAAATCTCTTTTCTTCATCAACTCATCGAACAATCTGAGAATTTCCCTGTCATCGTCAGGCTGCTCCAATTCAAAGTCTGCACTCAAAGAGTGTTTGTGTGCCTTGACGTAACTACCGTCTGCTCTTTTATGACTGTTCGAAGAGTTCACAGTTTTAACTGTGTGCATCGAGGCGTTTGTAGGCTGCATCCGCAACTCGAATAAAGAACTGTTCGATGTGGTGCCGTTGAAATGATGATTGTTGTCTAAACCTGCGTTCACCACTGTACTGGCAGAGTTTGACGACCGCCTGCTTGGGGATATTTGGCTCATGTACGACTTTGTAGGGGATGCTGCATTGAATATAGTGGATCCAGATGACGACACACTGTTGGTCCTCAGAGGGTTTCTATCATTGGGGTCATTCTCATCGTTATATAGAGACGAGTTCCTAGTTGAGGTCTTACTCAATTTATTTCTGAAATTGAAAATCGAACTCGACGAAGATCGCGACTCGTTCTCGGAAGATCGGTGATTCCCGATATGGCTCTTCATGGTTCAGTGGACAGCCAATTTGATCAGACTACAATCTCTTTCCGATACCCCCTAGACTCGCGTTTCGAAATAGTTTTGCAATTATGTTCAAGTCACCGGGTAAACTGCTACTAAGCTTTGATAAAAGCCAGTCCTACTTCCTTCTAACTGATATACCACACCCGAACTGATGGTAACCGGCTTTCGATGTCTCTAAAATTTGATCTGATTGGTATTAATGGAAACTTCCTTGATTTAGATTTCTCAGCTCCTTTTTTTTCTCTTTTAGTACACCTTTGATTTTTTTTCACTACTTTTAGCTTACCGGTGAGATAATCTTCATATCGATTCCTATGTGCCTCAATATATCTATTTGTACATCGAACTATTGACCTAAATTCTCACTGGCATCGTTGAACTCTCCACTATCTTCGTCTGAGCCATCTGAGTTATCTGGTACTGTTTTTGTTTCGGTTGAGGTAGGGTTTTCCACTGCCTCAGTACTTGTCTCTTCCGTGGGTTCAGTCTTTTCTTCGGTTTCCTCTTCATCGACAATTTTCTCTGTACTCCCGACAGCGGCATCCTCTTCGCCTGCATCTTCTTCATCTTTTGGACCAGTTATATCGACTTCTTTTGCTGGCTCAGAGGTTTCTTCTGACTGTATCAGATCCACTTCAGGAGTATCCACTGCAGGTGTATCTACGTCATCCATAGTCTCAGCTTCCTCTTTTTGATCGTTTGACTCAAGAATGTTTCCCTCAGCATCTACATCTTCAGCAACCGGTACCTCCAGCTCTTCTTTCTCACCCATATTATTGTTGAAATCTGGAGTACCTGAGACATTATCTGTCTCATACACCTCTTCATTGTCAGATCCGTAATCGTCTAATATATTGTCAGTCTCATATGACGGATCCTCCAGTTGAACCTCAGTAGCTACACTGGTTTCATTGTTAAGTGTCGAAGATCCTGCAATCACAGACAGAGAATCTGAGTTGAGATGAACGTTGATGAAATCGTCACTCGTAGCAGCAGCTTCTTCGTCTTCAAAATATCCTTTTGTTTGGTTCAGCAAAGGTGAACCTATGGCGGGACTGCTTCTCAGTGAATTGATAATATCTGGTCTTCTTCCCTGGCTGGCGATACCTTTATCGTTTCCCTTCGTGACACTTTCCATGAAGCTCTGTCTACTTCCTGCAATGATACCTGTTCCGATGAAAGAACCTCTATACCCAAGACTAGGCTCTGATTTCAACGCTGGAGAACTTACCGCTGCTGTGGAGTACTCGTTTATATCCCAAATACCAACTCTTGACCAGAAAATCTTTGCTCTTATTTTTGTCATCTGGAACCATGCTTTGATACATTCCAAGTCCAAGTCATACTTTGGCTGGCTTGACTGTTCAAAATTCCAAACCTTGGTCTTTGGAGAGTTGTTGATGTTTCTAATGAAAGCAAATAACTCACAGATATGTCTCACTTTGATCAAACAGTAGTTACAAAGAGAGTACTGGTGTGTTATTTCCAAAGTGGCTCTGGAAGAAGATGGTGTCTCATTTGGTAGCAGAGTAGCCACATTAGAAGGCGATGATGGAGGGTCGTACTTGTGCTGTGAGATGTTAGTGGCCTTCTTGGAATACAACTTTAAAGTGTACAATCTCGAATGCTCCAAGATATCGTTTCTAGCCTCACCACAAATAGAACAGGGTGCCAATGTGGCTACAGGAGGTGAGTTCTTTGGGTATGAGAATAGCTTCTCTTTGGTCTGTTCTTCAGTTTCACTTTTACGGTGATTTAACTTGAAAGACTCATTTACACCGCTGATAGGCTCAATGATAACTCTTCCCTCAACCAAAGCGCCCATGAAGTTCTTTCTATTGAAATAACCAATATCAGGAGCTGTGTCGATGGCCAAAGCCGGTTCGATCTCTTCCTTAAATATCTTTTTGAAGAAAGCGGTCTCTTTAAGGACACTGAAATCCACTGGAGTCACTATTGTGGACAGACTGTTTCTATTGTACAAGAACTTGACAAACTTGACGAAATCGTCGAAATTGGCCAAATCGAATCTCAAAGAATTGTAGATCGGCGTATATATCAACTGCTTGTCGTAACTACTAAGCTTTGACGAGGAGAACATGGTGTTTTGAGACAGAAGAGTGGTTTGATCTCTTTGAGATACTGACAAAGAATCATCATTGTTACTGTCGGAGATCAAGCTATCAGCTGAAGGATCAGGTGTGCTTACAACGGATTCTCTTCTTTCAACGGCATTTTCGTTCTCCAATTCATACAAAAGCTTCTTCAAAATCTTCAATTCACTCGTCAAGCTCTCAATGGTGGTATTCTTCTCCTCTAAAGTATCACTCAACTTGTTGTTTCTCAATCTGTAGTTCTCTGTCTCCACTCTGGCCTCTTTGACCATCTTGTTGGCTTCGTTGAAAAGACTTTCGGAGAGTTCCTCGATTTCAACGCGTAATCTTGACACTTCTAATTCGGCATTGCTCTTCAACTTGATGTTCTGTTCAAGCTCAGCCTTCAACAGAACATTGTCAGCAACTGCTTTCTCGTACAAGACTTGGGTATCCTTGAGTTCTTGCAACTGTTGGAAAAGCGACAGGTTCTGTCTCTTCAATATCTGATTAGACGTCTCCAAAGCAGATTGTTTGTCGATTGCCTCAATAAGCTTCGTGGACAACGACGAGACTTCCAGGGAAACTCTCAGCTCGTATTCGTCTCTGGAATCGACTTTCTCCGATGCTGTTGCAGCTTCCATTTTGCAATCTTGCTTAGATTTCTTTTCAATGTTTTGGTTTCAACTTATTTTTTTTTCTTGTCCTGCGTTGTGCCTTAAAGGTGAAATCTTGATATGTCCCTCCACTAAGTATGGGGTGATGACAGCATCATTGAGAATTATATGTAAAACAGTCGAATTGAACTTTCAAAAGTATAAGCTGAATTTTCACAGTGAGGTTAGACTAAGACTCTAAATATAGACCCGGTTGAGCTTAGTATGAGATCTTCTCGTATAAAATAGTAAAAGAAAGCCACATAATTACCCCAAACCCAAGTTTAAACCTCACGAAGTGTTCATTTGGAAAAGAAATAAGGTTCAGATCTCGCTTATCTATGCATATTAAAGTTTAAAGCTAGCCTCTTTCGTATCGGGGTACCTGCATTAAGCATAAACGAAATATAACCCCCCTTTGTCAAAAACTGTATCAGATCAAAATTTATTTTTTCTCTAATCTTCAAAAGCTCTATCGACTTGCATCGAAGAAATAATAGCAGATAAAATGCCGGCGAACACCTATAAAGGTCTCCCGCAGGAGCTGAATAGAGGTATTGAAGGTGGAAGTTCTGAGTTTGAAGCCATTGAGAGTCTCGACTTCGAGGATCTGACCCAGGACTATGTGCTAGATGGAGAGAATCCCATGCTTCTCAACGATAACAAGTCAACGATGAAAATGCTGTTCATGAACATGGCCAACAGTATCTTAGGAGCAGGTATTATTGGGCTACCGTATGCTTTTCGTAACTCGGGAGTAGCTGCCGGTATTGTGATGTTACTCGTCTTGACGGTGCTCATCGATTGGACTTTACGATTGATTATTATCAACAACAAGTACTCGTCAAAAACCTCGTATCAGGACACGGTGGAGTTTTGCTTTGGAAACAAAGGTAAAATATTGATTTTGCTGGCTCAAGGTCTATTTGCCTATGGTGGAGCTATGGCGTTCTGTGTTATCATCGGCGACACCATACCCCACGTACTCAAGTCATTCATACCTACCGAGAATTGGTTCATCCGCCTCGTGCTAGCGAGAAATTCCGTCATCATCATATTCACCGCTTGTATAAGCTTTCCACTCTGCCTTAACCGAGACATCTCCAAATTGGCAAAAGCGAGCATGTTTGCTCTCGGAGGAATGCTTGTCATCGTCAGTATAGTAATTTTCAGAGGTCCTCTCTTACCTTCCACATGGAAAGGTTCGTTGACAGTCACTGATTTCCTAATCAAACCGTCCATATTCCAAAGTGTCAGTGTGATATCATTCGCTCTTGTGTGTCACCATAATACAACCTTCATCTATCACTCGATGAAAAACCCGACCTTGGACAGATTTGCTCTATTGACTCACATCTCATGTGTCGTCTCCCTGATACTTTGTGGTATTATGGGCTGTGTGGGGTTTCTCACTTTCAAAAGTAATACAAAAGGTAACGTGCTCAACAACTTCCCCAGCGATGATGTTGCTGCCAACGTTGCAAGACTTCTCTTTGGCTTGAACATGTTAACCACATTCCCGCTAGAGATCTTTGTGGTGAGAGAGATTGTGAAAGAGTTTTTAGTTGAGAAAAGAGAAGATAATACAAATAATGAGTTACCTACTAATCAGCATTTCATCGTCACCACTCTCTTAGTTGTTTCGACAATGTCTGTCTCATTATTCACCTGCAATTTAGGTGCTATTTTAGAATTGGTAGGCGGTAGTAGTGCATGTCTTATGGCATATATACTTCCCCCTCTGTGTTATATAAAAATGACTGGAGATGGTAAATCTTTTAAAGAGAAATTACCAGCGTATGCTTCGATCATATTTGGTGTCATCGTCGCGATTTTGTCTTCCACCCAAACAATCATCGGTGCTATTAGAAATTCAGATGCAGAACACTGTGTCGAGTAGTTTTTGCACACAATTAATTATAGACCATTTAGTCACATTACATAAACACAAGCATATTCTAAGCATGAACACTAGTTTCAATCGTCATCGTCGTCACTTTCTATAACTCTCTTCACCTTTTTTCTTTTCACTCCCTCTGAACCTTCATCTTCTGAACTATCTTCGCCTTCATTGAGACTTTCTGCTGATCTTTTATTGTCGTTTGTGGTACTTTCAGACACAATATCCGAATCTTCGCCCGATGAGTTGTATTGATCCTGTGATAAGTTTTGAGAAGCTCTTTCAGAAACATTTTGAGAGATTGATATCGCTTGAGATTGTTCAGAAAGAGGGTAAAATTGTGATAATTGAGTCTCTTGAGTATCTTCATTTTCTAAAACGTTCTTCTTTGACAACTCACCCACTGCTGTTATCTTGTAAGACTTCCAAGCATCACCAGTGAATAATATAGCATGCTCTGGTTTAAGAACACCGTCGTTCAGTTCCAACAACTTTCTCAAAAACTGCTCCTTCTCGAAAAATTCATTGTCTTCTTCATCATCTGAGTCTTGGATAAATTCAGATGATTTATATTCGTGTTCTCGTGTCAATCTTCTTGGATCTGGCTCGTCGATATCACTTATATCATGCATAGCTAATCTCTCGTGTCTGTTTCTCTTTGACTTTGTCTTTTTGTGAGATTTGGAGACTTGTTGTTTTGATCCTTTGACCTTTTTACGACGAGCATGCCCCAATCTGTTTCCTTGAGAGCTCGATTCAATAGATATTCTATTTTCAAGCTCGTCAAGTCTATCCAAGTCGGTGACTGTATTGGAATAAAGGTTAAAAGCATTTGTCTCAAACGCGATATCATTCTCGTCCTCTTCATAGCCTGCATTTCTACCATAATTAATTTCAGCATCACCTTCGTATTCTTCGTCATACTCCATGTTTTTGGCAATATAATCAGCAGCAGAAACTCCTGCCGGAAATTGAACAGAAGTTGTGAGATATTTGGTGATAGAACTCAAATCAAGAGTCAAATGATCTAGATCCACATCAGAGGACAATTCACAGGTCTCATCTAGAACATCACAAAGACTGAAGCCAATAGTTTTCAACAACAAACGAAGCCTTGCGTTTTTCAAAAGCTGCTTCTTCACATTCTCATCTTTAGTGTTGAAAGTCTCTACTGGCAGATCTAATTCCGATGGAAGTTTAGAATTTCCTTCAGCGATGTTCAACTGTCTTTGGTTTTCCAACCAGGCATTTCTCGAATCAATTATTCTTGAGACTTCTTCTTTCACAATCTCAACATACTTCCTTTCTCCTTGGTCAATCATTAATGAGACAATAATCGCAAACTTTCTGTCTGTGTCGATTTCGTATCCGTTTTTGAAGAATATCTCTCTTGCAACTTGAAATGTTTTCAGTTCTTTCAACACTTGGCCATGTTCTAAAAAGTATCTCAGACGATGGTCCATCCAAGCTGAAGAATAAAAACATAACTGAACAAGTAAAGACGGAGATTTCTCGAGCTGAGAAATCATCTTCTTCATGTAATATTTGGTGAATGATATCAACTCTCTCTTGAATTTTGAAGAGCTTGACAAGGCTTTTGGTCCATTGCCAGTCATTTGTTGTAACATAATCATAAAGTCGAGTCTGTACAAATCTAAGTGTCTTTCAGCGGTGTAAAAGACTCTGTAGAAAAACGCTAGACACCTTTTCAAATCCTGCTCAGAAATCTCTTGATAGCGCTCGAACAAAGATATGTGAGTCTGTATTGTATCTCTGTGAATAAACTTTTGCTGGTATTTGTTGAAATCGAGAGCTTTTATACGATGCGAGGCTATTTCTTCCTCTTCGCTATCGCTGTAATTCTGTTCCGGGTTCTTTTTGGCCCTGCGGCCTTTCTTTGATGTGACATATAGAGTCTCATCGTTCTTGGAGAACTTCTCAAGTGTTTTCAAGACAACGTAGACAAATTCAACTACTGTAGATACGTATTTTGAAGAGATCTTGTAAGCATTTCTCGGTATTTCTGCAAACAAATCCAAAGTTGAGTCCACCATGAAAAGTCTTTGAATAACGTTGAATGACATTTCCTGGTCGAAATCCGTAGATGATGTTGTTCGTATTAATTCTGCAAATGCAAGCACTTGCTTGAAACATCTCAAACATGACTCGACTAACGACCACAGCTTGAGTTTTTCAAAACTTTTACGCATTGAAGTTATCACCAAGGTGAAAAATTCATCTTCCAAGATACTGACGAAAAAGCCATTGGCATGCTCTGTGTTTTTGTCATCGGCTATTCTTTTCTCAGTCTCGTAGCCGAGGATCCAAGTTATGAAATCAAAATATTGCAATGTGTTCAACGAGGGGTCTTCAGCGGAGAGTAACCTTCTTCTAGAGCTACGACTCACCGAATCCAAACACCCCTCGATAAAACTATCAATAAATTTGATCATTATCTTGGTGCTCTTTTCACTCAAGAATTTTTCGGCAGAGTTCTGGCCCAACTTTTCATCCAACTCGGTACTCGGGTTGAATTTGGCAGTTTGGATCATTGCCTTACTTGGTCTCCATGATTTGGACTCGTCAAGTTGAGCTAAAGTTGATGCTCTGTCGCTTAGTCCTTTCTGTCCAGAAATGGTAAGTCTTCCATTGTCAATAGTCTGCAATGAAAGAAGAGTACCAAATCTTCCATGTCTAGAAGAGCTGGATTTGAACAGATTCTTCTTCATACTATTTTCTTTTGCCAAAAGCTCTTGTAAATGTGCAGCCGACAGGGTTTCTGTCTTTTTGCTTTGGTGAGGTACAGAATCCTGATGGATGGTAGGTATGAACATTTTAGTGAAGTCCACGCCATCTATCAAGTGGTAAAGACACTCTAAACAACCTGCACTGAGCATCTCTTCGTCCAAATCGGAGCCAAGCATGTTTGTGATGGTCAAGAGATAATCTAAGATGTTATTTCTGTTGTAGCTATCAATGACAGCATTCAACGAGACATCTTCAGCAGTGACACCTGTAGGAAAATTGTCAAGAACTTGATTCGTCTTCGAAGAACTCTTTGAAGAGACCGTTGAGTTTGCAGGTTCGATTCTCAAGATATTTCTGAAGAAATAAATGCAAAGTCTCAAGATTGCAATTTCTCTACCAGTTCTTTCTGATTTGGGCTTTGAGATGATGGGAAGGGTCAATCTCACTACTGCTCTCAAAGCTTTACCTCCTTGAAAAGTCAATATCAGTTTTTTGTAGACAAGTTGGGCTTTTTTCAAGTTTTGATAATGGTCTACTTGGTTTGGTGTAGATTCTCTGGTGATTCTCAAAGGCCATGTGAGTGGTACCAATAACTCGAGAATGGAAAGAGCTATTCTCTCCATATAATTTTTGTTTTTAACCTGATTGCTCATACAGTCCGCCTCCCATTGTGATAGTATTACAATCAAGTCGTTAACCACCAAATTTGTTTCAGCACATGCCAGAGCTACGTCCCATTTGCGTTCCAGCTCGTCCACAGATTTCAACCATCTTTTGATATCTTTTAAACAGGCCAAAGCATCGTCTCCAAGTTTATACTTCTCTGAATCTGATGAGTAATCAACCCCACCTAAAGCTGAGGTCAAGATCGATATGTGTGCTTTGAGAACCTGCTCTTGTTTCGATAGTGTGCCTTTACTCAGATCAGTCAAGGCGCCTATCTTATCTTCTTCCACTACCTCGAGTTCAGCTGCTTCCGTTTGCTCCTCATCACTACTTGTATTCGATGTGAGATACTCATTCTCTGTATAGCTATCCTCTTCTCCGAGGTCTGTTGAATTGGAAGAGCTCATCTTACACCACCTATCTCTTCTGAGTCTTAAATTGTAACCCCCCAGAAAAAAAAACACTGAAAAATGCGCCAAAACTTACGCGTTAGGTGTATCCCTAATTTTTTGTACAGGATTCAGTTGGAACCATGACGAAGAAATGTCTTCAAATGATAAGTAAAAACAGACCAAAATTTGAAGTTCAATGAGCCCGTAACCTCTACGGATGTTCTCCGTAACTACAGGTATAAATTCTTACCTTTTTCTTCAAATTGATACTTAGATTAGATAGTATATAGAACTGAGCATTTTACAAATGTTTTAAATAAGCACAAGCAAGACCTAGGTTATATTGTTTATATATTTTATTTACCGCTGCTGAATTGTATATTGCCAACTCAAACAATTTATTGAAGACGAAGAGGGTTTCAGAGATAAAACAACGTTTGAAAGACACAAAAATGTATATCTACATCTTTCAAGAAGTAGTGAGATAGAGGTATTGCAATAATCACAGTAGGAGTCCTCACTGAACTCTCACAGCAAAAACAAGAAGAAGCCTCTGTTTGAACAATTTAATTTTGAAATAAATCACTAGCAGTAAAGAAGTTTTTTGAAACCAAACCAATCGTGTAAATCAAAAAATTCCCGCTGTTCAGAAAGCTGAATTAATAAAATTCAGGTAATCACTTTATATTGTCCCAAACGCCTTTTGGCTATGTGCTAATCCGATGTAGTGTAACGGCTAGCACGGTCCGCTTTCACCGGGCAAACCCGGGTTCGACTCCCGGCATCGGAATTATTTTTTTAATTTTTACTTCGTCTTTTGTTATTATCTTCGACATTCTCGACAACTCTTACCACGTCGTAAACATTACAGAGCTCTTTTCTATTTTCGAAGGAATCAATTTTATTGTATTTGAGAATTATGCCTCAACTTTTTTTTGGGGGTTAAGATGGTATCTTTGTAAATCAGACCCATAATTTCAGGTTCATTGAAAAAATCATTCTACTTTGTTAAGTAGTATCATCGTGCTAATACTAAATTCCTCTGCTAACACTTTAAACCATACTTCATGATTATTTCGCCTTTTGTTTTCGTAAGAAAATAAATGAAATCTCCTGAGAGCATCAATTAAGTCGTGCACTGTCAACTAATTTTTGATGGATCTGAGGGCATCTCATAATTTTTCCAGAGCCCCAGTTACGTGAAACCCAAACAAACATAAATTCAGTATTGATTAGACCATCCTTTTCCAATACTGTACAATAAACAGTCAGCGATGTCTGGTGTAGGGCAGTCATCGGAGTCAGATGATATAAAGGAGCAAGGAGATCAGCTCACAGATACCATAGGTGTTCTGTCTAATGAACTGAGCTTATATGTTCTCCCCAAGTACGAAGTGCCCAGAGGCAAGAGCATAAGTGAACTGACAATAAGACTGAAAGAGGATCTTCGAGACCCATTGACAACCAATTTCAATGGAATGTCACATAATGACCCACTTCCAGTGGTTCAAAGGAATTTAGGGGCTTCAAATACATCCATATCATCTAAATCAATCAAGCTCCAACCCCCAGGTTTGTCAGATAGAAACAGTCAACTCAAAAGGGAACCATCTTTGAACACCACAAATGTGCACGGAGTTTACCCGATCATTGCAAATTCACAGTCATCCAAAAGATTGAGTAGCATCAGCTCATCCCACGCCATGGTTGATAACGAATCCATCTATAGCGAAATTGCATCGTCATTTTCCAACAACTTCCTTTTCAACTTTGTACGTCGAGAAAACCCGCTTAAGTCTGGAGGATTGGGCAAAGAGTACTGGATAGATGACTCGTCTGCCACAAAATGTTTTCTTTGTGAGAAAAATTTCACGACATTTAGAAGAAAACATCATTGTAGAGTATGCGGTCAGATATTTTGCAGTAATTGTACACTATTTATCTCAGGTGAGAAGTTCAATTTCAATGGGAAGATGAGAGTGTGTAAAAGTTGTCTTAGTTATGCAGATAAGTATGACGACATGGCTTCAAGTGATGAATCTGTGTTGGAAGAAAATAGTAACAAGAATATTGGGGCAGGAGAATCTCTATACCCTTCCAAAAGCATTGACACTGTTTCTACAGAAGTGCAACCATCACTCCGAACTGGAAGTTTTCTAGATCAGGAGGTACTTACTCATGCACCAACACCCCCACCTCAAATGGCCATTCCAACAACTAGATATGGTGCTTCTGTTGAAATACCCTCGAGAACACTTCACAGAAGTAATTCACAAAGACCTCGCAAGTCCCGATTTTCACAGTCAAGTTACAGCATAAGAGCGGGAGCTCTTGGTAAAAATGTACACTCAGCAATAGATGATGGAGCTCCAAACACTGAACATAATAGCACAACTCAACAGCCATCTAATTTGAGATTTTTCCAACAGCTCACCCCTAATCACTTTGCAAGTACCTCCAATCTTTTCAGTTTTGGACTGCAGTCTCAAACCGAGTCCTCATCGCCTCATTTACAAGACTTAAAGGCTGTCAGGACTGGGAGTCCGTCCCATAAATCCCCACAACCATCTTATATACCCTCACCAATCAGCCATAGTGATGATGAGAGCGAGGATGAAAAATCCATGTCATTGTATGAAGCTTTGCACGACACATATGGGGAAACGGATACGGAACACGGGAAATTTAGTCGTATGAATTCTTCAGATGTGATGGTAAATTCCAACGAAAGACAGACAAGAATGAGCACTCAGGCCAGATCCGAAAGAGCTCAAGCCTCTTTATGGAGAATGAAGAACCGGAGAAGGAACAAAACAAACTTCAAGCTAGCTTCAAATTCGCAACAAAACCAGCAGTACATTGGAACTTTCCACAAATCAAAAGCTCCAAATCTTCAAAAAGAGACGTTTGACAAGTTGATCAACAACAATAAGAACAATATGTTTGATTTTACAGGAGGATATGAGGGAGCATCGTCTAGTGTTCTCATCACCAAACCTGACAATAACCTACCACTGGATCATAAAAGAATTTTATCGTTGCCGAACAAGGATTTGAAAGTTTTGATGGAGACTCATGCTTCAAATTTGCTCAAACAAGCTTTAGCAGATGAAGGGCTAGAAAACAGTGAGGAATGGGAAAATACACTTCTCAGAGTTTTAAGAAATATTTCCAAAATCACTCCTGACATACGAGGTGGTGACAGTTTTGATATTCGCCAATATCTCAAGTTAAAGAGAGTTCCAGGAGCCCACATAAAAGACACCGTTTTTGTTAATGGTGTCGTTTTCTCCAAGAATGTGGCGTTAAAGTCAATGGCAAAGGAACTCATTAATCCGCAAATTTGCTTGGTTATGTTCCCAATAGAGTACACAAAGACTGCACAGCAGTTTATGAGCTTAGACTTAGTTGTGGCACAAGAGAAAGAGTCACTACACAAGTTGGTTAATAGAATCATTGCATTGAATCCGGACATACTATTTGTTGGTGCTTCTATCAGTGGTCTTGCACTTGAAATGTTGGATCAAGCAGGAATAGTTGTGGTTCCAAACATGAAGCCTCAAGTCATGGAGAGAATCTCCAAACTAACCAATGCTGATGTTGTGACCTCGATCGATAAGCTTGCAGTTAATCCGCTCCTTGGAACATGCAGCTCTTTTCAAGTAAAACAGTATGTTTACCAAGGATTCAAGCGGAGTTACATTTTCCTCACAGGTTGCAACGAGACGCTCGGGGGAACTCTTTTGTTGAGAGGATCGAATCAACTTGTTTTGAAGAAAATTAAAAACATTCTTGAGTTCATCATATATGTTTTCTTCAATTTGGATTTGGAGTATTCATTGTTTAGAGATGAATATTTGACAATTAACGATAATGTTGAGAATTCCAGCTTCAATCAAGATAATTTCAGCTCTATGTATCAGATCGATTTTGTGGAAAAACTCAAGTCCCGAAGTCTATCGTCGTCATCGGCTATCAAGTTTTACCCACCTCCGTTGCTCTACAAAGCTAGAGAGGCTGATGACGCTTTGAACAGAGCAATTCAAACTTTAACCAGATTAAAAAGCGTTGAAGGTACCGGGGAAGACTTAGATGAAGAGAAACGTAGCGGGTCTATCATATCTCTACTACATGACGACCCCAACTGGAAACAACTTGTGAAGTCTCTTGGAGTTGAAACCATTAATATCTATGATCCACACGATTTCAAAATCATCGAGTATGTTCTTGAAAAGAAAATAGATGCCTTGAGGCTCAACTTGCAAAACTGGCAAAGGCAATGGGAGTTGTTTTACAGTCACTCTCCTTACTTGTTGGAACCTACATCACATCAATCATTACTCTTTTTGTATTCAATGGTGAACTCAAAAACAACCACTCCTTGTGTGGGTCCTGAAATTTTGGGAATAGACTATTATTGGATGAGTGACATAAGTTTGGGCCAGTACATTGAGCATATATCATTGACAGCTAATGGTGAGTGTCCGGAGGGTTGTGGCCACAATTTACTCGATCATTACAGATCGTACGTACATGGTAATGCTAAGGTGGATGTGATTGTTGAACTGTTCCAAAGTAGGATACCTGGATTACAAAATGTGATTCTCATGTGGAGTTACTGTAAAGAATGCAGACAATCCACGCCGGTAATCCCTATGAATGAAAATACATGGAAATACTCATTTGGTAAATATCTCGAGCTTTCCTTCTGGAGCTCCAATGTGAGACTTATTGGACCATGTCCCCATGATTTTAAAAAACATATTAGGTATTTTGGTATCTATAACTTGGCTGTGCGGATGGAGTATTCCAAAGTTGAGACATTGGAGTTAGTAGTTCCGAAATTCAAATTACACTGGAAACCAGATATTGATATAAAGCTCAAATTTGAGTCTTTCAAAACTGTGAAAACAAAATCAAAAGCTCTTTTTGATAGTATATGGGAAAGATTGAATAGGGTCAAAGTTGATAGTATGACCATCGATAAGATGGAGGCGGGCCAAAAGAGAATCGAAGAGTTGAAAGAGAAAGCTGATAGAGAGAAAGAGCACATCCTCAATTTCACCAACGAGATTTATGAGTCAACTGGTGTCACGGAACATTTACCATTGAACGCAGTTGTGAGAAATATACAAGAATTGTCAGTCGAGTGGGATATTGAATTTCAAGAGTTCGAAACTAATTTCATGCCTTCTGAGAAAGATATCTCACGTATCACATCGTCTCAGTTGAAAAAGTTATTTATGGATAAGGATACCGATGCCGATAACAGAGAGCAAAAGCCCGAGAAGCTGTCCAAGGATGAGCTGTCCCAAATTGAAGAGTCTCTTCACGAAAAGCACAACACAGCTACCACCGAGTCTAAATCTCCATCAGATGAGAGTCAGTTGACTGAAAACCTGAAAAACATCAAAACTATTTCAGGAAGGAATGTATCTGAGAAGATTTCAAAAATGGAGGCAATGTTAGGTATGGACGAAGCAGGATCTCCAGAAAAAATTGATGGGAAGATGAAGTTCTTGTCATCGACTCGTAGCATATCAGATCCTCAACAGAGCTCTCAAAAGTCAATCTCAACACCTGGAACTGGTGCAGGGATAGAGCGTTTAGGTACAAACCAACTAGAGCAGGAATTGAGAAGAGATAATTCTGCGGCACAGAGAATCAACTCCAATGGGAAAGTGAAGCAATTAACAACATTGTTCGATCAACTTCATTTCGATCAAATATCTCTGGAGTTTGAACTGCAAAGAGAAAAGGAGAGAAGGAAGCTCATAGCAAGCAGATATCGTGCCATTCCGGTCATTGCGTCGAAACCAATCGTTGAGGTTTATAAAAATGTTCATGATGCTGTGGAGGAGGAGCTCTCTGATGATGAAACTAATGACAAGACGACAAAAAGACGCAATTATGATGAGGACAACGACGACAAACAATTTGACGAGAAGAAAGACGCTTTCAAAGGGGATGAGAAGGACATTAAAAAGCTGACAGGAATACCACCAACAGAGAGAGCTTCTTTAATGAAGACCTTGACAAGTTTCTGGGCTGATAGATCAGCAGCTTTATGGAAGCCTTTGGCATATCCATTAGGATCTACTGAGCACATCTTTGTTGATTCCGATGTCATAGTGAGAGAAGATGAACCAAGTTCATTGATTGCATTCTGTCTCAGTTCCTCAGATTATGTTTCCAAGTTAAAAACCATGAGAGAAAATGTTCCAATTAGCACAGTGTCAGCTGATAATACCTCGGTAATCAAAACCAACCAGGTTTCAAATGATAATGCGACCATATCAGATTCACAATTTGATAATTCGACTGAGCTCGAGAGAATCATGTTGAAAAAGACTGCCATTCATTTGAAATATCAGTTTCAAGAGGGAGCATCTTTGTTGTCGTGCAAGATATTTTTTGCAGAACAATTTGATGCCTTCAGGCAAGAATGTGGCATTGAAGGTAACTTTGTACAGAGTTTGTCCAGGTGTATCAAGTGGGATTCCACTGGTGGTAAAAGTGGTTCATCCTTTTTAAAGACTTTGGATGACAGGTTCATTATCAAAGAGCTTTCACACGCAGAACTAGATGCTTTTGTTAAATTCGCACCTAGTTACTTTGAGTATTTGGCTCAAGCACTCTTTCACGATTTGCCAACTGTTTTGGCAAAAATTTATGGTTTTTACCAGATCCATATCCGAAATCCAATTGATAACAAGAACATTAAGTTGGATTTGCTAATTATGGAGAACTTGTTCTATGATCGCAAGACTTCAAGAATTTTCGATTTGAAAGGTTCCATGCGTAACAGACACGTAGAGCAGACAGGTAAAGAGAATGAAGTCTTGTTGGATGAGAACATGGTGGAGTATATTTATGAATCGCCATTATTTGTAAAGGAATACGCAAAGAAATTGCTTCGTACTTCTTTATGGAATGATACGTTGTTTCTTTCTCGTATGAACGTAATGGATTACTCTCTTGTCATTGGCATTGACTCTGAGAACCATGAATTGGTGGTGGGTATCATAGATTGTATCCGAACCTTCACCTGGGACAAGAAGTTGGAGAGTTGGGTGAAAGAGAAAGGACTTGTCGGGGGTGGTGGGAAAGAACCTACAGTTGTTACTCCAAGACAGTACAAAAACAGATTCAGAGATGCTATGGATAGATACATTTTAATGGTGCCTGACTGCTGGAATCAAGGACCAATCGAATAAGCTCCTGCGAATATTCTCAGTAAAAAGGTATTATTTCTACAAGAGTCTGCATTCTCGCTATTGTTAAAAGTTCCAAATTTCATAAATTCATAAAGTCACCGTAATTGATTACATTACCAGTGGAAGGTGTACCTCCTATGGTATTTGTCCTCTGGTGACCATTTTGTGAATCACTCTTGGAGAACCTACCATAAACTGAGTCTCCCTCTGAAGTTTCAAGCTCCTCTTCACTTGAAATGGGCTTAGAGGATTCTTCAGTGACAATTTGGTTTGAATATGTATAAAAGTTGGAGTTCGCTGTTGGATAAATGGAAGTGGGCATTTCTTCCATTTTGTATTCTTGATTTGTGTTGTACATGTTTTGTTGTAAGTTACCTCCCTGATGAAATACTTGTGGTAACACTGGTTTCAGTATTTGATTTGTGTTAACAGGTTGTAGTATATCATTATCATTTGGAAGTGATAGAAGAGTGGTTGGAACAAGCGTTGGAAGATTATTTTTCAGCAAAAGTTCATCCGGAGAACCTGATGATACGAATCTGTTTGAATTTTTGGGCCTGTTCTTCGGATTTTTGCGATGATATGGTCTCTTTGGTCTGTTGTTATCGTTTTTCTTAGATTCCAGCTCATCCTGTTCATATTTGCGATACTTGGCCAAATAAATTTTCAAAGTCTCTGAATAGTTCTCGAGTCCCAAAGTGTACATTGCGAAAAGTATGTCTTCACCGTTCAAAGTCTTCCGTTTCTCAATTGAACATTTCTCAGCCGCCTGTGAAGTCACAAATGAGATGAACTCGCTTACACATTCCTGAACAGTTTCTTTAGCTTCTTTTGAAAGTTTACCATGTGCTGGTAAAGCATTTCTCATGACTCTCCCCACTGTGACTAGTTAGTAGTGATCTGATGGGATAATTCGATAATGTCACTCACCATTGGCTATCGGTAGAAGCCTGTCTTGCTCCTTGATCTCATAAAGATACTGGTCCTCGGGAGAATTCACCTGTTGGGCCTCATCGGGTTGCTCCAACATGTCAGGAACCAGATCTGTATGCGTTCTGCAGCTCTAAACCTTAATATCACCCCTATTTGGAATTGTTAGGTGAAGCGAGAATCGAGCAGTTTCTGATCCAATTTTGCAACAGATTTATATAAATACTCAGATCAACAAGACGAGAAAGTCATCGATGGAATTTCCGAAAACAGTCACTCAAATTTGTTACGCTGCATGTTGGATCAATGCAAAAAAAAAAATAACGGAAACATCGATCGAGATGGAGAGGCTTGAATTTGGTGAAAATTTATATTGATTTAAAAGATTTTTTGATAGGGCTCGGAGAGACAGTTCGATTCAACGAGATGATATGGGATCTTTGAAAATTAATACATTTGTAGGGCAGGAAGAGCGCTTAAACTACAGTTTGTTCATATCTAGTCTGAAATTCCCTCTTGCTTTATCAAAACCATCTGCGAAAAAGATCCAAATTTTGGCGTTGTCACGTGACTTTGAATAGCTTGGCACGGTAAGGCGTGCACAGAGTATCAAAACGGGTCGTGGCCCGCAGCTCAAAATATGCACGATGAAGTCGTGTACTGATCAAATTCATTTTGGGGGGTTAAACGCCAGTGTGAAGAAGAGCACTAAAGACGAACGATAAATAATGGATGAATGATTTAAAAATTAAAACCGGAGGCAGACGAATGAAGGAACTACCAAACAAAGAAGTAGAGCTAAGTTCCATCTTTAAAGATCACCTATACACGAGATAAAGACTATATGATTTGAGGCGATTCACCGACACGTCAATAAGCTTTTTCCCTTCTTGGACAGTCGTGTGAATCGCGTCAAGAGTTGAGATCTTTGGACAGATCTGCATCGTTTCTCGAGCAAGGAGATCCTTGCTCGAGGCCCTGACTAGAATGGAGGATCGAGGCTGTTTTTAAGGTTTAAGTTTAAAAGGTATTTTGACAATTGGATTAGATCTAGGTGCTAAGAAAAGAAGTGTTGAGAAACGAGATAAACACAACAGTAGTTTTGATTCATAACAAATTGACTAAAATTTGTAACCCAGATCAAAGGACATCTCCAGTTCACCCAGCACATATCCGCTTAAAATTGCTGTAGATCGTTAACCCCCAACTCCTTCGCCCCGCGACTGAAATCCACCAGTTGGCCCTCTCGTCCAAAAGAGGAAAATCCTACGGTTTGGCTCCGCGCAGCATGAAACACCATCCCTCACTATCCAAAAGAGGAAATCGAGGATGCTTCCACAATGCAAGGAAGGACGGGCCGTTTCTACGGTTTCTTGTTTGCAAATTGAGTTCCGATGCAAAGTACCGGAAGTGGACAAAGGTTAGTCCCTTATCTTCCGAATCGAGCGTACTCGGAGCTTGTGATTCTTGCATCTCAGGAAGGCTCTCTTAGCGCGTCTTGTACTCTTTTATTTCAAGTACTTTTTTTTCGTGTAAGGGAAAAGCACCATCGCAGGGTTCGAGTACATGTAGGTGAAGAAATAAATAAATATTCCTCAGAATCTTCTCAATTCAGATCCAATTGACCACCTCATTAAGTACTCGTTGTCTGTGAATAACCATTTATCAACTTCATCTGATCCAACCTTCAGTATCTTACCATTTGATACATCACCAACTTCACACTGAAAAAAAAGGGGTTTCACTACTCATCACATTTTTCCTATTCCTCTTACAACCACGAGAAGCAACCATAAAATCAGCCCAAACCAACCCCAATCTCACAGCACCATTCGTTTCGCGTGATATTTATTCTTCAATTCAATTCCATCCAGAGCTTAGCACTCCATACGCTCCATTTTACACATAAATTAGGGATACAGCGCTACTGAAAATAAGAAATGTGGAATTCTCATCCCAGTTCAGAAGAAACAACTGTGCAACATCCTTCCTCAGAGTCACTCCCTTTGAGAAGAAGATCTTCGAAATTAGGTCCTCCAGAATATATAAAACCAAGACCTTATCCGGTGTTGTTGGAGCGTCTCGAAAACGACTCCAATTCACGTCTCATAAGTGAGTACGAACAGGACATATATTCGCATCTCATGGACCTCGAGCAAAAATCCGAGATAAACCCGAAGATGATTGACTTGCAACCGGAGATCGAGTGGTATATGCGCCCATATCTTTTGGACTTCCTCATCGAGATGCACACTTCCTTCAAGTTGAAGCCACACACGTTATTCCTCTGTATGAACATCATCGACAAATACTGTTCCAAGCGTATTGTATTCAAACAGCACTACCAGCTCATAGGATGCACTGCGATGTGGATGGCTGCCAAATACGAGGACAAAAAATCCCGTGTACCGACTTTACGTGAGTTATCGATGATGTGCCGTAACGTTTACGACGAGAGCATGTTCAAAGAGATGGAAATGCATATGTTGTCCACTTTGGAGTGGAGCCTTGGGCATGTCTCATTGGAGGACTGTTTGCAAATCTCTATCAAAACAGCACGTCGTGAGACACCTTTATCAACACCAACAGGCACGACTCCTAGAAGAAGCTCAATTGAGAGCGCTACAATTGCAGTTGCAAGGTATCTCTGTGAGTTATCCCTTTTTCAAAGAAGCTTCCTCTTATATCCTACCTCTTTGGTAGCGATAACAGCACATTTGATGGCTTCTGCCATCATTGATGACGACACTGCAGCCAATCATCTTTCGCAATTGTTGGAAGAACATAATATGGGAACACACTGTAGAATAAACTCAGTACCGAAATCTTCAAATATGAGCAGTTTACAGTTTGATGGAATTTACGAACAAGATGAAGACGATGAAGAGATGTTTGACGAGGATGTAGAGAACACACGACCAGACCTGAAGTTACCTTTCCTAAGTGGGTTCGATGGCGAGAAATCTTTTATTCAAATAAGACAACTCTCGTTCTTGTTCATTAACGCTATCAATAACCCCTCGGAAATCTTGGTGACAAAATACACTCAATTGGGGGTTATAAACGCTGTTAATGGCTTCCTCAACAAGCACTACAAATTCTTGCAAACTGCTATCACCACACTTAATTTGAAAGAGCTCAAAGTCGAGGAAATGTCTGCACTTTCATTCTCATCTCATCTCTACCAATTATCAGATCTTCTCTTAGGACTTAGAACGTCTCTGTCGATCCACATGCTCCCACCTTCAATGTCATATCTGCCGATACACACTGTTCAGTCTTCTCCTCCACCTTTGACCCCATCATCACAGAATTCATCGTCGTCGATATTCTCTTCTGGCGCTAAGACTCCGAATATGAATAATTTTACAATTAGAAGCACAGGCTCCAAATCCGAGTTCACAACGACCCCTGTGATGGTGAAACAACAACAACAGAGAAGAAAGATTGTGTATCCAAATTCATCTCCTGTTGCTGATCTGTCTTCACCTCAACAGGACGCTGGAGATTATGAGAATCATCAGTTCAAAAAACCTATGCACACAGAACAAGTGTATTACAACGGGTTCCATGATGATCCTGTATCAAGCCCATTATCACATCACCAGCAGAATCAGTCTTCTCAGAGTCAAAATATGATCTACTAAGAGAGTCCTGTTTGAACAACCTGCTATGCTATTCTAACTCCACGTTCCCGCTATGATTTCAGCTTTCAACTGTTTGTTTCAGCTATCATCCTCACTTTTGTACGACTTACTACTAATTATTTAATGCATCCCATTACTTTAATGATAATTCAACTGTAGTAGCAAAGCTCTATCATGCAATCTTTGTATTAAATGTTAATCATTACTTATAAATGCTGTTCTTAATGCTGATTCATTTCTAGTTCCACAGAATCACCATCATCACTAGCATCTCCGTGCCTGGTTTTCTCACCTGGCTTACTTTCATGTTGGGTCAACATGCCACTTTTGATGGACCCACTGTCCATGGAATTGCTAAAGCTTCTCCTATGCTTCAACGATATATCGTCTGATGAGTTCCCAAGAACACCTCCGTTGGACTCGAAATAGAAATTACCTGTACTGATTGGACTCGAACCCCCTGAAAATTTATGACTTACACTCACTTTTATCTTCTTCTTCCTTTTCATCAACTTTTCAATGCCTGAACTACCATCGACAAATTCTTTTGGAGATCCTAGCTGGATCGGAGAATTCAACATTGGAGTGTCTTCATAATCATCAACATATTCTGTTTCAATAGACGCTTCTCTTGTTGCAACGACATACGCGAGTAAACAGAGAATGAAACAGGTGTTGAAGATCGCCAACCTCCTAAAGAACGTCAACTCAGAGGAAATGTTGTTCAATTTCTTAGAGGCATCGAATAATAGCTGTTGGTGGGTGAGTCTTTGATCGAAAAGAATTGAGCCAGTTTCCTTGTGCAAATTGGTGTACAAATGTTTCATCTGATCGATCTGAGCGTGTATGGATTCGTTGAAAGCGGAAACCAACACTTCAAACTTGGTTGTCTGTCTTTTCTCCAACTTCGTGAAGGCGTTCGAGAGCAATTTGCTCTGCTCTTCAATGTATAACAAGGATAAACTGGCGTTGGACTCTAATAAAGATAATCTCTTCACGATATTCTTGTAAATAGACTCCTGAGTCGTTGGTTCCTTCGTCTCTATAGGCATTGGCTTTGGCACCTCAGGGTCTTTACAAGTATCATTCTCTGTTGCATAGAAATCCTGTAGAAATTGTTCAATGCCTAAATGAGGTAAAACAACAGAACATTCCTCATTTAAAGTGTTGAATCTCTCTGGATCCACAATGGCGGTATTAAAACTAGCCAAAGATCCACTCTCCACCGGTGTTGTGCTGTTTGTAGTGTTTAACACGCTACTGAAAGTAGAGTTATTGTTCTCTACTACACTACCACTGTATTCAACTTCACGATCTGCTTGTTCTTCTCGTTCTTCTTCGTTTTTGAACTCGTCCATCATCGTTTGTCCATGAACTCGTATTACAGAAATTGGGCAATAATACTCGTTCCCATAGTAAGAGAGAACTTCCACTCTTAGATAACGAGCCCAGATAAGAGGGTTTTTAACGTGGAACGTTTGAAGAGCTCTCACATTATCTGCGTCAAACTCACCTAAAACTTTCCACCCATTTATTGGCACTGGGAATCTATCGCTTACTGACAATCTGATCTTTTTAAATGTAGATGAGAAAAACTCATAGTTCCCAAGCATCACGGTATCGACTAAGATGTCTTCACATAGTTCAATTGTAACAAACTTGTTTGCAGCTCCACACTCATTTAAAAGGTAGGAATCCTTGTTTTCGTTTAAAATATAGGCTGCACCTTTAGCCTCTGAATTTGTTTTAACAATTGTGGCTGCACAATCGAACGAAGCATAGTTGAATCTGTCCTTGTACAATTTACCGCCCTCGTCTTCCTCTTGGGACCCCGAGAACATCTCGATATCTATTTCCATATCTTCACCTATCACGCCGTTGATATTTTGATTTATCTGTCTTGTGGGCAGTTTCCCATTCTGGGTCTTGATCTTCTTTGCAGGTGGTTCTTCTCCTACTTTCTGCCTCTTCCATTCTTCAAACGACATGAACCGAGACTCTGGATCCTCATCGAAATCTGTCTCGTTTGAATTGGAGTGCGTGGTTGTAGTGTTCAACTGTGGCTCTCCATTCTCATCTATCTGAACATTGGGCACTGTATCGTTACCTGCATCGTGCAGTATATCGTTAACAGCATAACTATCAGAAACAAATGAGGACTGCTGGGATGAGAATTTTTCATATGAAACGTCGCTATCGAGCTCAACTGATCCTGTCGTTCTAGAAGACTCAAATATCGTGGTGTTTACAGCTATCGAATTATTACTCAGCTGTGAAAGAGTTGATCTCTGAAGTGAAAAATCTAAACTGCTGGGTATCACATGATCTACGGATGTATAATTGGAGCCTTCAACTCTCGAAGCTGTGGCTGATGTCATATTGGACAGTATGGGCACCTCAGCATTGTTATCTTCGGGTAAAACCGTTGAAATACCATTAGTGGAATATGATGAATGAATTGTAGAGTTGATCTCTGTTGGTTGTGCTATCACTGCTGAGGTAGCTGTCAACACACTGGTGCTAATCTGTGTACTTGATACCGTTTGAGACTCCAAAGCTTCCATTAGGTCCTGTCTCCCATCAAAAGCTACCTGCTCAGCAACCAGTACGGCTGAAACAATAAGCCACTTTAACCCAAGAGACCTCATCGAGCAACTTCGTGTATGATCACCTTATAGGTATATCTGCTCTTTTGGTGCAAAAAGTTGCAAGATAACAAGTGATAATAAGTACTCTGATTTCTAATTAAAGCATCGAAAATATGTTAGTAGCAGCAGAGGCTCTCAGATCTCTTACCCAAACAATCTGCGCAACGCGATAGCAGAGGTAGACTGCCATATAAGGAAATTTCGGGCACTTTCCTTATTTGGCGCAGTGGACTGAGGCATCTCACCTTTTGACAGCTCAGCTCACGACATCATTTGAAACACACTTCACAGTCACTGGTAGCATGAAACGGACAAACTACAGAATAATTCAAAGTAAATCTCTATGAATAAGTATACATATAATGTTACAGGGTTTTGGTTTTGTTGAAATTGATTTTGAGCTTGATCTTTGGTCGAGGAGCCGGAGCCGGCTCAGATGCTGACAGCGACGCTGACAGTGAGCCTGATGCGGGCAATCCAGCTGACACAGGAGCTGTAGCAGAATCAAATTCAGGTTTTGGCAAAGGTGTTGAGTTGTCACGTGATTCAGTCACCGCTGCAGAGGATGAAGTAGAATCAGGTAATGTATCAGGCACAACTGGCTCAGGCGCAGTCGGTATGGCCATCTCTGTGGTTTCCAGTTTGACGTAATTTGATGCTGGAGCAACTGGCTCGGTTGAAGCAGGTGGAGGCAGCACATTTTCTGACATTTCCACATCCGGTGTCAAAGACTTGTGAGTTTCAACTGGTACCATCGGATCAGAGCTCTCTAATTTCCCATTAAATGCTGGGACCTCGGTTTTGACCTTGAACTTCTTGGTGTTGATTGAGATCTTGAACTTAGGAGGTTCGGCAACAGGATCGTTCTCCAAAATTTGGACGGAAGAGCTCCGTTCGGACATATCTATATCGCCATTGCTAAGATCTGGGAAAGGATCACTTGACAACGAAAGTTTGACGCTCTTCTTAGTATTTATCTTGACAAAGCGCAAAGGCAGATTTGCAGATGCTCTGATGATTTTAACGTGGGATGGAACAGGGTTCAGTGGTTTGGCAAAAGCTGCCAACTGCCTTCTCGATGAAGGGTTTGTGAATTTCAATGATACCAATCTTGTTGAAGCTTTAGAAGAAATCTTGGGCGGAGCCTTCACAACAGGTTTAGGAACAGATGGTGTTGGTACAGCTAGTTTGATGGAAGTCTTGGAATTACTTCTGGCATGGGCTCCAGGTCCGGCAGCTAACTTGATTTTAGGCACTGTAGGCGTGGCTTCAACTTTGACTTTGGCCTTTTTCTTGTCCGTGAAGGATGGAATGTGGATCTTTAACCGACCTTTTCTCTGGAAGATCACTTCGTAAACTTTTGTCAGCGAGTCATCCTCGGGGACTTCCACTTTCCCAATTTTGGCGACAACCTTCTTTGTATTCTTTTTGTCTATAGTGACCAAGAACGAGTTCCGAGGTTCGAATAAGATTTCACACACATCAAAAAGACACCTTTTCAGCGCTATACTCAACAAATTTGAATGGATAGCACTCCAAACTTCTTCCTTGAGAGCTAATCCGAAGGCATAATCTCTTCTCAATACAGAAATTGCTCCTGCAATGGTTGCTCTAGCAAATGCATCTTTTCTCGAGTTCATACTGAATTTGTTAGTCGAGTCCTCGGTAAAAATTACATCCAGGCCATTTAAGCCATTCCCAGCATTTGAATTCAAATCGTGTGAAAAATAAAACTCATCAAACTCTGGATCATCGAGATAAGAAGGTGTCCCATGAATTGCAGCAATAGTTATCGCATTAGCAAAAACCCTGATCAATTGATACTTCAGACGTTGGGAAAAGTCAACCTTGGAGACCGTGAAGAAATAGTGCAAGACGTCCTTATTCTTCAACCCGCCCAATGTCAAAAGACCCTCAAAAGCAACTAATCGTAAATCATCATCAACAGATGTCAATGTATAAGAGAGTAACTCTTTATATGTCAATCGATATAATCCTAGTCTTGACGATTTGATCTTTTGTTTGAGAATTTCCTTTGTTACAACAGAATTGGAAGATGGTAATAAGCGATCCAATTTGATAATCCTCTTGAGCTCAGTGTCGAAATCAACCATAAATTGTGCAACCTCAGGATCTACCTCGTCCACGAGGAAACCACCAGAGTTACAAATTGCAGTGAAAAGCGCTTCAATGATATCTGCCATGTAAAAGCAGTCGTCAAACTTGTTATTTAAGTTATCGTTGAACTTCAACAAGTTAAGAAGAATCTTTCTGACTTTCAAGGGAACTTCTCCGCTTGGTAACCTGACATTTGCCAATACTCTTGGAATCGTCTTCAAAACGAATAAAGAACCAAAGTCTTCAAAGTCATTTGGCGAGGTCAAAAAATTGTTCTCGTTTAATGGTGCCATGATGTTGTAAGGTACTTTGAAACAGTAAATCTCCTGAAAACAACGAAGTAAATGGTGCATACCAATGAAACCGAGGTCTTCCTTGGCCAACTTCCCTAATCCTTTTACTGCTTCAACTCTCACTCCATAAAAATATCTCTTGTCCATCAACGTTCTTGTCAAAATGGAAGAATAAAGAGATGTAGGCTTTGCCACGTTGCTGAAGAATCTGACACTTTCAATTTGGGCTTCAACATCACGGTCCTGTTGCAATTGAGAGTAGAACATGTAGTCAGGTTGAATGAGATCAACTTTACAAATCCACTCAAAATCTGCATCGACACGAATCCACTCGAAAGAGTCCTGGGCCTGGCTATCCTCATCATCCTTATTCGACCAATCTTGTAAATTCCACGAACGAATCTCCTCAGGAGATTGAAGGACATCACCAAAACAGTTGACACGAAGTTCCTCCATCAGTTCTTTGAGAGCTTTCGGGTCGCTCAGATCTTCCTCGTTAAATAGATCAAGTTGCTTTCTACGACCTCTCTTTGTCCTTCTATTCTTTGTGTTGTAAGGTATGTCCAATTTGGAGACTGCATCTTTGAGCTCGACAATATGTTCATAAGGTGTACCATCAGCCTCGTGTACTCTGATTGTCATTGGGCCTTGGAAAACTGAGGGTACATTGAACTCTAGCTCTTCATTCTCAAGAGCATTCAAACTATCATCGATGAAATTTTGATCGGAGTGCCTTGACTCAGAAGACAAACCCGAGACCAACATTCCCTCATCATTCCTGTTATTCAATTCCTGAATCTGCACTTGTCTCACTGTTAGTTCAATAACCATTCTTTTCTTGTTGAATTTCTGAGATATTCTCAAAACAGGTGTTCCAGAGGAGTAAACCCAATTTTTGAAAAAATTATCCAATCTATTATGGTTCACTTTCTCACAAACATGCTTGAAATGATATGTCGATAAACAGTTTCCATTAAATAAATCACTGGACATAGCTTGAAGGAACAATTTCGGGATAACTCTTGATAAACCAAAAGATTTATCAGTTTTGGTCATACGACGATCGAGTATAATCATGACCTGAGAAGCCTTCAACTTGATGAACTGCAAGTCATTTTCAGTATTGATTGGGAATCTAAAAAATTGGTCAGCGAGAGGCCTTTTCCTTATATCTTGATCGCAAATGAGATCAGATCTCAATTTGCTTCTGTATTTGAACTCATTGAGGCCAAAGAGTTTTTTCAAAAACTGCGAGGCCATAAACTGAGCAATACCCAAGACACACCAGATATCATTGTGAGTTTTAGGGACAACATTGACGCCTGACCACTGTTCTGCTAAGACATATGAAAGTGTCTCTGTGCTTGACCAAATAGGTTCAACCTTATCAGCAGCGTAAACAACTTTATCGCTCACGATCGACAAACCAGCAAACCCACAAGAAGTCGAGGGTAAATCGCGAACGAACAAAATGCTATAACTGTTAAAGGGGTAGGAGCCAAACTCTTTGGAATAGAAGTCCATTGCCTTGGACAAAAAGATGCAGGTGTTTAGAGTGTCATTTTTCTCTCCAGGAAGAAAGTAGACATTTTTTGACACATTCGAGACATTATTTGGTAGTTCTGGATTCTCAGCCTCTGGGTCTTTTACCTCATTCAGTTCTTCGTCTATCCCCAATAGTGGGAAACTTTCGAATGGTCCAATAGCAAAACCTACATGCTGGGCAGCAGTTGGACTATAGATTTGAAAGCTGCAGATCTTTTTACTGAAATCTGTAGTATGAGGAACCTCGGTGAAGTTCAACAATTCTGGCGACACAACGACAATTTCTCTGTCCAAGTCAATTCCAGAAGAATTGTCTTCCTCTTCCTCGTAGTCTTCATCATCTTTTCGCTGTTGTTTTCTCATTGCTATATCGGCCTCTTTGGTACCGATGATCTTACTGTCACCTATGTCTCCTACAGTCTTGGGGACACTGACATTGATTTCCCAAGTGTTTTTCTCGTATAAATTGTCGATGCAAGGTACCCAGCAACTTGCTGAAAAGTTCATATCATTGTTAACAGTGTAACAACACCAGTTATCTCTCGGAACGTTTGTTTGAAGTCCACCGTTGAAAAGAAGCCCATTCCTTGGGTTTTTCACGGTATATTTTATTCTTATGTACACGGGGGCGTAGACGAGTTCCTGATTGATGAAAGTGTTAGCGGCTGAGAATGGAGTGTTGTGGTTTGACTTTGAAGGTGAATAATTGTTGTTCAGTGGTCTCAATCGTACGCCATCTGGGAAATTTACGGTCAATTCCTCGGTATTAGTTAAAAGAAGTGGTGTGTAAGGGTGATGGTAGCTTTGTTGGGCACCTAGTGAGTCCGTGTTGATGTTGAGTTCTTCTAGATGGTTAGTATTCCCGTAAATCGGGTGAAATTTCCCTTTATAAAGGTGATGCTGGTGCACATCAAAGTTTTTTGAGCCTATGTCGTGTAGTGGATTAAACAGTGGGTCGTGTGGAGCGAGCACTCCTGGAGTTAGGTCGTTGATCGTATAGTGTTCAGGGTTGTTCATGTATTCATCATTCTGATGGAAATCAGAGTATTGGAAAAGTGCTCTCTTGTTGTTGACGAGCACTTCCTCGACTTGAATGTTTCTACAGTCCAACTTGACCTGTCTCAAGCCCAGTTCCAAGGCTAGCACAGCTATCTCTGTCTCTCCATGGACGATCTGGTTTGCCAAATCGACATCGAGGTTCACCTTCTGATGAGCCACTTTCAACGGCTGTCTATACGCCACCTCACCGGGGGCACCTCCCTTCTGTCTTCTCGCAGTCAAGGGGGTCTGCAAGCTGTGCCCGGAAGGATGATCGTAGGGAGCTGTTGATGGCATTTCTCTGTGATGTTTCCTTAAGATGCTTTAGAAAGATAGATGTGTTTTGTAGAAAAACTAAAAACAAAATTGGGATACAATGCACGACCTTTTAAGGACGTGACTTTGGGTGGTGTCAGATGGCGGGCCCGGGGGTTGTTGCAATTGGTGAAATGAATCAAATGGAGTGAAATGGAGACATTCAAAATGCGGATTGAGAGGTGTTTAAATAGCTCACCTTTTTGGTCTCCGCTGCTGGCATTTTAGTAGTGAGAGGATCAAAAACAGCGTGTGGGTGTTTTTTTTTTTCTCTAATGGTGTCCACGGAATCACTAAAAGGTCCATCAAAGAACACAAACATCGTCTTTTGCCATACTCAATTGGACGGCTCGTCTCGATCACGCCTGGTGAATTGAGTGGATTTCAACTGATTATAGGTGTATTTTTGGAATCCAGGAGCTGTTTAAGTGTATTTTTGTTATCTACTGCAAAGAGATCGTCAAGAGATCGTCGAGGGATCAACTATTGTCTAAGGGTGTTTAACTATCTGGGGGGTTTTAAACTGTTGAAAAGATCAACTGAGTAGCATAAAGTTGTGTTATATTGTAAGGATTTATCTCCCTAGAGATCAATTGTCCAACGATTTATTCCAGTGATTAAGTAAAGAATTGTTGAAGGATTATAGTGTCGTTGAAGAAGTATTGGTGTCACAGGTCATATCGATATCAGCATATTGATACTAAAGGAAGTATCATTTAATTGCGAAGACCTTTTGTATAATACCAGGGTTCATCGCTTTAGTTTGAGGCTTATTGTTCGAGAGTATACCACCTTGAAGACCATTCAAGTACTTAGGTGTCTTTTGTGGGACCAAACCAAGAGGAAGCTATAAAAGGAATCTTCGAGAAAGAGTGCAATAGTATCTCATATACGAAACGGGGCTCTTTAAGAAAACAACACAAAACAGCTTCTATTTCTTAGGACTCTGGAAGAATCTGAGCTCAAGTAAACAAGACAAGAAAGGAGTTATATCAAAACCAAGATCTCCTATTCAACCATCACATTCCCACCACAAATATATTCAAAACCATGGATCAAGTATCAGGGAACGCTCTTCTATTGAGGTTTATAAACTCGTCCCATTTCAACATCTACTACTCCATTAGCTATTTGATCAGATATTCAGATGTTATTGGAATACAGCACTATATCTGTAACAAATTGTCCACCAATTTCTCCTTGGATGAGCTCAAATTTTTCATTCCACAATTTATCCAGATTCTCTTGACTGTGGAATCTGATTCTTTGGCACTTGAAGAACTCATCAAGGAATTGTGCTCCAGAGATGTGCATTTCAGTATTCTCACCTTTTGGCATTTACAGGCAAACATACAGGAATTGAGCAAGGATTCAGGTAGTCTTAGCTTCCAGATATGTAAAAGACTCTTAAACGACTTGCAATATGAGTTGTTCAATATCCAGTCTTATGGCTCATCTGTCAATGGTGCCTCAGGTGTTGTCAAAGCACAATCTCCTTCGATGTTCAGAGAAAATGTGGCTCCGTCGATAATTTTGGCTGCAGGAATAGCCCTGTCTGTAGGATTACCGCAGATCAACAAACATATTGCTCCAATAGTGAAGGTTCAAGGTAAACTGTCCAAATCGTTTGTCTTCGAAGTGGTCAAGGGCTTACAGAAACAGTTGAATAGAAATTTGACGTTGAAAAACACAAAGAAAAATGCATCCTTGACCAGGAGAATAAAAAGCGACGACGATTACTCAACAGATGAGGAAGAGTCAAATAATGCAGCACATAAGAAAACTTCAAGCACCGATAGTGCTCGTTTGGACTACCAATTATCGAGAACTTCTCTTTCGGACCTTGATTTCGGCTTGATCGATAAGTACGCAGACGAGAATTTGCCTCATTTGAAGAAATCTTTGTCGAGCAACAGTCTCATCAAAACCAGAGCACACAGGTCTGACTCCTTGAACAACCTCGCAACTTTGCAGAAATCTCCATTGGGAGAAGCTGTTTCATCTATGCCAAACTTGACAACTGCAAATTCCTCCACATTTTCATCGTTGACCATCGATGATGCTATAACACCAATGGCTTCCAAAGAGGCAAGATACAGCAGTGACATTGAAAGCATATATGAGCCTTCTACTCCAAAGAGAAAGTCCTCATTACGTCAAGCAGTAACGACTTTGTCTACTAAACAAAAGATCAAGTTGTTGAAATCGAATTACTTCAAATGTGAGACCCAATTTGCCATTGCTCTTCAAAACATCTCAATGAAGTTATCTCAAGTTCCAAAAGAAGCAAGATTATCTGCTTTACGTGCTGAACTTTCCATGTTGAACAAAGATTTACCATGTGAGACAGATATTCCGGTGCTTTTCCCATCAAATTCCAAAGGAAAACTCCATAAAATTGTGAGAATACCACCTAATGAATCTGCGGTATTGAATTCCGCAGAGAGAGTGCCTTTCTTGTTGTTGATCGAATTCTTGAGCGATGAAGTAGATTTCAACCCATCTTCTTCTTCCAACGATCAATTGTTAAGAGATCTCACAAAGACTAACGACCATGACAATAAATTCTCACCACTGAAGGATTCTCAAAACTCACCACAGGAAGTCTTGAAAGATCGTAAATATGTCTTTGATCTCGCGGGCTCAATGCATACCACTTCTCAAACTGAAAGTAGAAGCCAAACTCCTACTTATTTGCGTGGTGATCTCGGTACAGGTATCACATCTTCTGAGTCAGTATCTGAAACTGATTTGGCAGATTTCTCTGTTGTCAAATTGTCTAACAAGAATGAAAATGAGGTTTTGAGAGCTAAGAATTTTATAAGGAAAGTGAGTGATGTACCAATTATTCCACCTGAGAATAGTGATAAAGTTACCCAAGAAGGTGAGGATCTGCCAGTTGTGCGTAACGAGGATTTGAGTTTCCTGTCTCATTATAAGTTGGAAGATGGAGAGTCTCCAAACAGTTATCTCGTGACACAAATGAGAATCGCGGCAGTGATGTTAACACAACTCGACTCATCATCCAGTCAGCTTCCACAAGCTCAGACAGCAGCTATTAAAGCACGTCTTATTGCTTCGATGCAAGCGCTTCAAGATAACTTTGGATCAGTGTCTGATTTGGAGGACATCCATGGTGCTGCTGGTGAACGTAAATTGGAGAACGATTTGAAATTGGGTGGTGTCAAATCGGAGATGAACAACCAGTCGAACTACTATCTTGGTGAAGACTGGGCTGCAAAGAAGGAACGGATCAGAAAAGAGAGTATGTTTGGCCATTTGGAGAATTGGGATTTGTGCTCAGTGATTGCAAAGACAGGAGATGATCTTACCCAAGAGGCATTTGCCTGTCAATTGATCCAGGCCATGTCTCAGATTTGGGCTAGAAATAACGTTGGAGTGTGGGTCAAGAAGATGAGAATCTTAGTAACATCATCTAATACCGGGTTGGTCGAGACCATCACCAACGCTCTTTCGATCCACTCGATCAAGAAAGCTTTGACCCAATATCAAATTGAAGACAACGAGAATGTCAAAGGTAACATTGCAACCTTGAAGGACCATTTCATCAAGACATTTGGTGATGTGGACTCGATGAGATACAAAAGAGCTCAGGACAATTTCACCAAATCGTTGGCTGCATCTTCGATCATTTGTTATATTCTTCAGATCAAGGACAGACACAACGGTAACATCATGTTGGACAACGAAGGTCATATCATCCACATAGACTTCGGGTTCTTGCTTTCGAACTCACCCGGGTCTGTTGGATTTGAAGCTGCTCCTTTCAAGCTCACCTTGGAATATATAGAGATCCTTGGAGGAACAGACTCTTATTTCTACAAGAAATTTGTCTCTTTGATGAAGGAAGGGTTCAGGTGTATCAGGAAGAATGCTGAGAACTTGATCACGATGGTGGAGTTGATGCAAAAAGATTCCTCTTTGCCCTGTTTCAAGAGCGGTGATAACACCAGTATACAGTTGAGACAGCGGTTGCAATTGCACTTGACCGACGACGAATGCGATGCATTTGTCGAGAATGTCTTGATCGGTAAGAGTGCTGGCAGCATTTACACACGTTTGTATGATCAGTTCCAATTGTTGACCCAAGGGATCTACAGTTGAAGGCATATGAAACAAAAAGCGTATAATGATGAATTGAAATACATATTTAAACGTACATTTAAGATGGTGGTGATGGGCTATAGCCTCTTCAAAGAGTCGAATCTCTTCTTAAGTTCGTCAAAGTCGTCATCAATAGATTTCTTGACATATTTTGGCAGTTTAGGTTTCTTCTTGGACACGTTGATACCATCAGGTACCTTCACCTCTGGGTGCAAATCTTCCAAAGTCTTCTTAGGAGGAATGACTTTGATCGGTTTCTCGTTATCAGTCTCTGTTTTCGACGAGGACATCCTTCTCTCAAATTCAGGCATGGAGGTGTCGTCTTCTTCATCTATAAGATCGGCACTCTCTTGTACTTCTATAGCTGATTGGTCCAGCACCAGTTCTGCTTCTTCTTCACTCTCTTCTTCCTCTTCTTCTTCCTCATCGGACACCACTAATTTGCTATAAGGTACACTATAAGCTTTAGCGATCTCGGACAAGTATAAATTGACCAACATTTCTCCCGGTGGCTGTAGAGAGCATCTCTTGACCACTTTTTGAGGAATGATATCGTTTACGTTGTTGAGAGCATCCTGTGCAAACTCTTTACCGAATTTCATTATGAACAAGTCTTTCAAGTCCTTCACCTCCTTGACCTCTCCAGTCTTAAAAGCAGCATATATTATCACCTTGACAGCTTCTTCCAACCCTGGGTCGCAGGTCGTGTGTTCAGCACCCAATAATCCGATTCTTGCCAACAACAATTCACAGTACAACTCCAAGTACTCAAACAATTCGGTGTAATTGTCTTCAGCAATGATATTCTCGACTTTGATCTGAGCACTTTCTTCTTTACCTTGTAACAACAAGTCAGCAATGACTCTTCTTTGCTGTTTAGAGATAGCTGTCTTCTTTTGCTGGATGAACCGTAGACGGCTAATAGCCATCTTGAGATAGGTCTTGATACGTGACTGGTGTTGTTAGTAAAGAATTGGGTTTCTATAGAGGTATTGAGAACTCACCTGTAAGGCAATTGAGGGCGGAGGCAGCATCTTGTCTAGTCACCAGTTATTCGATGTATCTGTTATCAGATTCTGTTCTGTTTCCAGGTTTTTTCTGCACGACCAAATTTTTCTTTATCGAACAGTGCGCTATTTCCTCTTTAGGAGTTTGAGTACCAACGCACGACTATGTCTTACAGACTCTGTTGAAATCACTGTTGCCTCCACCGTTTCGAATGGTAACTTGTGGTTCATGTCACTTTAAAGATTACAGTGAGAATGTTTAGTGGCGAATCAAATTCACATTAACTTATAATACATTCATTTAATATACAAATACAATACTGATACTACTCTTATACAGTCATCAACTCCACCCCTTCACCAGATCCGTAAATATTCTGAATCAAGTACATGTTATAATTGGCCTCTGCCTCCAAAAATCCAACCTTCAATTCCATAACCTTCTTATACTGTTCAACAGCAAGACTTGCCAATCCAAGCATATGGAACGTACGCCCTAAATTGTAATGAGTCTCTTGAACATCACGATCAGTACACTCAGGGTCTGCTCGCTTCATCTCCGAATATTTCATGAGATATGCAACTCCCTGCAAGATCTCAAGATTTCTATTATTCGCCAATCTGTTCATCGCCCGGTGGACATGTCCTAATCCCAAACAGAAATAGAGCATCGGTTCATTCTTCCAACCATCATCGATCAATTTGTGAATGTACGCCAAATGGGACATGTAGCTCTTTGTTGATAACAAAAGTCCAGCATAGACATAGTTCAACAACGGATGTTCATGACTCGTGTCCACATCTGAGATATAGATGTTTGCCAGCCCCGAGATCTTGGTCTTTAACCGAAGGGAATCAAATGCTTTGATTTGTCTGAGAAAGAACTTTTGATGACTGCTATGGTTCTCCTCAGATATCTCAAGGTGGCCTTTGTGTATCATAATGAACAATTTAACAGCGTTGGATGAGAACTGATGTTGAAGCAAACAGCTTCTTGTATACTGGGATAACTTTTCCGATTTCTCGAATTGAGCCGATATCGAAATACCGACTAACAGAAGCGTGATATCTGTTGCTTCCCCAGTAAAACAATTCGCATTCTCGCATGCTTGGAGAACGTTGAATGCACTTTCATCACCTTGCTCTGCTAATGCTAGACAGAATTGCATCATCAAATCGAACCACTCTGATAGATCTTTTCCTCTGAAACTACCATTGTTTTCAACAGCTTTACCATATGTGCGCTTGTCCAAATCATACTGCTCTCGCACTCTAGTGATTCTGGCAATTCTTCTATTCAAGTTTGGTTCAGAAATTCTACTCTCTGCCAAAAACTTCTTCAAAGGTTCAGACTTTTCACCATAAAAAAACCCTCTGGCAGGAACAAAGATCTCCAAAAGTAAAGTGACCGTCTCCATCCAAGTGCTGACCGAAAACTTGTCACCTTTCTTCATCCCTGGTTCCAATCTCGAGGCACGATTGAAACTTTCCAATACAAAATTTGTCAATTGCTCGTCCTTTATATACCATTCCTGATCTGTCAACTTTGCAAGACGACGTTTTGATTGATCTTTAGGTCTATTTTCGATCAATGCCAAACTTGTGTCGTCTGTCATTTGTGCATCTCCTTCATCATCAATTGACAGTGGCTCTGCTTCTTGAGGAAGCTTGTCTTTTAAGGCAAAGAATTTCTCCATCATATCGTCAGCGTATTCTTGCTCACCCAAAGCATTGGCAATTTCAATAAGACAACCAATCACGTCCAAATTTTCAGGCTCAAATGTGAGACACACTTCGTAAGCACCTTTGGCCAGTGCATAATGGTGTGCGTTCATCAAACATTTACTTATTGAAAAGATCAATTCACTATTGTTGTAATCTTCCACATGAGACAATGCTGAGAAAAACTTGAGTGCCTCATTGTACTTACTCTTCGATTCCAATGCTTTACCAACGTCGTAGAACAAATCAGCGTTGGCATCGGTGTCACTAGCTAACAAAAACTCAAAATGTTTGAAAGCTTCTTCAAATGATAGGGTATTGAGTCTGAAGAGACCCATTTGCACTCGAATATCGATGGGAAGTTCGTGGTCAAGATGTTGCTCTGTCTCTGAGAGTGATTTAAATTTAGGATTCTCGAACCTACGTTCATCAAATTCTGAATCATCAGTTGAATCATTCCACCAAGTTTGCGATTCTCTTCCTTGTATCCATCTAGCTATTGGTTTGACATAGCTCAAGCCCAGATCCCAAGCTGTTTGTTTGGCAAAAAGTTCGGTTAAAATGTTCAACTCTGACCAACCAAAGCTAACTGTTGATAGCACCAATTCTGGATTGACAGAATGCAGTTTCCTAAATCTCAGGTTCTCTTTAAAGACATTCAAGTAGATATCTACAGCCTCTCCGATTCTGTTTTGGTTCACATAGACCACTACCAATTCTTTCAAAATGTTCTCATTGGTTGGGTCCAATTTAAGCAATTTTTGAAAGCTATCGGCTGCCTTCACGTAATGTTCAGTTTCTCTTAACAAGATACCTCTTTTAAAAATGGCCAGAAGGTTCTTCTTTTTACCAGATTGCACGGCTCTTGTATAACAATACATTGCTTGTCGTGTATGGCCCAATTCATAGGACAAATCCCCCACAGTGGTCCAGAACTCTGAATCCCATGGATGTAAATGGGCAGCTAAGATCCAGAAATTGCAACATTTGGTGAGCTGATTTTGTGTTTGATAGATTTCTCCAATAGTTTTGTAAGCAGAGAAGTTCTTAGGGTCAAGTTTCACCACTTCCAAATAGGATTCGAGTGCTACTTGGTAGTCGTTTCTAACAAAAGCCTCGTTAGCGTTACTCAAGATCATTCGCACCTCTGGTGACACTTTATGGGACCGTGCTCTTACCAGGGCAAGACCTCCTTTCCGCCTCTTTGGCTTCATATTACTCAGCTCTCTCAAGATGTTCTTGAATTCGAACTCATCGTTCATGAGATCTTCATCTTCGTTAGGATCGTAATCTTCGTCCTCATCAGAGAAGTCAAACTCAAACTTGTCCTCTTCACCGGCAGATTCTTCTTCACCAGCATCTTCCTCGACTTCCTCGTCATCTTCGTCATCTTCAGACTCTGACTCCGAACCTAGAAAGAGCCCTTCACCCATCTGATCATCATCTTCTTCATCGTCACTGATAAGCCTTTTGAACTGATCGATATCAACATTGCTGTAATCGTCATCTGAGGGGTCACCCGATGGTGCGAAATGGTGATCCAATTGATTCAAATGGTCGTCCTGATCAGCAACTGCTGCTCCACTCAGCTGTGTCATATGGTTAGTCCCCAATTGAGGCTCCTCCTTTATTTATATATTTTTGGTGGAGGCCCCGAAAGATGTTTAAGCAAAAAAAAAAAAAATATAAATTTCGATCTTTGTGTCATATAAGTAGTGGCAATTTAGATAGAAAGATGGTAAGTTTAATATAATAAGATTCTAATGGTGTTTCAATGAGGCTCAAATAGAGTCAAATGAAAGAACTTGATGATCCAGCAGTGTTTTATAACCAGCTGGGGCTCCAATGGCACCTCAAGTCATAAGATCAACATCATACTAACACCTTCAGTTCAGTGGATTTGCAACTCAATTCATGATCCCTCGTAAGTTCGAGGGATGGTTTAGATGTTATCCAATAGCGCTTATGCCAGACTCTATTCGTAAAGATGATGCCAATTTTGGTGGTAAAATCTTCATGCCTCCATCAGCTTTGGAGCAGCTCTCCCGGTTGGAGGTGAGTTATCCAATGCTCTTCGAGCTTGAAAATGAAACCACGGAGTTGAAGACACATTGTGGTGTCTTGGAATTCACCAGTGAAGAGGGAAGAAGTTATTTGCCACAATGGATGTTTGATACTTTGGGACTACAAGTAGGTGGATTGGTAAAGATCACAAACACCACGCTTCCTTTGGGAAGCAATATCAAGATACAGCCTCAGAGCGAGGATTTCCTCGAGATCTCCGATCCAAGAGCGGTGTTAGAGAATGCATTGAGAAATTTCTCCACTTTGACTTTGAACGATAGAATAGATATCCAGTACAATGGACATATCTTCAACTTGGCTATCGTGGAGTGCAAACCAGCAGATGCTATCTGTGTTGTGGAAACAGACTTGGTGACCGATTTTGAAGCACCCCCAGGTTACGAAGAGAAGATGGAGAAATTGAAACAAGAACATCTTGCCCAAAAACTGAAACAGGCTTCTAACATCGATATCTCACAAGCTCCAGGACCAGGTAATACTGTAGGCGGGATTGGTCAAAAAATCAACTACGAATCGCTTCTAAAGAGTGGGTCCACCACGAATGCATGGTCCGGGGATGGGTTCAAGTTGTCCGGCAAACCTACAAAGCAAGATAAGATAGATGATATCGAACAAGTAAAAGCATTGAGTTTAGATGGTGAACCAGCTGTACTTAACGTGGATATGAACGTTTTGTTTTTCGGATTTCCTTACGTCCCACCTCAAAAGAGTGACAGTGCAGACTCCAAAGATGATCTGCAAGACTCATTCCAGGGCAAGGGTCAATCGTTAAGAGCCAATAGGAAAAGAAAGAAATGATATACATGATCTATAATAGTTATTCACCACATAATGCGCAAAAAATCTCTTTCGCTTTCTGTATATGCTCTTATATTTTCGTAATAATCAATTACATTGCATCATGATCTGAGTGTTCCTTGGAACTGCTATTATATATATTATATGTATATACGAATTTGTATTCGAATTCGATAAAACATTAAGTTTTATCATAGATGGTGTTTAGCCAAAAATTTCCATAATAAGCGGGTTTAGCTCAGTTGGGAGAGCGTTAGACTGAAGTCGTGTAACCACGGTTCAATTTGCCATCTAAAGGTCCTTTGTTCGATCCAGAGAACTCGCATGTTTTTTTTTTTTTTGAGCCTCACTCATCACGCGCCCCTTTTTTTGTATGCAGTCTCATGCAGATCAATTAAAGCTACAACATGCGTTTAGACTGTGATTCTTTTTCCAGTTTTATCTACGAATAAGAAGCAAGACACCAAATGCTACAAGTCGAAAGTATTAAAATTTAAAATTATCTTTCACATTAAAAAATTATGTATTATTAAAAAACGATCATCAATTTCGTAAACTCATGTTTGGAAAGACTAGACAGTTGAAGTTTGACTGTGCTCTTCAGAATGCGATTCCAATGGCTTCTTTTCAAGCTCTTCACTAAGAGTTGGTGGAACCCATGAAGAGGAATTCCATGGCTTATAGTCGGAAGCGTACAAGATATCGACATCTTCCAATCTCAAACCTTTAGTTTCGTAAACGAAGAAATGGACGTAGAAAAACGAGAAGACCAAACAACCGACAAAGACGTAACCGTAGTAGAAATGAATGGATGAAGTAATGAATGGAGTAAAGAACGAGATCAAGAAACCCCAGATCCAGTTAGCACCTTGAGCGATAGCCATAGCCTTAGATCTGATTCTCAATGGATAACATTCAGAGACAACAACGAAAACACCTGGAGCCCACGAACTTGCGAAACAGAAGATGAAGAAACAGGCAAAAACAATCATACAGTTACCAGCACCTCTAGAAGTTGGTCCATCATAACCATGAGGATACAATCTTGTGACACCAACAGAGGCAAAGACGACGAAACAAGCAAGTTGCAAAGCGGCACCGTATTTCAAAATCTGTCTTCTACCAAATCTATCCATAACGTAAATACCGAAGAAGGTAGATGCGAAATTGACAATACCCAAAACGATCGAAGTCTCAAAAGAATCATTCAAACCAACAGCCTGGAAAATAGTAGTACCATAGTAGAAGAAATAGTTATCACCAGTCAATTGTTGTAACGATTGTAACATGACACCCATAGAGACTCTGTAGAAAATCTTTGGTTTACCGGTAAACAATTCACCCCACGATGCATTACCAGCCAGTCTCTCCTTTTCAATACCTGCTTCGACTAAATCAATTTCAACTTGAACAGATGGATCTTCAGGAGTAACTTTGTTAACTTTGGCAATAGAGGCTTTAGCTTCGTCGAATCTCTGTTTGGAGACCAAGAAACGTGGTGATTCAGGCATAAATGTCATACCGACAATCATCAAGATGGCCCAGGCAAAACACAAACCTAATGGAACTCTCCATTGGACAGAATTGTCATAAGTCTTGGTACCGTAAGTGGTACAATAACCCAAGAAAATACCCAAGGTAATCATCAATTGGTAACAAGAGACTAAAGTACCTCTAATATGTTTTGGAGCAGTTTCAGAAATGAACATTGGGGATAAGACAGCAACACCACCAACACCTAAACCGGAGATAATTCTACCGATGAAATATTGGTACCAAGCGTGAACAGAAGCAATTTGAATGATGATACCGACCATGTAAACAACCATGACGCACATCAAACCAATCTTTCTACCGTACATATCACCCAATCTACCTAATGTGACACCACCAATGGCACAACCAATGTTGAAAATGGAAACCATCAAACCGGTTCTGACGTTTGAGAAATAAGCGGTACCATCTGCGTGGTGAGAACCAAATCTATTCAAGAAATCCGACATGTTGACGAAACCGGAAATGGTACCGGTATCCCAACCGAACACGAAACCACCAAAGGCAACTAACAAACACAAGACCGAGACGGCAATGTACTCACTGGCAGCTTTCTTTGGGATATCGATGATAGGTTCTTCCTGTGTGGTTTCTTCCTTCACAGGAACTTCCTCATTAATTGGAGTTTGTTCTCCAGTATCTAAGTTAGACATTATTATATCTGTTTATAAGTATCTATAATTGTATGTTTTGTATTGAACTATGTTCGTACAATGAATGAATCTTGAACCAGACTGAAGGGAATTTGTGTGTATATTTATATTCCCCAAATTACATGGGGGGTCCTTGTCATGTCACTTCATATTAACGTACATCTCCCCCAGGTTGCAGAAAATCACTTCAAAACACACAACAGTGAGGTGATGGGTGATCCCGAATCTTACGTTTCGTAAGTCCGTGTAAGTCTAACTTGCCCCAAGGATAACTGATAACTTCCCTTCTAAGAATTCTATAATATGCATCCCTTTTTAAAATAAGCTTAAATTATGGAAAAAATATGTTTTTCCGCTCGGTTCCACCTCTACTCCCGCAGATACATGCAGCTCTAACACTATATCAAATATGCACGATCGGAGGGTTTTGCCAAAAAAAAACCTTATTATCATCTGATTTTCCCTATCATGTATGCACTCCGGAAAAAAAGCTCAACCCCATGGGGACAAAAACCTGGAGGAGAGGCGGGAAAAGGGGCTTAATAGTAGCAAAAAATATGGGGGAAAGACAGCATCACCCGACTTAACCGTATTTGTTCCGTAAGTGGGGCAAAACTTGTGGAGTATCCGTGCCGAAATTTTGCCGTGTTGTGTATTCGTGCATATCCCCACCACGCAAGGACCCTCGGCTTGGGGAAAAACTTGGGGCAAAAGCAAAATTAACTTGGTGTTGTTGTAGCTTGAGCCGAAGAGGCCCGCATTGTTGATATTGAGAAATATCCGGGAAAAGGATAAATTTTACTGTAACATTGGCGAAAGCATGCTTTGAAACTAACTACTTTACACAAACCTAATTGGCCAATCTGGCATCCAAGACTGCGATTTCTTGTTTCAAGCTCAGTTCTTCAACGGACTTCACCAACTCCTTCGTACTTTTAGCTATATCGAACACGACACCAGCTAACCTCTGTTTAAAATTTTTGTCAGCGTATTCAGCATCGGACGATTTGTTACTAGCTCCGCATAATATTTCCATTCTTCTGCCGCAGTCCTCCAAGTTCTGCACCACCCAACGCCCATGCTCTCTTAGTTGCACATTTCTTGTTTGGCTCATAGAAGTATTGGTTGCCTCTGTCATTTGCCCCACGACAACACCTATATCCTTCGCACTATCACGTAACATACCTCTAGTTGATTCGGGTTTCTTAATAGATGCCAAGAGGGTCTGAATAGTTGAGATGACATCGACGGTTTGATGCTCCAAATACAAGAGCAACTCATGTAAAGTATTGTCAGGATTCAGTACATTAAACTCGTCTACTTTGAAGTTAGCAGCAGTGGCAGCTTTGTCAAACCCGATATCTGAAACATAATTGCTCTCGGAACTACTGTTGTTTTCATCTAAAGCTTCGGATAAACCTGCTTTCTTGCTAGTTTCTTCCGAGTTCTTCTCAAAGCCGTTCGGTTTTGTTTCGTTCTCATAGGTTGGCATTCTGTTGAGGTCATCCTCCACATTTTTCTCTCTCAAGACTCTGTCTTCGTTACTTTGAACATTATCGGATCTTGTAGAATTACTTAGGGCCACTGGAACCGCAGATTCATCTGTCACAGAAGGAGTGAGTGATGATCTTCTCTTTGCTCCAAATTTCGCGAATCCATCACTTGAAGATGCTGAAATCTCAGGAATCGTTTTCTTCAGTTTGGGTAGATCTTGCTCAGGAGACTCAAAGATCTGTGCCCGTTCCATTATTTTCTTGGCTGCAGGTGGAGACTTCGAGGGGGTGGTCTGCTCTGTTCCTTTAGCATTCTTGCTGGCTAATGAGATGATACCTGGTCCTCTTGGTGAAGATACAGAGCCTGAAGAGGTCTGTTGATCAGTGGGAATTTCATGAGGTATCACCTGTGTTACTATTGGGGCTAAGGGAGAATTCGCGATTGCCAGTCTCTTCTCTTGAACAGAGCTAAACTGGGAAGGCTTCTCCAATAATGGTGAGTTTAATCTTTCAATCATTCTCAATGGTCTTACAGGCGACGAAGCATCGGTCTCTGTAACAAAGGATGGAGCTGCCATGTCCTGAAGGGCTGGAGTGGAGATGTCGTTAGAATTAAGGAATTTCTTCTCTTTGCTGACAGATAACAACTTCACAGACTTGATCAAATCACAAACAGACAAGGCAACATCGTTGACTGCGACATGCAAAACGGCGCTAGGCAATATGGTCGAGTTACTTACAAAGTGACGAGCAACCACTATGGAATGGGTTACACATGACTTGAGTGTTCGCAATGCCTCATTTTCCGGGTTGACAGAGTTCGATAACAGGTCAGCTTTCGTGGCGATCGAAGAAACTAATTTGAAAACCTCGTTTTTGTTATGTAAATCATCGCTTAAATCAAAATAAAACTTTTCCACCGATGCTTGAAATTCGGAGAGATGTTTCATCTCAATTAACCCTGAGTCGCTCACATAATCCTGGAAGGAAGCATCAGACAAATCAGCTTTCTTCAAATTGGTGAACAAGAAATCCGACCTTGCGCTCTCAAACTTATCTCTCCAGTAATCGATACTAGCTTCTGAATTCTCTCTTTGAGGCACGGTAGGCTCTGTATGGGCCAATTGGTATAATTGATCTTGAATCTTAGTGATCAGCGAACCGTCGTCGTGAGATGATAACGATTTGTCAATTGAAGACAGCTGTTTGCTTTGCAATTTCTCCGTCAAGTCGGCGATTTGGTCTCGTAAGGTATCTATCTCGTCTAACAGACCTTTGTGTCTATCTGATACAATAGTGTGAGACGATTGGAGTGCATCGTATTGGCTCTGAAGTAAAAGAAATTGGTTCTTGTTTGGAGCTGAGCTGATCAGTTTGTTCAAAGAATTGAGCTGATCTTCATGAAGATCCTTATCTGACAGTAATTGAGCCGATAACGAGCTATTCTCAGACTTCAATCTTGTAATCTCTTGCTTATCCTGCTCTATCTGGGCTTCCAAATCTGTGATTTTACCATCCATTTTGGTTCCTTCTTCTAAAAGCATTTGGATTTCTCTATCTTTATTGATACTCAAACCGCGCTTGATGGAGGAATTGGACGAATGCTTATTACTTGGTGAATTTCCAACACTGACCATCTCTGGCACTTGGTCATTCACTTCGTAAGCGAGATTATCGATACCACGATCCGACGTGATCGTTGGAGGTCTTGAAGTTTTCTTTGAATGGTTGTCTTCATAGTTTTCTGGCTCATCTTCCTCATCACTTGACCATGCCATAGTGGCTTTTGTAGGAATAACAGTCTTGGACTGTACACCATGTTGGGCGGGAACAGGTGGACTAAGATCCAGAGCTTGAAACTCTTCTTTGGGCAGTGGTGGTGAGTATCTTCTTTCAATTTCGTACAAGATATCGTTGACCAAATCCTTGAATCGTTTGGCGTGAAGAGAAGACAATTTCTCTCTAGCCTGATTTCTTCTTGGATGAAATGTATCCTTTGCCAAAAGATGATCAGGTTCCTCTCTTGACTCATTGATTCTTCTGTTCAATTCGTCATAGACATCGGTGCTCAACTCTACAAATTGAGCCGGTGAGAGCTTCAACAACTTCTCTCTGGCTTTTGATTCTCTCTCCGAATCCTTTCTTGAAGGGGCGGCAGAGTCAAACGATACGTCAATGAACTGTTTCAAAGCGGCATGATGTTTTTGAATCTCCAGATCCATTTCAGGCCGAACAGGAGCGTTGAAACTAGATATATTCATGGCCAAATAACTCTTCCAACCTCGAATCCGATCCCTTAAATTACAACTTGCTGAACTAAAATTATCAACGCCCTTTAGTTAAATAATACAAATTCCCTAACAATAACAACTTGGAAGAGATCACTGTGATAAAGATAATCTCGTTGGGAGAAGGGAGCGTGTGATCAGAAGTGAAATAAGATGATCTCTTTAATCGATTTGAATCAGAAAAAGAATTGTTTTGGTTCAATTTAATTTTTTTTTTCAAGCGCGTCTCTTTCAAGATCTTTTTCAAGATCTTTTTCACGTAGAAATTAGTCAAATAAAGATGAGCGAAGCACCCTGAAGAAAGTGAAAATATTTATAAATTTGATAAAAAATCTTGGTTCAAGAGCATGTACTGGTGAGGGAGTGAGGTAGTTTAGCAATAGCTACACTATAATTTAAATTTGTTGGGTGTTATTAAGTAGTGATTACAGGATGAAATCGGTGTGCTAATAGCAGTCTCAGATCTCTATTGTAATGAGATGAGATGGGTTTAATTACAAAGAGAGACATAATATGTGAACCGATAATTCTAATCTATGTTTCCTCGTGATCGAAGTGCAGTCGAGGAAATAGCATTTTAATCTGAGCTTATGAAGTATTCATTTGATGTGCTTTGGGGGTGTTCTTATACCAGATGCAATTTGGTAAGATCTGCTCCGTTTATGATACCCCGCTCTATACTAGTTGACCAAAATTTGATTTCAACACTGGTGCACGATTCAAGGAATAGTGGCAGTTGGTTGTTAAATCATTGGACAAATTGAACAGTTTAAAGAAATTCAAAGAAGAATCAGGTGCATGGCTCACATAGACTGATGTATTTGTGGTAGTGTATCACATATCAAATCATACAAAAAAGGAAATCCTACTTGTGATAGAGGTTTAGGGGACGATATGGCGGTGATTTGAGGTCGTGAGACAAGTCATGTCAAAATTTTTAAAGAGCAAGGGACAAGACAACAGGAGGACACGAGATCAGGAAACGTCGAGGCATCACAGCCATTAAGAACATAAGAACATAAGATCAAATTGGAAGTGGTATGAACCGTACGGAAACGAGGACTTATGTATAAAAAGACTACGGTGCACCAAATGCTTCGAGCATTCGATAGATATAAGCTGGTAAATAAACCGTTTCAATATATACAAGATCTAGAGTTCATTTTGTGGCTTCTGTTTCTTTGGGGCCATGTTCTTTGTTGTCATCTCCACAGAGGTTTTGACAATCGATGTCTTGTCGTTCTCTAACAATTCCTTCTGTATGAATTCCTGTGCAACCGACGAACCGTGATGGAGGTTGATCAGACCTATTAATGCAGTTGTAATGGTACTGAAGATACGTTCTTCTCCACTGGCTTTTGGATCATGGTTTAATCTCAATGCCTTTTTCCAGAACACGATTTTACTTATCCCTGTGTCTCTAGAAAATTGGGCAAGACATTTGTCGCTGAGCAAATTCTTCGAAACCATCGATCCCAAACAATCAAAATTGAATCCACTTACTGCAAATTGTGATTTGGTTGGTCTCGAAACTGCAAATGTAGATGAGTACAACTTCAACATTTGGAACCCGAGAATCGATAACTTATCGTTGAAAGGTTGAGCTCCATGACTGAATGATTTATGGGTAATCACTTGTAACAGCAACTTGTTCGGAAGCGTGTATTTTCCATTGTTGGTCTCATTGAGATATTTTGAAATGTATTGTAAATTTTCCAGTGTTTCTCCATATCTATGTCCGTTCACTGTGAGATACTCTTCTGGATCACGGATTGCACCTCTTACTCTATCTCCCCTTACCATCACTATTGATCTCCTTCCTATCACCAGTCCTTGGGCCCCTCTCAACCCCACTCCTCGACACACAAAATTCATCATCTTCTTCTTACCTTCAAACTTTTCTCACTTCTCAGTGTCGAAAATTTTTTTTCATCTCTAACAGAACTCGAGATCAACCGAACAGCCCTCAGTTTCCCAAGTAGGAAATTTTCACTTTTAAAAGAAAATTTTAGGTAGGAGAAGAGCTTTGAGCTGAGATCAAAACACGAGTCCATGGAGAGAAAGGAGACAAGAGAGGAGGGTGAAGAGGTTCAAAATAAAAGGGTCAAGAGACCGAGATATATGGAAAGGAAATTTGGAGGGAATTACAATTACGTGAAATTTTTCAATGCCCAGTTGAGAGATGTCCCATTGCAGAAAGTGGATAGATCAAAGGTGAAGAATGTGGACGACGAACGTACAATCGGAACCGAATGGTCCTCATATGATAAGGAGCTGTTTTTTGTATTATTGGGCCGGCATTCCATACATAATATAGATATTGTGGCGAAACAATTGGGAAGGAACGAGATAGATGTCTTGAACTACTATAGTGTTCTCAAACGCGAGCTTCTGAGAAGGAGAAGATCGAAACGATACCGGAAGAGCTTAGTACGAATGGACGAAATGCCTATAGCCTACGAGATGTCTGAGACGTTTATCGAAATGGAGAATCACCAGCTGGACTGTATGATCCAACTTGAAACGTCAAGATTACTAGATTTCAGAAACAGACCCAACCAGCGGATCATAGACAATGAAGATACACTAATAGACAGTCTGAGGCTCACCAGTTTGCATGATCTTTTCATTGATCCGCTTTGGGAATTACACATCTCATCTCACGGTCGCGTGACCAAAGAGTTCCACGAGTTTCTCTCAGATTTGGTTAAGATCACCACAAAAAGTATTATTGCAGAGTTGATCCGTGAAAAATACTCATCAATGATCCGTAAATTAGCTGACAAACGCGACTTTGATGCAAATGAACCTATGTTTTCTGTTACGCTCAAGAAGACAGACATTCGTCAAGCATTCAAGAAACTATATCCAACTACACCGTCTAAACTTCTCAACTTCTGGAGGCAGTATCCAGAAAGGAATAATTATTTGATAGAGGACGAGAAGGAAAGGATATTCAAGAGTGAAAGTTACAGATTGGGTGAGATACTCCAGGTAATAAAGAGAAGACTGGTATCCACAGACGTATCAAATGAGAATCAGACTCTCGAGAATGAATATCAAGACCACGCCCAAAATTTCTCTCAAGATCAAAGCCAAACACAACTACAAGTCCCGGATAGTCAAGATCAGAGTCAAGATCAAACCGAGGAGCAATCACAAATTTCTGAAACTCAGGATCAAGAGCCAGAATCTGAAGAGCTGAATCATAGAGCCAAAAAGCGATTTAAAAGAGAAACCAAATATTTAGAGTTAAAAGATATCAAAGAGTCTCGACTTCATGAACATTTGATTCTTTGCTATCTTGCAAGTGATTCCACAGTGCAAGAGATTACATCTGAAACCCCAGAGCCGCATAATATCGAACAAGACGTTAATGACACCCCCAATTTGCATGATGATAGAGAGACTACTGAAGAAGGGCACGATAAAAGAGAAAAGTCCAAATTTTCCGATAAAGATACCGGCTTTCTTCTTGACGCGGACATACCATCTTCTTCAGTAGAGAAAGAATTGTATAAATTTGCATCGTATGAAGAAACTCAGACTATATAAATGAGGTTTTCCAATACACTGAGAAAAAAAAAATACTGAAAAATTCAAAATTTTCTATAAAGCTCATCTAACAGACATCTAACAGATTAAAAAAGGACTTGTCACCTTGTATATAGACTGTGGTAAGAAAAGACAAGATCCCGGAAGATGCTAGGACCATATAGGGTGCTACGTGTATCTTTATCTAGGATGCCAGTGGCTCATAGGAGAGGGTTCCATCTGTGTGACTTGAGAAGACTGGATGAGTTCGAGATATCAGAGGAGACATTGGCTAAATTGAAGTCTCAAGAAGTGACAAATACCAATTTGCGTAATGATTTCATGGATATTCTTGATAAAGCCGAAAGCTCAAAGCCTGAAGAGGGCCTTGGAAGCGAAACTATTGATAAAGCAGAGCCTAAGGAACCTTTCTCTTTGAAACAAGACTCCAGGTTCACCAAGATCCTTAATATGAAGCCCCTTAGTGAGAGTAAATTCACCAAATTTGATGACTTGGATGCGGAGCTGGACAAAGATCGGGACTGGATGGAAAATTCAGCCGCTATGACTTCACTCAAGAGCTTGTTCGAGACACCCAACCCCCCAAAGAAGGATCAGTTTATTATAATCAATTCAGGACAGATCTTCAGTCAAAAGAAGAAGAACATGATGAAAGCAAGTGGTAGTGACATAGATCTTGGATCATCTATTAATTTATTTGATTTGGCCAAACATCGGAAAACTATAGAGAACTCTAAGACCGATGTGGAAGAGTATTTTAAGGCTATTCTTTCATTCAAGCCCACTTCTTTAGAATTGTATGCTAATCAGTACGATGAAGTGGTGAACAGTATATCATCACTGTTTACAAAGAAACAGCTTTTGTCGTATGTTCAGTCCTTTCCCAACACTGGAGCAAAGACATCTAAATTCACTAAGAAAGACTATGGTGATTTGATCTTGTCCAAACTATGGAAAGTGAAAAAGATAGAGCACACAAGCAGTGTAAAAGATCTTATAAGAGAAGAGGCTATTCCTGTCACTGCAAGAGAGTTAAAGTTGTTGCTCTCTGACAACGGTGTCATAATCTTCAACTGGAGATCTTTAGGTGCTGAGATCTCTATAGATGGAGATCAGAGATTGATAGTGAAACTGCCAGCAGCAGTTACAAGATATATCAAGATTGTCATGAGTAACATGTTGGAAGGTGTTCAGACAGCTGAGTTGGATTTACAAGGGTTCAACAACGCTGAAAACAAAGAGTTGTTGGACTACTTGGGTTCCATAACTAACGTAGTCTATGAGAAAGATGATAACAAGATATCTCTATTTTCTTTGAAAGATCACAGAATCTTGACGTTCAAGCAGTTGTTACTGCAGAGCTTGAATTTAAACCCATTTACACAAGATGAGTTTATTGCAGAGCTAAAGGGGAATAGAGTAGAGTTCAATGATGTGACATCTATGCCAGAAATCATGAATTACAAGAAATGGTTTAGGTATCAGACAGACAAGACCCGAAAAGAGGTTGATGAAGAGATCTTTGACGATATTACCGATTATCAGACCATCAACGGTGAAATAAGTGGATTGATGGTGGAACAACTTGCTCTTGAGCCTCAATTAGAAGACATCGAGAAGAAACTGTTCAGTAGAGAATTCGAAGAGAGTGTCAAAGGTTTCAAAGAACAATCTGACGATTTGAATTTAGGTCTTGATGATGCCGCTGAAGTTTCTAAGGAGGTGCCAATTGATACAGAATCGAAAATTGATGTCATAGACGTGGATGAGGCATACTCAAAGTTAGGTGATACTACATCACAAGTCAATATCAGTTTTGGGTCTCTTCTTGTCGAGGAGTCCGGTGAACGTAAAGTGTTCCATCCACATTTGGCGTTCATCAACAAACTTGTCTCAGAGTTACCTCTTTACAGAGACAAACATTCTCCAGATAAAGACAATTTTGATTATGTGTATTTGATCAAATTGATGCCAAATCCGTATTCAAAGGTATCTAATCCGGCCACATATCCACCAATTGAATTCTGGTTTGAGACTTCTGGATCTAAATTTGATCCAAAGAGTTTGAGAATGTTCGTTACGAGATCGGAGAAGAATATGATATATTCATTGCCCAATTACAGATCAGACTTGAAGATTTCCTCTACGATGCTGGAGGAGCTTGATACAAACCTTGGAAAAGGTGAATGGTTGAAAGGACAATCTGATGTGTTGAGATTTTTGGAGGATTGTGGATTTAGTTCGCATGATTTCAAAGAATCAAGCATTGGTGAATCTTGTAAGATCAACATTGACGGTGAATTGGTCGACTATTTGATCGTTGGAACTCAACAGAGACGTCAATTGGAGTTGGATTACAAAGGTAGCTTGTTGCAGTACAGTATAGTGGACAATGGACATTACGGAGGAAAAAATTTGGAGCTCATCATGGTGGCTCCAACGGGAGGAAGAGAGGTATTTGGAGGGTTGGTATCACATCTGATGAGTCTCATTGGAGATATGTGAATTGACCAAAGTAATTGTACATAGGCTGGATAGAAGATTTAAAAATAGCTACGAGATGAGAACTTCACGGTAGTGTCATGTCACTGAACTGTGTCACTGAGCTGTGTCACTGAGCTGTGTCACTGAACTGTGTCACTGAACTGTGTCACTAAGCTGTGTCACTAAGCTGTGTCACTGAGCTGTGTCGCTAAATTGAATTACGGAGTCACTTAGCCCAGCCACTACAAACTTGCTTTTACATCACCGAGCCAAGTAGCCCTACAATTTAGATCAAATCACTGTGTCACTGAGCTGTGTCACTGAGCTGTGTCACTGAACTGTGTCACTGAACTGTGTCACTAAGCTGTGTCACTAAGCTGTGTCACTGAGCTGTGTC
>JAJMKB010000009.1:232432-507844 GCA_030569155.1 Nakazawaea molendinolei
AGCTGTGTCACTAAGCTGTGTCACTGAGCTGTGTCGCTAAATTGAATTACGGAGTCACTTAGCCCAGCCACTACAAACTTGCTTTTACATCACCGAGCCAAGTAGCCCTACAATTTAGATCAAATCACCACCACATCATATAACCCATGGTATACTACTACAAAGACAAATACTTAGTCCAGGTTGCCCTTACATGGGTGCCACTCTTTTTTTCTGCGCCTCGAAAGGGGCCCCTTTGAATTCTCGAAAAACATTACTCGAGACTCAGTAGGCTCAGCTGGCGGTTAAAGGAGAAAGCATAAACTTCTCGCTCTTATTACTCTTTACATCTTGAAGAGAGAAAAAAATAAATCGATATGATGTAATTTGCAACACTAGGACGCGCAATATTGTTCGACGATCCCAGTGGCAAAGCCCTTCAACAAGTGCGATGAAATCCCGTTTCCACAAATAATTGTGACACACTGTCATGAAACTCAATTCCCTATAGTGACACAGAGACACGTGTCACTAAATCTTCTCCGGGTAAATCTTCTCCTAAATTTTAATTTGGAGAAAAAAAAGAGAGAGAAAGAGGGGCAGGCCGGTGTGGAAGGGCATAGAATTGGAGAGAAGAAAATTTTTTTGGGGGAAAAAGAGGGAGGAGGGAGTATAAAAGGCAAGTTGCGTCCATCATTAGAACAGTTATTTGAAAAGGAATTGCAATTTCATATCCAATCAATTCATCATGTCTCAAGTCTATTTCGATGTCAGTGCCGATGGTCAACCATTAGGTAGAATCACCTTCAACTTATACGACGATGTCACTCCAAAAACCGCAGCCAACTTCAGAGCTTTGGCCACCGGTGAGAAGGGGTTCGGTTACGCCAAATCCTCTTTCCACAGAGTCATCCCTCAATTCATGTTGCAAGGTGGTGATTTCGAAAGACACAACGGTACCGGTGGTTACTCCATCTACAACAAGACCAAGTTCAACGATGAGAACTTTGTCAAGAAACATGACAGACCATACTTGTTGTCCATGGCCAACGCTGGTCCAAACACCAACGGTTCTCAATTTTTCATCACCACCGTTGTCACCAGCTGGTTGGATGGTAAGCACGTTGTCTTCGGTGAAGTTGCCGATGGTGTCAACGTTGTCAAGGCCATTGAGTCCTTAGGTTCCAACTCTGGTGCCACCAAGGCCAAGGTCACCATTGACGCTTGTGGTACTTTGTAAGTTCAGTAATGAGCTAATGTATACGATTAAAATTAATTGTTCCTTGTTTTGTAGTTGATATTTTTCAGACGCATTTGGGTTTTTAGTAAATTGCTCAATGGTTGAATTTTTTGATATTTCACCAATTGCAACATTCTGGTAATTTGCAATTCCTATCGATTGACTCGATTGTGTCAAGAGTTGATCTGATGTCCACGACACTTGCAGAAATCTAGACAATAAGAATTGAAAAATAGTTCACTATAAATAGTTATTTATTCACTATTTCAAACCAGCCTTGACTCTCTTGATGGTACCCATGAGAATTCCTAACCAACGAGCAGCCTCTTCGATGTCGTTGTCTTCAATTGCCTCCTTAAGACCAGGAAGAGTTTGACCTTCGTAACCGGTGTATCTACCACTAGCAAACACAATATGTCTGAACCAAGATCTATCTTTCAAACCTTTGTGGAACAAGAAGTTTCTCTCAAAGAACTTTAACTTATTGTTGAGGGACCTGATGGTTAAGCGTAATTTCAATTTTTGCCATAATGACAAATCATCAGAGTTGTCATAGGCAAATTGGGCTTCTGATACTTTGTCGTCGAATAAAGCTGCCACTAAAATAAGGTCTTCGAGTTGTTTCGAAACTTTGTTGGTCAACTTGGACAAAGTAAAATTACCGTGGTGATGATGATGATGCTTCTTGGTCTTCTTAGAAGTCTTAGCATTGCATTTAACCTCGGATTTGTAGTTGGAGTCGGTGATTTCCTCGATGAACTTGTTGTTCTGGAAATGTTCAAAGAATCCAGCGAAAGAAGCAGGTTTGTCAGTCCAATCATCTGGAATGCTGGCAATGGTAGATTGATAGTAATTTTGTAATTCAGTGGCATAATCTTTGATCTTGAAATCGATCAATTTCTTCTCACTCAACTCAAGAGCTATCAATCCCAAGTATTTGGCCATAAGGTTATGGTACACAAATCCTGGATCACCAAATCTGGACATCCAGTAGAAAGAGTCATAATTGGAGTGGTATTGGTAGACTGCATCGTGGACATCAACGGTGAAAGACATGTCTACAGACGGAATACCCAACCTTTCCAAGAACACGGTGTAGTCTGAGCCGGAACCCAAGTTGTGGATCTTGTCATTGGCCTTTTCAACGAAATGACTGTACAAAGTACCACCTTTTGGGTATGGCAACTTTTTGGCAACAGAACGTAACAAAGAGTTCAACACTGGAGATGCACCCATCTCCAAACGTGAACCGATGCAGGCGACATCCAAGTTCAAATAAGCTACCACTTTCAGTTGCAATTGCTTAGCAAAATTCTCACCAAATTCGGTGGATCCTAACAACAGATACTCTTCACCGTCCCAAGATGCAAAGATGATTGTTCTCTCCGGTTTCCAACCGAGTTTGGTCAACTCGTTGAAACCACGAGCGATTTCTAAGATCACTGCTGAACCGGAGTTAGGATCACCAGCACCACCTTTAATCCAAGCATCACGATGGTTACCAATGATGATCACTTCTTTAGGATTTTTCCCAGGGATGGTACCGTACACATTCCACAATGGAGTAATGTTATAGATCTGGTCAGAGTACAAGTTCAACTTGTATTCAGGGTTTGGACCAAGAGAATAAGAAAAGTTGGATAATTCTCCAACCCAGCCTTCTCCACCAATCTTTTCAGCAGATTTACCGTAACCGTTCAATTTGGTCAAGATGGGTTTGACCTCTTTATAACTGATTGGCAACACAGGAATCTTACCAATGGAGTCATGAGGATCAGCTCTTGGGACTCCCGGTTTTGAAGCATACCCTGGAGTGGTTGGGTCACCTGGTCTAGCACTCAAGAATTGCACACTACCTCTTTGAACTGAAGATGGGTTTCTGGCTGGTCCGTTAGGATAAGTATCGTAACCGTTTTCAGGAGTGATACCAAAGTCATCTCCAGGATCTGAGTACAACAAGACACCAACGGCACCGTTCTCCTGGGCAAACTTGACCTTCAATCCACGGAAAATACTTCCGTATCTGATGATAGCAATTTTGCCTGTGACGTCGACACCGTTGGCTTTCAAAAGGTCAAAGTCGCCTTTGGTACCGTAATTACAGTACACAAACTCGGCAGTGACGTTACCGTTGGCAGCATAGGCAAGGAAAGTAGGGACCAAGTCGTCACCTACAGAGGTTGGGTCTTCTTCGAGCTCGTCTTCTTTCAACGGAGCCTCATAGACCAACTCGTCCTCTGAGCTCAACAACTTCAAAGAATGTTCATGTGGGTAACTGACATAGATGTCGTAAGTGTCGACCTCACTTTTCAACCCATATTCTTCAAACTTTCTGGCAGTCCATTCGACGAAACCATAGTTGGTGCCCGGTAAATGAGGCTCAGAAGTATACTTTTCAGACCAATTTCCAGCATAATTGGTTTCCAATGCCTTCAAATAGGTCTCCTTTAAAACTTCCTCGGTCAATGAGGAACCACTTGGGAAAATACCTGAACCAGATCTCATGAGCTCATTTTCAACATGACTGTTAGATGGTTCACTGAGATAGTAAAGCGAGAAAGCGGACCCCAAAACTGACAGGGCCAGCAATTTTTTAAACAACGAGGTCTTTCTAGCCTTCAAGCTAGTCTTCTTCTCGTCCATCTTTTGCAATTGGCTCAATTGAAGTCGACACAAATGAAGGCCGATAAGAATTAAAATCTCCAGAGTTCGGAAAAAAGCAAACTGGAGCCGTCCCACTTTTTATACAAAATTGGGGATTAGGGGCGTTCTCTGGCGCATGAGCAATTTATTGATTTCTATAAGAGTCCATTTAGTAGTCGTATTCATCTTCTTTCGAGAAGGTGAGGTCTCTTGGATAGCCACATTCTTTCAAGATCTCGACGACACCGTCTTCCAAGATGACTGATTTTTGTTCCTCGCTTTTGGCCAAAAGTAAACCTACGAATCCAACAGCATTGATACCGATATTCAGTTTGGAGTATGTAGCAGTATTTCTTGGGATCACCATGATGAATTTTTGGTTCATGACAAGGTTGTATGAAACCGGAACTGAAGCAATGTTCATATTGTTATCCAAGATCTCTCCTCTTTCTTCCAGCTGTTTGAACGACAATTTCTTGAAAAAATTCAAAATCTTCTTGAAGAGCTCGATGTACACAATAGACAAGATGTCCTCTTTCTCCTCTGCACTTTCAAAAGATTCTGGTAAGGGAAGGATGAAATGTTTAAAAGACATTGACTCATCAGTCAAAGGTTGGTGTTCAGCATCATTTTCTCTTGGAATAAAGAACTCCTTGCCCTTAAGGGTATATTCTGGGAACAATTTGAGATTTTTCAATGGATATTTGACAAACTGGATATGTCTATGAGTTTGGGAGAAACCGCTCTCTGGACCACGGTTGTAAAAAGCAAAATAGTTGGATTTTTTGGTAGCGTTCACATTTTTCAAAATATCATAGATTGCAATCAAATCTTTTGGGTTTAAAAGATCATCTTGATTTTTGAACTCTTTAGTGGTCAAGAGAAAATGGTTCTCAGAGACTGGGAATTTGTTCAAAAGCAATCTGTAATCGTTATAGAAATCGTTCTCAACGATCAATGCACCTTCAGGATTGAGAAATGGGTTGAAGTCCTTGTCGGAAGCTGGCTTTTTCTGCAATGATTCAATGACCTTCAATTCTACAGGAAGAGGTCCGTCGTCTAAGACCTCAACTTCTTTTGGCTCACTGAGCAAAATATCGGAGCTCTTAATAGCACTTTCAAATGCCAGGGCGACCTGGGATTGCAAATTGATCTTTTCTAAGTCTTCAAGGCTAGTTATTCCCATTTTGTGTTGTATTGATGAGTAGTGAAGAGTTGAAAAGATTTGACGAGAAGAGCTGAGCTGACAAAAAATCATCTTTTTCGTGGATCAGCTGACCATCACCAAATCTCACCTGTCGATTGAAGCATTTCATCAATTGAATACAAATGTTGTGATTGCTAGTGATTTGAAGAGATGCGAGGATTGGAGTAAGCTCATGTTTAAGAACGTGTCTCAATTACTCCGATTGATTACCTTAGTATCTGCCCAATTCTAAAGGCTAAGCTTTAAAAAAAAAAAAAAAAAGTTCCGATGCCGGGAGTCGAACCCGGGTTTGCCCGGTGAAAGCGGACCGTGCTAGCCGTTACACTACATCGGATTTCGGTGTAATTTAATGTCTTCTGAAGCTCATGCTGGTACTGGCTCGGATACCCCTTTTGGAATGTGATTCTCAGCACTGATTATTGAAACTGTAACAATACAGCAAGCTCGAGGGGATTCTAGCTAGTTGACGAGAATTAATCCGTTTGAACAACAGATCCTCCTCTCGTAATCTGGTCCGGAGATACCTTTAGATTTCACAGAGATCCGTGCAATATGAACACACCACGAGACTATTAATCCAAGCGAAAACGATAAACTATAGGCCCGGGATCCGGATTAAACTCTAATTGTTAGGCTACAGATTAAATTAAAGTTGCGATTAATCCGAATACCGGAACAACTCCGGATCATCTCTCCACAAACAAAATCCCCACAGCCACCCCACTTTTTATTTTTTCGCTCACCCATGTCCTGATTCGTCCTGTTTATGCAGTTTGTGTCGATATCCGACTGGCGATATCCGCCAAGTGGGGAATTAGGCGTTACCTGGTTTATATCAAGGACCCCGACGAAATGGGCTGAGATTTCTCGAAATAGTCGAATTGTATCAAGATTCACGAACACGAGGGAAAAACATATTCCGAGCATTGCGTGCATGGCAAGTTGGATATAAATACAGCAAAGAAGCACCAGCGTTAGGATTGCGACCGACTGTTTGTATATAAAACTTTTGAGATCTATTGAGTTGACTGAATTTAAGAATCAATCGTCATGAGCTCGGGAAACAAACATTGGAACTACTCTAAAGACGAAGACTTTGTCTTGTCACATTTGATCGGGTTGGCGAGGTCCAACCCTAACTTGAAGATGATTCCACATGAAAAGGTGGTATTCAATACAAACTCACAAGAAGACAAAGTGATGTTACTCTCGGGAGGTGGTTCTGGCCATGAGCCTCTCCATTGTGGGTTTGTCGGTAATGGTATGCTCGACGTTGGTGTCGCAGGCCATGTATTTGCTTCACCTTCAACCAGACAGATCTTAGCCGGTATTAGATCCAAACCTTCCAAGGCCGGTACCTTGATCATTGTGAAAAACTACACCGGTGATATCCTTCATTTCGGATTGGCCCTTGAAAGAGCTAAAGCTCTGGGTTACACCAATATCGAAATGGTAATTGTAGCCGATGACGTCAGTGTGGGCAAGACTAAGAACGGTCTTGTCGGTAGAAGAGGTTTAGCCGGTACCACCTTGGTGCATAAGATCTTGGGGGCCAAGTCCTTGACTGGTGCTCATTTGAAATCTTTGGCCAAATTGGGTACAGACGTGGTCAACAACCTTGTCACCATTGGTGCCTCCTTGGACCACTGTTCTATCCCAGGAAGAGGCGGTGAAGACACAGAGGAGGTTGAATTCTTGCTGAGCAACGAAGTGGAAATCGGAATGGGTATCCACAACGAGCCAGGTGTCAAGAAAGTCTCTCCAATTCCAACAATTGACCATTTGATCTCTGAGTTGTTGAAGTACTTGTTGTCGACAGAGGATAAAGAGAGAAACTACGTCCCATTTAAGTCTGATGATGAAGTTGTCTTATTGATCAATAACTTGGGTGGTGTCAGTAATTTGGAATTGTATGCAATCACTCACCATGTCTTTGAGCAATTGGGCAAGACTTACAAAATTGTACCAAAAAGAGTTTACACTGGTGCGTTCACCACTTCTTTGAACGGTGAAGGTTTCAGTATCACTTTATTAAACGCTTCCAATATTGAAGATGAGAACGTTATTGATCTCTTGGATGCTCCAACTGATGCAGTAGGGTGGAACTCCAATTTCTCAGCTTGGACTTCAACTGAAGATATATTTGTCGATGAAAACGTCACTCTGGAAGAAGAAGTGTCGTCAGACTTCAAAGTAGACTCGAAAAAGTATGTCGAGATCTTGAAAACTGGTTTACAAGCAGTCTTGGACAAAGAGCCTGAAATCACAAGATACGATACCATTGCTGGTGATGGTGATTGTGGAGAGACTTTATCCAACGGTGCCAATGCTATCATTTCAGGTATCGATAGTGGTAAATTGGAGACCACAGATTTGGTCAAATCTGTCATTCAGATCACAGAGCTTGTAGAAGACTCCATGGGTGGTACCTCAGGTGGACTTTACTCGATCTTCTTGTCAAGTTTTGCACAGAACTTACGTAACTCCAGCTCCAACGACTTACCACTGTCATTGAAAGTTGCCCTCAAATCTTTGTTTCAATACACCAAGGCAAGAGTCGGTGACAGAACTTTGATTGACGCTTTAGATCCTTTTGTCAACACTTTGTACGATTCTAAAGGTGATTTTGGGAAAGCTGTGCAAGCTGCAGTCGATGGTGCTAATAGCACTAGAACTTTAGAGGCCAAGTTCGGTAGAGCTTCCTACGTCGATCAAGATGAGTTGAAGAAAGAAGGAGGTTTGCCTGATCCAGGTGCAATTGGTCTCGCAGCTCTTTTCGAAGGTTTCTATAAAGCGTATAAATAGTGAATCTAGCTCCTGTCACATGATCTTCACATCATGGATAAAATCGTAAATTGCTAAGGTATCTGCTCTTCTCAAAAAAAAAAAATCGTGCATATGCTTGAAAAAAAAAATAGACGTGAAGAGCTAAAAATTTTTCAAATAACAGAAATAAGTATATATAGCATTGATCAGAGTTTGGTATGGATATTTTCAGGGTATTAAGTAGGGGTGCCTCATTAAGGAAGTCCAAAGAGGTCACCACTGACTATTCTTTACCAAAAGTTAGGGAAAGTGAGTCTAAATTAGTGAAGAAGAAAGAAGATTTGGAGAAACAAGTTGATAGAGAAACAGATTTCTTTCATACAAGGAAGCATGAAAGTGAACCAAAAGATAAAGTAGAAGATGCTGACGAAGAAGAAGAAGAAGTCATTCCACCACCAAAGATCAACACAGAGGAAGAGCTGAAGATATTGAGAAAATCGTACAACTGTAAAGTGACAGGAACAGATATTCCATTACCAATAGGATCTTTCGAGGATTTGATCAACAGATTCCTGTTAGACAGGAGATTGTTGAAGAACTTGATCGACTCGGATTTCACCGAGCCTACCCCGATCCAAAGCGAGGCCATTCCGATCAGTTTATTAGAAAGAGATTTGATCTCGTGTGCACCTACCGGTTCTGGTAAGACGTTGGCTTTCTTGATTCCATTGGTACAGAAACTACAAAGAAACAAGAAGAACCATGGGATTAGAGGTTTAATAATATCGCCAACCAACGAGTTGTCTCTGCAAATATATAATGAGCTTCTCAGGTTGAACAAGGGAAAGAATTTGGAGATCGGATTATTGTCATCGTCGATGTCCAAGAAGTTGAAAAGAAAGGACATCACTTATAAGAAATTTGATATTCTTATATCAACACCTTTGAGGTTGATCGATTTGGTGAAAAACGAGGACGTTGAGTTGAAATTGGATACTGTAGAACAATTGGTCTTTGATGAAGCTGATAAGTTGTTCGATGCAGACTTCTCGGAGCAGTCAGACGACCTTTTGTCGCTGTGTACCAATGTCAAGTTGAGAAAATCTATCTTTTCAGCTACTATTCCTTCTAGTGTTGAAGAGATGGCTCAATCCATTATGAACGATCCAGTGCGAGTCATCATTGGTCATAAAGAGGCAGCAAATTCTCTGATCGACCAAAAGATCGTGTACTGTGGTAATGAGCAGGGGAAATTGTTGGCAATTAGACAGATGATCATCAACTCCGAGTTCAAGCCTCCTATTATTATCTTCTTACAAAGTGTGGTTAGAGCTAAGGCTTTATTCCATGAATTGTTGTACGATAGACTCAACGTTGATGTCATACACTCTGAAAAGTCTCATGCTCAAAGAAATCATACTATAGAACGTTTCAAAAACGGAGATATCTGGTGTCTCATCTGTACCGATGTCTTGGCCAGAGGTATCGATTTCAAATGTGTCAATTTGGTTATCAACTACGATGTCCCACAATCTGCTCAAGCTTATGTCCATAGAATCGGTAGAACAGGTAGAGGTGGAAACACAGGTAGAGCTGTCACTTTCTTCACCAAAGAAGATTCTCTTGCTATCAAACCAATTATCAACGTCATGAAACAGAGTGGTTGCACCGATGGGTTGAGTGAATGGATGGAGAACACTTCGAAGATTAACAAGAGACAGAAACAACAAATCAAACAAAAACCAATAGAAAGAAAGGCTATCAGTACAGTGCCTCACGTTGTGAAGCAAAAGAAGAGAAACAGAGTTGAGATGATCGAGGCCAGTAAAAGAAGGAAACTGCAACCGAAGTCCGAGGAAGCTGAAGAGTCCGACTGAGAAACGTCAAATTTAGTCATATCCACACTACCAAATCACCATGTCAAATTACAAAGTCATATCTTCATTTAATTCTTTTATTCCAGAACTAGTAGAGAATGTACACAGATATAAATATAACCAGTATGGCTACCTAATGGTGTTCAGCTTTTGGACCGAAAGATGGGTAGCCGACGATCTGTCTTCTACCGATGATTTCTCCAAGAGAGAACAACCCGAGTAATTGGACACCGTATGAACCGTATTTGTAGACAAAGGCTTTGTTGATGCCAGTTATAGAGGTTTGCAAGTTCTTTGTCAATTGGCTTGGGCTTGTCTTGACGAGACCCAAAGCCTGTTTGTACAATGATTCGTAAACCTGTTGGATTTGGGTCGTGGATGGAGGAGCAAAACCTTCTTTCAAGTAGACCTGTTTACCGAGCTCGGCAATGACTTTGGACCAGTACACGGTGGTGTCTTTGGCGGAGTTGAATCTGGCAACTGCCTTGGCTTGAGTGGATTGGAAACGCAAACCTGGACGACTGATCGACTGTCTGGAGACGTTGATGAATGATCTTGAAAACATGATGCGTTTATATATGTGTTTTAATGATGGATAATAATATTATAGTAAGGTTCAATTAGTTCCACCAGGGTGTTAAAAACTATCAGAATCCTCAGTTACTTCAGTTGATATCAGTTCAGTATCACTTTACAAAATTTCAACCTCCGTCTCGGAAGGGATTTTTTTTTATTGTTTTTTTTCGACTTGGTTGAAAAATCTCATTCAGCCAATAAGAGACCGCATTCCAAATGCGGTAATTCCATTTTTGGTCGAGCCGCATCACTGTGAAAAAAGGGGCGTTTTGGCTGATGTGCTAAAGTGGTGAAGCGCTGGGTGCTGAACAAGAATAGTGAAATGGATACAGAATGACGATTTAGCACTACAAGTTTCTCTAAGCAACAATAAAAAGCTCGATTATATTAATTAAATATCAGACCCATCAAAAGAAATATAATTACACCTATCTTATCTAAAGAGAAACATTCTTTCTTATTACTCTTCTTGGACCCTCTCCAACGATAAGAATCTTACCTTCACTCTCCAACCTTCTCAAAGCATCACCAACTTCCATATTCTCAACTCTAGCTTGACTCTGATCATTGATCCTCTTTATAAGCTCGTTATAGCTTATAGTGTTTCTATCAACAGAGTCAATGATTTGGAATATTTGTTTGGATAAGTCCTCTTCGAGCTTTCTCTGTCTGGAAGAATGACCTGTCTGAACCAAGTCCATGTCAATTCTACCGGTAAGAGGATCAGTAGCGTAATCTTTGATAGCACTCTTCATCAATCTGACAGCTTCTTGAACATCTTGCAATTCAACTTGGTCAGACAATCTCATCTTAGCATGAGCCTCGGACAATCTGATCATAGATTCCAATTGTCTCGTAGTAGCAGTGATTCTCTTCTCCTGAGCTCTGATGTCTTCACCCATCTTTCTCATCTCAACGTACGATCTGACAAGCTCATCTTTACCCTCTTTGGTCATGATAGGCTTGCAATGCTCTTTAGCGTACAGAATGTAAAGAGACAAAAACTCTATAGGCAAGATTTCTTTTTGAGAAGCGTTTTCAGGTGTGTCCTCCAAATACATGTTGGTGATATGTTTGGCCAATTGTCTATCAACTTTCTCGTCAACTTTGTCCAAGATCAAGTAGACCAAATCGAATCTCGACAACAAAGGAGGCGGTAAATCGATGTTGTTGGTCACAGGTAAGTTAGGATCGTATCTGGAGTTGATCGGATTGGCAGAGGCCAAGATCGAAGTTCTGGCGTTTAAAGTGGTGATAATACCTGCTTTGGCGATAGAAATGGTTTGTTGTTCCATAACTTCGTGCAAAACAGATCTTGTAGATTCACTCATCTTGTCAAACTCATCGATACAACAGATACCACCATCAGATAATACCAAAGCACCACTTTCCAATACCAATTGTTTGGTGTCGATATCTCTGGTCACATAAGCGGTCAAACCAACAGCAGAGGAACCTTTACCAGATGTGTATACACCACGAGGAGCGATTTTGTGGACGTAACTCAATAATTGAGACTTCGAGGTAGATGGATCACCACATAATAAAACGTTGATATCACCTCTGTATCTTCCACCTTTCTTGAAAACCTTGTTGGTTCCTCCGAAAAGCTGTAACAAGATACCTCTTTTGACATCGTCCATTTCAAAAATAGATGGAGCCACAGATCTCGATAATAAATCGTATAAATCATCACGTTGAGAGGTCTGTTTGATCTTTTCGATATCTTTCTCAGTGATTTTTCTGGTCTCTTCGACGTCTTGATGATCTCTAACTTCTGATTCAAATGTCGAGACATCGACGCCCAATCTCTTGGTATCTGTTTTCTTGATATGAACAACGTCCAAATAAGTCTTGAAAAGAGATTTCATAACACTTTGCAGAGAGTTGACCTTGACTGGAAGTGATCTGAAAATACCACATACATCGACTCTGTCACCAGCTCTACAACTGTCTACCAATTCATCATAAACACATAATGAGACAGAGTGAGGAGTTTGTCCGTCTGGGACCAAGTCTGGAGTCTCTTGTAACTTGATAACCTGCTTGTCAGCGAAAGAGGATCTGTTGTGAACAATTTGCATCGAGTTTAAAGAGTTACAAACCTCTCTTTTACAACGAGATGGTTCTTGAATAACACCTCTGTCGATCTCTACAGCTTCAGTGTGGTCACAGACACTACACTTGAAGAAGGCTACTTTCATATCTGGAATAACAGGAGTGGATCTGATCACCAAACCTTTCACTGAGACCAATTTATCGATATCATTAGGATTCAATTCTCTCATTCCTGTCTTGTTATCGATATTGTATGGTCTCACTTTGTAGATGGTTGTCTCAATATCGTCTACGTTGTAATCACCATGAGCGTTACTCTCGATAGCGATTTGAACCATACAATCTTTAATCGTCTGATCCATAATTGGGATCACTTCTTGTGGGTAGTTGATCAATTGTTGATACAACTTCCTGGTTACTGGGTAAGCAGCCAAGTTCTTTGCATCCAAGTTCAAGTTCGTGAGTCCCAAAGATTTCATGTTATTCAACTGCTCCAAATAATACAATTCATTGTCTGCTGTCTCGTCGTAGGGAACGTTATCCTTCATCTTTCTGTATTTCATCTTGAACGACATCAAGAAAGTTCTGAAATTGTTGGAACACTCTTGAATAGAGACATTGGTACCCCAGATGACTCTAACAGGTTCCTCCTGGTTCACTTCACTTGCTAAAGTGCTCGAACTCTCGTGGCCTGGGGCATCACTTCTCAGATTGGTGTTCTCGGTGAAATATCTTCTTCTCTGTGGTGATGAAATAACATCCGAGGAATTGATATCACCTCTTACAAAGAATCTTCTCCCGGAATCTCTTTGCTGACTCAAAGTGTCACTACGTGTGAAATCTGAAGAGATACTCTGTGAGGATGGGAAGTGTAACGGTGAAGAAACATCACCATATCTCTGTGAAGGCTGCGATCTTTGGGTTCTTCTACCAGCAGCACGGTTCTGAGACCCCATTGGGGTCCTCAAATGGCTGTCATGGATATCACTTCCCGGCAGAGAGCTCGAGGAAGGGAAGAACAAAGGCGAGGAAGGTGGGTTTACCTGGTGGTCCTCAGTTTGCATAGAATCAGGGTCATTCTGAGTAGATATTGGTTGATCTGTGTTTGCAGTATCATCTTGAGTATCCCGGATGGGTGAGCTTCCTGGATACGACATCGTTGTATGTTTTGATACCTGCTCTCTTCTATTAGTTGATTCGACAAATACTTCAAATCGATACTTTTCCCAAAATTTCTTACATCTCAATCAAATTTCCTATTTGGTTAAATTAAAAACTGCAAAAAAATAAAAGGGACGCGTCGCGCAGAAGAAGAGAAATTGGTTGTGCACGACCAATTTGGGGGTCCGATGAGCTTTGAGTTCTTCAAAAGCTTTAAGTAGAAGCAGTGAGGCTTCTTTGTGAGGTTCGCGTGTACCGATTGCAGAAATTTATCACCATTACTACTTGAGGAAATCAGCTGATTTTGATACCGCTTCTTTGATTCATCAAGGAATTGATAAAAATAATATATAGCTTAACTATACATAATGCATACTGGTCTCAACTAAGATCAAGGGTTTGCGATATCCTTCACCACGGCCTCCAAGTTGGTGATTGTGTTTGATTCGTTCAATTCGTAGGTCTTCTTATTCTTCTTGCTGAAATGCTTGTCGATGGTGGCTCTCACCACCAGGTTTGGATACTTGTTGTCCAATGATTTCCTTGTCAATTCCACAAGAGTAGAGATAGAGAGGTCGTTATTGGCAGCGACATATTGCAAAACTTTCAACAATTCGATATCGTTGGTGATCACCTGTTTAGGTTTTTTATGACCTGTGAGAACGTTCACTGTATTGCTGTTTACTCTTAAAGGCGATGAAGAGACCAGCTTCGACGAGGAAACAGATGGTTTCAAAGATGTCACTGTGACAATCTCTTTCTCCCGCAGTTCTTTCTCTGCCTTGGTGCTCCAATAATCATGGAATGGGTCTATAGGGTATTCAAATCTTAAAGGCTCAATTGCCAACGAATTGAAATACTTGTCGTCCTCGGAATCACCCATCAGATCAGAGTATACCTTTATAACAGGCACTAAAGGCCCGATGAGTGTTCTCTTTTTTAACAGCATATCTTTTTCCAAGAAATCGTCATCGTCCTCTTCTTCAGATCCTTCAGCGGCACTCATCTCCTCGTCATCGATCTCTTCTCCTTCTCCTTCATCGTCTTCTTCAGGATTCCATTCCAAATCAGAGTCATAATTATAGTCAATTGTGGAATCATTGATCTTGGTGAAAGGTTTTTTGTTCAACTCAATTCCAAAGCATTTGTTCACCGAGAGAATTGATTTGGAACCTGTACCCGAATATGGTGGTCTCAGATTCTCGTAAAATGACAAATATTTTTTGGAAAGCTGTTCTAGAAGAGTCAATATCTGTGATTCTGAATGATGATTGTTGTTGATAGCTTGTACCACCTCATAAGCAGTGGTGTTCTTTCTCAGTTCATCAAAATGGTTTGAGGTGGTCTTGAAAAAATTTAGAGCATCTGAAGAGGCATTGTTCAAGGCAGACTCGAATTTAACGTTATTCAACGATATGTCATCAGCCGATTTCGACCATTTTTGATAGAGCTCAGCATTTTCTTTGATGAAGAACAGAAGAAATGAGGAAGAATAATGCGATTGAGTTTCTACCACTTTTTGTGGAGTAGTCACTTCGGTTTTCACCTTGAAGAAAGAACCAATTCTCATCTGAGCACGGCTTTTACGTTCTTCATCCTCCTGTTTCTTTCTCTCGGCCTCTTCCTTTTCTCTTTGTTTTTGCAATTTCTCTTTCTCTATTCTATTTTTACGTTCCTCCTTTTCTTGTTCGATCTTGAGTCTTTTAGCTTCCTTTTCCTGATCTAAAGCTTTCCGCTTCAGCTCCTTTTCTTGCTCGATCTTGAGTCTCTTGGCCTCTCTTTCCAGCTCTATAGCTTTTTTCTTGAGCTCTTTTTGTCTTTCCTGTTCTTCTTTCTTCCTACGACGTTCTTGTTCGATCTCTATTCTTTTCTTTAGCTTTTCCAGTTCAATTTCTTTTCTCTTTGCCTCGCGTCTCTGTTTCTCTTGTTCTTTCTTTATACGTTTCTCTTCTTTCTCTGCTTCTTTTAGCTGCTTCAGCTTGGCTTCATCGCGGTGTTGCTTCTGTTTGTGAAGTGTGTCATTATTTGAATCGGATTTATCTTGACTTTGTATCGGTGATACTTGTGATTTGTCTGATGGCTCCAGAGTGGATTCTCGGCTAGTAACAGGGTCTGTATAGAGTGGCTCTGGTTTTGTTTCATTAGATGTTTTCTGACCCTGAATAACGGGTTGCTTAACGGATGAGTCAACTGATTGTATAGCTGATGTCTCAATTGATTGCAGAATCAGAGGTTCCTCAATTGGCTCTTCAACTGATCCACTAACTGATTCACTGACTGATTTCTCCACCAAATCACTAATTTCCTTTTCCTCGACATCGTCATCGACTTCCTGAGTCATGTCCACGACCTCCACTTCTTCTAATTCAGGAGATGGAAGATTCAGCTTAGATCTTTTCACCTCTGTTTGTTCTTCCTCGTGGGGTCTCTTCCCCCTTGATGGAGACTTCACCGGGGTACCCAAAGATGCAAATGGCAAAGTCGACTGATTAGCCATTTTTGTTGATAAGATTACTCTCCAATGTTGTGCTGGAACTGCTTCCCAAGCTGTTGATCAGCTTTTTCAATTGAGCTTGTTGATGAAAATGTAATAGTGAGAGGAATTGAAATGACGCGTAGTTTTTTTTTTTTTATTATATGCGTCTCGGAGCCTAGAGATGTGATTTTCTTTAAAAATCATTTTTCACCACTAAGACGAGATGGAGGATGGTGAGCTGGTGGCAAATGATGAAATGGAGCCAAATGGTGGAATAGAAACAAACGGAGTGTTCTTATCAACACAGATCCAAGGAAGGTTGGAGGACTGGGAGCTGGAAGAGTGTAAGATGAGCAATATACAGCTGAAGATGACGTCTTTAAAAGAGATGTATCTGGTACCTGAAGTGGTGACTAAGAAGGTGCCCAAAGGGGTGACCAAAAGAGCTAAAGGAGCGTCTAAAGAGAAGGCCACCAAAGTGAAGAAAATTTCTGACAAGAAAGTGAAAAGAACGAGGAAGTTGAAAAGTGTCACTGCACATGTCTCTGAACAGCATAGAAATAGGTGTAATGCCATACTTAACCTGCTCTCAGGTAATAAGAGAAAGGCTGATGATATTTTACAAAGGATCCTGAGTATTGAGCTGAACAAAAGTGAGTCTCAACTGGATATGGAGCCTCAGCTGAGCCCAAGAATGGTGTATGACAAAGATGAATGGATCAGATTAGTGAAGAAGATCAGTCTTAAATTTCCTCGACTCTCAACACCTTCCAAGACAACTTTGAAAGTGATCACGAACAAATATTTACAAGGAACACTCCAAAGCGCTGGTTCGAGTGACAAAGGAGAATCATTGCAAAATAGTACACCCAAAGTAAGTCTATGGGACCTGGCATCTTCACATCCTTCAGAGTCTTTTTCTCAAGATGAGTTGAAATGGCTTTATGACTTGAACGAGGATGACAATCCCACGACATTGGAGCGTAGTTTTGTGGAATCAGAGACTGAGAATGTGTTGAACTTGTCTCAGATATTAAACATTGAGAGCTCATTTATCATAGAAAATGATTTGGAAATACCAGACTCACAACCTGAAGAAGAAACTCTTATTTCTGAAAAGATATCAAACCATCAACAAGTCCAGAATATTTCAATGGGTAGTGTCAAACCAGGTATTTCTCAGAAAAATGCCATTTCTTTATCAAGTGAGCCTGATACAGATTTTCCAATGTTTGTGAATGCTTCCACAGAGGAACTCCCAATTCCTATCACCAAACTGCGAATACAAATACCAAAGTCTTTCTCTGAAAGAGCTGCGGGTTTTGAAGTCGCAAAGACATTTCAAAAGGAGGTTGTGATATCGTCACCTCCAGGCTCATCGAGCCCAGAGCTGAGCTCTATTGAGAATGATATTGTAGTACTTAGCGAGAGCACCAAACCAAATCATCACTTCGACCGTGAATCTGAGAGCGACATTGTGGTTTTGCAAGAGAACACACCAGTATTACCTACAGAGACTTTCGATAGCTCTGTAAATGATGCTCAGGTGCAAAGGGTGGGAATTGATATCGATAACGATGATGAGTCTTCTCTTCGCACAGTCTACTCAACAGCAAGGTCACAATTGTACTATACACAAGAACAAGACCTTCCTTCTTTGAAGAGACAACCCACCTCAAATCTCAAAGACAATAAGTTTGAGGTCGCTGTTAGAGGACGATTAAGGTACTCTAAACCTCATCGCACTGTCATTGTGAAGAAAGGTGCTCTCAACTCTATCAGTACCTCAACGAAAAGCCAGCCTTATCACAGTGATATTGCATTAAGTAGCGAAGAAAATGAGGAGATCGAGAACGAAGTCACTGTGATCACCTCAAAGGTTGTTGAAGTAAGACAAAGACCCACAGACTATGATGAAGTACCCAATAGTTCGAGTGAAGATGAAGACGAGATAAGTATAATAGAAGTGATCAGAGAGATCAAGCATGATAAAGAGGACCCAAAGTTGATCGAAGTACCTTCGAGCCAGAAACTCAACTCATCGTTACCTTCACTTGATAATCGGGTCCTAGAAAACTCATTCCATGGAAATGATAATGATAATTTCACGAGCACTCTAAATGAGGTCCTAGAAGTGAACTCAGACGATGAAGAGCCCCAGATAGAGGATTTTTCACACTTAACCCATGAAGAATTGAAGAGTAGACTCAATTCATGGGGGTTGAAAGCAGGGAGAGGTAGGAAGAAGATGATCGAGACCTTAAGTCAAGCCAGTAAATTGATACTGCTATCCCAAAACTCTCAAAGCAAAGACATTGGTGACGTGGTGCTTGCATCACAGAACTCACAAAGTCTCGCAAGCCAAATGGTCTCAAATCAGGTTGGAGGGGCGTCTAAAACCTTGATCTTCAAAAGAATAACTCATATTATAAAGCAGGACAATGAGTTGCACAAGAGATTACTAACATATGATCCTATCAAGCTAGCAGAGCTACATAAATTCTTAGAATCTCATGATGTCAAATTGGAGAGTTCGCTTATAAGAGAATACTGTGACTGGTCTTGTGTGACATTAGTTGGTGGAGATGTGGAAAAGAATAATGATACTTAAATGATGAATGTATTGAACTATATAATGAAGTTATGAGCTTATTATGGAGTCGTAGTGGTGGAAAGAGATGTCAATTAATTAGCATTAAATTCAGGAGTATTTTTTAAGATATTCTTCGTCTTCTTTCAAAAATAGAATCTTGTTCAAAAATTTGACTAATTTGACGCTCAAACTGAGGTTCAAAACTAGGCCAAAAAATGCAACAGCGATGTACTCCAAAAAACTGTTGTACCTTCCGTAGTAAAACTTGTCAATCAAGAAAGAGATATGATAGAAAAAACCGATAACTAATGCGATAGTGAGCACTGTAAGGAACACAGCTTTGAGTACTCTTGGAACAGAGAACTCATCTTCTTCGTTGACTCTGCTGGAAGGACCAGGTTTATGGATAGGTTTCCTTCTCAAATACAGAGAAGCTTGTGCCTCTCCTTTGGTACCAGTAGAACTCATTGTCGATTAACAGGGAGATCAATTAGTTGATAAGATCTCTTCTCTTTTGCTGGATCTGGATCACTTTTTCAAGCCTCGCTTTTCGTTTCCTCTTTGGTTTTTTCGTAATTTGCTGATATCTGATACGGAGCAGAAAAAGGGGGCGATTCACAAGCGGTCAAGCAGTTTTCATCAATTAATATTACTTTGTGATACTTTGGCTGATCTAAATATATTACAGATTCTGCTACGCGATATATGTTTGGTACGAATTTTAGTAGTCTATAATATCTATGTGTAATTAAATGAAGTTTCTTGGAATCTTGTTCTCCCAGACTTGTTCATGAACCTTTTGTTCGTTCTCGAAAGCCTCCAACTTGTTATACAACAAAAAGTTGTTCTTATCAGCCTTCATGGTAGAGGTGGTTAACAACTTGATCTGCCAGTCTCCTCTACCTACTACCAATTCCCAATCACATTGGTTGTAAGCAGATAATGGGTCTCCAGCTTTGATGGACCAAGTGTTCTTGTTCCAGGATCCCATTTCAATACCATTAGCGGTACCAATAGATGGCAATCTTCTGCTTCCTTCGTCGGAGAAATCATCAATTGTCCAGGTGTTGTTGATAACGTCGTAAACGTATTTTCTCGATCTGGATTCTTCTCTCAACACTTCTCTTTCACAGGCTGCTAAGGAAGCTGGTTGACTGAATTGTGGTGGAGTCACCAAATCAGATTTATCAACGAGTGGTAAGACAAGCTCAGCACTGTGTAAAGTCAAAGTAGGAGTCTCTGCCAATGGCCAACACTGAGGCCAGTCGGTTGGGGAGAGAGATAACCTCAATTTATGACCTTTCTCAATTTTAAGACCCAAGACATCCAATTTCACGGAAATGTCGTAAACTTTACCAACTTCCAAAGCCTCTGGGAATTCATGGGAATTTCTATGCGACAAGTTGAGCATTCCCCATGAGATCAAGACCGACTCGCCAGATGGATAAATATCGGTCAATCTGACCGATAAATTTGCCAAAGGCTTATCAGAAGAGATGGATGTGTTAAACTTTGGTTCACCCAACAATTCAACGTCTTCTTCAAATAACTCGGAATCGAAAGAGATACATTTGGCATCTTCGATCCTCTGATCAGCAGGGAAATCACCATCTTGACCAAATGGACACCAAACACCTCTGAAAAGACCATGTTCTTGAGAACCTGTGAAAGAAACTTGGATGTCGGTGTGTTTCTTCTCTTTCAGCAACTTCAAGTCTTTTGATAAACCAAATACTAGCTCAGGTTTCTTGTCGAAGTTGGTAGAGATCCACTTGCCCGGTCTGAAAGTGTACGACTCTTCAATACCACAAGGCTCCTGGATGTAGGCGGTCAATTTAGGTAATTCTAGTTTGACACCTTTCTCTGGAGTCAAATGGGTGGTCCACCAATCAATGGCGAGTTCTCCGTAACCGATGGCTGGAGATGGAGTTGCAACCTCAGGAAATTCATGAACCCATGGACCAACAATGCAGGCACTTTGATCATTTGGCAAATTTTCACACATTCTAAATACTGGAGTGGTGTAACCGTCTCTCCAACCACCAATAGCTAAGACCGGGATATCTACTTTGTTATAATCCTCGCAGACAGATCCGTGTTTCCAGAAATCATCTCTGGTCTGATGAGAAACCCATTCAATGACGTTAGGATCCAACTTGATTCTTTCGAGCCAAGTTTCTCTCCAAGAATCTCCAACGATCTGTGGATCTTGAGGTCTGGCATTATAAGCGAACATTGTAGAGGCCCACCACAACATATCGGATGCCAATAAACAACCACCACGGTAATGAACATCGTCTGAGTATCTGTCATCAGTAGACATCAAAGTGATAATAGTCTTCAATGCAGGGTGTTGTCTATAGGCTAGTTGTAAACCGTTGAACCCACCCCAAGACTTACCAACCATACCGATGTTACCATTGGACCATTCTTGGTCGATGACCCAGTCGAAACACTCCAAACAGTCGTCTTGCTCTTGTTGAAGATACTCGCCCAAGATCACGTCATCAGAGTCACCACAACCTCTCATATCGATTCTCATCGAGGCGAAACCGTTACCTGCATAATAGGGGTGACGGATACTGTCTCTGATGGCAGTGAAGTCATTCTTCCTGTATGGCAAATACTCAATGATGGTCCCTACTTTCATCTTACCCTCAACAGCTTCTTGAGGAAGCCAGATATGGGCACGGAGCTTACATCCATCTTTCATCTTGATCACCACATCTTCAAGCTTGACGATCTTGTATGGAAGAGTCTCTGGATCAATAGTGATTCTCTCATCGGATTCGGAAATATTAAACACCATCCTAACTGGTTCTCAATCTTGTTACTCACCTGTGTTACAAGGTCCAAAATAGGCGATTTCCATTCAATTTAAACTGGCATACTTATCTATTTTTCACACCTCTTCTCTCTCTCTTCTCCATACTGAAAAATTTCGCTCGATGCGCATAATCGGTAGAAAAACGGATAAACCTGTACTACTTCCATACATATTTGAGTTCCCTAATCGGGAAATTTTTGAGCCTGAGCCGCATCGCTTCAGATCGCTCGGCAATTACAACCGGAAAAAAATTGGGGGTGTTTGTGAAGCAAGAGATGACGAGGAAGAGCGATAACGAGAAGAGACGAAGAAAAAGGGATGAGGATATAGAATATGAAGAACAGAGAGAGATAATGCGATGACTTTGTGAGAAGATAGTGAAGGAGACAACTGATTAGTGAAGATATCGATTAACATCTATCGTTACTCTATACATTATGAATATTTATGCTGATCTGGTCATCTTGTGCCAGAGGGCTTTGGAAACACCCTTTACCAATGGCCAACCATTATCAGATCTGACAGCGTCACCATTCTCCTCCAATCTTCTATGCAAGTATGCTTTTGTCTCTTTTGGTGGACCCCATGGAACGTATTTGATGATGTTGTTGACTTGATGGTTCTCGATCAAGTCGAAAGTGACATCATCAGCCATTCCCAACAACTGACCCAAAACCACATTAGCGGTAGCTGGGTTCTCAGAGGCTCTCAAAAGCTTGGTAGCGAGATATTGAGAATCACTGTTATGGGAAGCAACAACCAAGTGACCAATGGTGGAGTTATTCTTGTCTCCTGATACAATGTTCTCAATAGAGTATGCAATGGCGTTGTCGTAGTTCTTGTCGGTGTCCAGCTTTGTGTCGTGGATAACATCTCTGTTAGCTTCAGAGTGGATGTAAGCACCTCTGACCAACTTAAGACCGAGTCTGTAACCCTCTTTTTTAGCCAATTCTTCCTCGTATTTTAACAATGGAGCAGACTCTTTGAGATACATCTGGATGGTACCGATTACCGAGATGGGCTTGTTAGCAGGGTTGAACTTCTTGTAAAGTCTTCTCTGCAACTCGTAGACACCTTGTTGTAAAGGATGAGCTTCAGCATCAACGGTGATAACTGCAAATGGAGCAACTCTCTCAGGGTATTGAGCCAGAAGCTCTTCATTTCTCTTCTGAACGATGGTACACAAAGTGTTACAATTCTCGACAAGAGTTTCAAATTGAGCCTTGTATTCAGGTTTGTCGAAATTTCTCAAGACTTCAGCTGCATCGTCAACCAACCCAGTTGGTTTCAAGGCAACGTAAGCAGGAGGGATCTCGTTGATAGCACTAGGGGTAGCTTCTACCATTTTCAAAGTGTGAGGGTAAAGGATCTCGTTGATAGACTTGGCAGTTTCCGAAACGATGTAGTTGATATCGATGTCTTCGTTACCGTCACAGGCCTCGATGGACAAACTGAGCATCATGTTCTTGATACCTCTTTCGCTCAATCTCTCACCGGATTTTATCACCTCAGGGATGGTCTCACCACCACAGTAAAGCTTGTAAACGAACATTCTCACCAAAGGCATAGGAGTGTATGGGAACAACTTGATAACAATGTCCAAGATGAACTTGTTCAAAGTACAAAGACCAATAGCACCGTAAGAGATCAACTCTTGCATTTTCAAGGATTCCAAGTACTTCAACTTGTTATCGAACAGGTTCTTCGTTGTGACGGAGGCATCTGGTGAAGCAGTGATGTTAACTGCAGCATTTTGAAAGTTTCTAGGAGCATTGGTACCGATACATTTGACAGATACGAGCTGGATAGGTCCCTTTCTGAGCGCTTTTAGGAGTGGTGTTCTCCTCAACATAAGTGGCAAACTCATTTTGTCAAACAAAACAATAATCTAAAACAAACTTTGAAACAATCTGAAAACATGGGAACACGGCCCCATTTTATCTGAACCTGATCATCTCGTCTCTCTTAGCGTTTCTTATTTTGCAACCAATACCGTAAAAAAAATCCAATCTGCGCAACACTAAGCGAGATCTATCTAGGAAAAACTAAGCGACATGCGATGAGCTTCACATAGTGTCGGTTGAAAATCGGCACATAATAGTGGGGCTAAGCACACGCCATAGCTGAGGTGGAGGAAACTGGGAACAGTGGTGGTGGTGGTGAGACACCTCTCAGCACAACGTTACATGAAGAAATCATACTACTTTTTTAAAATGACACAATCTAGTTCAGTAAACCGGAAGCGAACTTACGTGGAATCAACTGGCACCACCCACCCCAGCGGTGTATGCTAGTGACCACGTCAAAGACATCCCGTTATCAAGATAAGAGGAGTTGTATGAGCTTCCGTTGAAAAAATTGAAAGACGCTCTTGGGTCGTACAAGGCAACGTTTAGCATCAATATACCTCTCCATCCTCCACCAACGTTGTTAATGATTCTGGAAAGTATTTGTTCCCATTCTTGTCTCACAAAGGTAGGGCCTCTTAGAAACGAAGAGATAGGAGTAATTGGGAGCATGTGAATTCCATGAATATACTCCTCATTGGTGCCAAAATATGTTGTATGGTCTATTTTGTTCTGGAACTTGATCCCCGAGACCTTGTTGCCCACAAACTGGGCTGGTTCCAGGTTGTTACCATCAGAGTAATACATGTAATTATTCATGGCTCCTCTCATTACCCCTAACATCAAATCTGCTCTTGCCTCCATGTCCTCGTCAGAGATAACTCTAGCCCACATCTTCATGGCATATGCAAAATTATAATCTTCAGAGGAAGACTCTTCATCTTTACCATCTGCAGAACCAGAAAGCCCACGAGCCCACGAATGCCCATTGAACCAATCAAAACTTCTGGAAACCGGGAAGTAAGTGTCTTCAGAAGAAGGATTGGCAACGTCTCTAATCAAATCATTCACCCAGTCTCTAATTGAAGAAATCCAATCACCCCCCAAATCAGAGTCAACTTGTGCAGCTATAGCAGCAGCATGTATATGATATCCGTAATGGAAATGATGGTCGTTATAATAAGAGTTACCATAATCCTGGCCTGGATCGCCATCCATACCTCCTGATGACACGATGCCTCTCCAAGTGGTTTCATAATTTAAAGGATGGATCTGAGAATTATTGGAGAATCTTTCAATGGCACTTCTGAGACTAGCAGATAAAGTTGTGGTCAAGTCACGTCTGTTCAAGATTCTATGACAGACGTACAACACGTAGGCATACTTGTCCAAAATTTTGCCAGAAGTATACATGGAATCGACGTTTGACATTGACAGTACATCATGACGAGCCTCTTCTTCAGCTGCAGCGGTAATTGCAGATAAGGCAGCATTGGTATAAGAAGGTGATGAGTTAGGAATAGTTGTGTATGGCTCAAACGATACAGCAGATGGAATGCTGACGTTCATCAAGAACTCGTTTGTAAGATATCCTCTGGCTGTTCCACACACAAGTGAATCTATAGTCAAATCTGTTCTACGCAGTGACATGGCACTGGTGAAAGTTTGAACATGATGTGGAAGGGCATACATCAAAGTTGTCCCACTGTTCGATGTCCCACGAGTTGTCCATCTCAAGGAGTATGATCCAGTTGATCCATTGGTGGAACCACTTATCAGACACCCAGTTGGATAACAACCAGCAGCAGAATCGTATGCGCTATTGTTACCGAAGCATAACTGTATAACACAACCGTTTACCGAGTTCGAGGCCACTATATCATTCGGTCCGCTCGTCGCAAATGATACAGATTGACCTGATGGGATGGTGACGTACATAGACCAAATGGCTTCGTTGTTCAAAGTAATAACGTATTTGCTGATGTTAGATCTGGGGCCAGCCGCACCGACAACCGAAGAAATACCGATCGACGACGAGATCTTTGGGATCAAATTGTAGTATATGCCGGTGACGAACCCCATTCCCTGAAGTGTTGGGATCAAGAGGTACTGTGAATCTGAGTTTCTAAAATTTATATTCGCAGATAAATGGTTGATCGAATCGATCTGTAATCTCGAACCCCCCGAGAAATCTGTTGATCCCAATACCATAGATCTGACGTAAGTGGCATTAGAATAATTAGCCACCGGAGGATCTCCTGGAGCGTAGGCTCTCTGTGCAGCAGTTTGATGGCTTATAGCGAGTCCTACCAAACCTTCATCTCTCGAATACCATACAGAGTATGGGTCTAAGTAGATAGGAAGAGTCTGGTTGAAATCAAATATGTTGGAAATGAAACTATTAGTTGGAAGAGCACCCAATGGACCTCTCCTGTCTCCTGTAATTCCCTCGGGGACTCTCGTAGGATGTTCTCTACGTGAAAATAATGATAACGGTTCAGAAGTTGAAATGGGCTGGGAAAACACATTAGACGCTGTTAGGCATAATGGAAAGTTAATCAATTGAGCCCTGGAAAATTGCTATAAAAGGAATTCTTACAGGACATGATTGCGAAGATGTTTTAAAAGATGTTCCTCGGAGCACTGAACTAGACGAGATGTTTTGGTAGCAATAGAGTGGATCTCTTTTTATACTCAACGGTTTTATATAAAATCAAAGAGGCTCACTAAAAAACTCAGAAAAAAAATCGGATATAGTTAGAATTTCCGCTATAGTTAAATCTGTAGAAACAACAGAGACTGGAACTACCACAAATATTAGCTTCAAGTGGCTTGTATTGGTACAATTCAGGGACCCTCAGTGTCATTGTTCTGCTATAACTAAGCCAATTGGCTCAAATCACTTCAATATACAAATTATTAAAACATATCCACAGATCGTTGAAGCCACGACCTTATCGAATTCTATATATAAATATCACCGTTGAACCCCCAACGAACACCAATTACTGATCAACTACATGCACAGAACATTATCATGAACTCTACTAATCTCATATCACTACAGAGACAGTGTAAGTTGATACTCACCGTTGTTATCCATGATGACCAGTTCACCATACTAACCTGACCAGATTTCCTTGATTTGCTTGCTTCAGTACAGACGAGCAACGGGCTCAAATACCTCGTCTTGGACCAAACCACTGAGAGATTGCTCAGCTATTTGATAGATCCAAACGACTTGTTGAGACACGTAACCGCTATAGAGAGAATAGATCAAGTGCGGAAACCGCAACTCTCGATTGAAGCCGTCTACTTTTTGGAGCCGACCCTTTTCTCGATCAACTGTTTGTCTGCTGACTACACCGTACAACCTCACAGGTATAAAAAGGCACATATCCTCTTTATCCCTGGGTTGACCAATGAGTTACAGCAGACTCTTTTAAGCAATGCTGCTTTGAAATTTAATGCTGTTAGACTTGAAACTGTCTATTTATCGATGTTACCGGTTGAACAGAATGTCTTTGTCACTCGGAACGTTGATGCCTTGAAAGTTTACTACAGCAAAGAATGCTATTCCTTAGTTCAATTGCAAGTGGAGAGAACTGTTGATGTGTTGATAAATCTATGTATCACCACTGGAGAGTATCCCATGGTGAGATACTATTCCCCTTTGAATCCTATAAACGACTCAGCAGCTCTTCCAAAGTTGATAGCTACCCAATTCCAAGAAAGAATCGACAACTATGCCAGAGCTAACAACAACTTCCCACCACCGGACCAACAGCGACCAAGATCTATTTTCGTGATCTCAGATAGAACTGTAGACTTGTTTGCTCCTGTATTGCACGAATTCACATATCAGGCGATGTGTTTCGATCTCATCAACTTTGATAAGAATAAAGATGGAGAGTACGACAATTCATACACGTATGAAGCTGAGAATGAGAAACGTGAGATAGAGACCAAGACAACGGTGTTGAACGATCTCGATCCAGATTGGGTCTCTTTGAGAGAGTTGCACATATTAGACGCTTCAGAGACGTTGGTGGGGAAAGTGAACGATTTGATCGTGAAGAATCCGTTGATGGTAGATAGGTCCAATGCCTCTACATCGACAGATTTATTGTACATCGTTGCCCATTTAAAAGACTTTGACGAGGAAAGAAGAAGAATTACTGCTCATAAAAAATTGATAGACAGTTTGTTGAAGTTGAGTGGAGAGAGAGGTCTTCCGGAAGCTGCTGATTTCGAGCAAGATTGTGCCGCTGGTGGTATCAATTTCGAGAATGAAAAGGTGAAGGGAATGGCTGGAATCTTATTGACTCTTTTGTCACAGGAAATCTACACCGAGGGAGACAAGATCCGTTTGATCTTGATATATGCTATCTACAGGGGAGGTATCATCGAGCTGGATTTGATAAAATTGCTCCATTTTAGTAAACTCATCGAATTGAAAGGTATGATACTAGCCTTGATGAAGAATTTCGAGGCTGTTGGTTTCCCACTTATAAAACCAAACTTGAAGACCAAGTCGTTTAAGAAAACGGCTTTCCACCAGATCGACAACGACGGTTCTTTCAACACCTCTCGGTTCAAGCCTGCAATGAAAGATATAATAGAGAAGGCTGTCAACAATACATTAGACGAGACAATATTCCCATACATCAAAGACAAGCCTTTGAACCATGAAGAACTTGAACTGGGGTTCTCGAACGATATCAATGGATCTTCTTTGAAAAATCCTAGACATAAAGCCACTTGGGCTAAGACCAGGCAAGTAGCCTATGTTCCACCAAGACAGCGTATCTTTTACTTTATAGCTGGTGGAGCGACATATTCGGAAGTTCGCACAGCTTATGAATTGTCGGCATCGTTGAGCAAAGACGTTATTATTGGTGGAGATGAATTGATCACACCTGGTAAATTTGTCGAATCGATGATCTCTTTAAATGCTGACAGACAGTCTTTGAATTTATATGTGGACAGAAAAGCTGCTTTCGATAACAGAAAAGCTCCTTCCTCGTTGTTGAAAGTACAGGTCAACAGCGCTGGTAAGATGTCTTCTGCTCCTCAGCAAAGAATTGTCGAGAAAGCACCAACACCAAAACCTCTTGAACCAAAGGCTAAAGAGACGACCCCTGAACCAAAACCAAAGGAGAAAAAACGCCATAAACTTACAAAGTTCCTTAGATAATTATGTACAGTTTGTAAAATATTAGAATATGTAGTTCTATAATTTGTCTCAAGCTCAGAGTTATTGTAATTGGTATTTAAGTTGTTCGTTAAGCTAACCGAACCCCCCAAGGCGCCCCCACAGGACCCTCAAGGAGCCCCAGAGATGCGCCAAAAAAAATAATTTTTCACTCATCTCTAGTCAAATAACTCCGAGCTCATAAGATGAAGTTTGTTGCATTGGTTAGTGGTGGCAAGGATTCATGCTTCAACATTCTTCATTGTCTTTCCCAAGGACATGAGCTTGTGGCATTGGCCAATCTACATCCCGAGGATACTTCGAGACAGGAGTTGGACTCATTTATGTACCAAACAGTAGGGCATGATGTACTAGACTACTATAGTGAATGCTGTGAAGTGCCTATGTACAGACAGGCAATCACTGGGGGGTCAGAGAATCAGAGACTTGAGTACTCGACTACTTTAAATGATGAGACTGAAGATCTCTATAAATTGTTGGTGAAAGTATTGGAAGCACATCCGGATATAAAAGCCGTTAGTGTTGGAGCCATCTTGTCAAACTACCAAAGAACAAGAGTGGAACACGTTTGCCTGAGGCTAGGGCTTGTATCTTTAGCTTATCTATGGCAAAGGGACCAGCTCGAATTGCTCAGTGAAATGTGTGAGTCTGGGCTCGATGCAAGGTTGATAAAGGTAGCCGCTGTTGGTTTAGATGAACGCCATCTCACCAAGTCTATTCAGCAGATGTTACCAGTGATGATAAATTTAAATAACAGATTTGATGTCCACATCTGTGGTGAGGGAGGTGAATATGAGACCCTTGTGCTCGACGCTCCTTTTTTCAAGAGTAAAAAGCTCGAGATCGTCGATACAGAGATTGTCCATGACTCGGGGGGTGTTTGTTACCTGAAGTTGAAAGTAAAAATAGTGAGCAAGACTCCTGAAAAGCAGAGACCTTGGAGTGATTACGTCAAGGTTCCACCGCTTTTAAACGTGCTGTTTGAAGAAATTTACAATGAGCTTCCTGATCCGGAGACACAAAGAGACCTCACTACACACAAAGCTTTTAAACAAATCAGCACACAGCAGGTCAAATTAGTCAAGAACAAATTGTTCATCTCTAACATCACTTCATCACGAGAGAGCTTAGAGGATCAAGTTGTTGATATCTTCACATCGTTGAAGAACATTTTGGTTGAGAATGAGTTAACTTTCGAGCATATTCAAGCCTCACAACTTCTTGTCTCGTCGATGGCGGATTTTGGAGCTATAAACAAAGTCTACGGAAGCTACTTCTCCGAGCCATTACCTCCATCTAGAATCTGTGTCGAGACAATCTTACCTGAAGGTGTGTTTCTGCAGCTTTCTGTCACTGTTCTTGTCGATTTACAGTACAAGAAAGGTATTCATATCCAAGGAATGAGTTATTGGGCGCCATGTAATATTGGACCATATTCTCAATCAATTGTGGATACTCAGAATAGCGTTGCAACTATAAGTGGACAAATTCCTTTGATACCTGCATCCATGGAGCTTTGTGAAGATGTGAAACTCTCCACAGTATTAGCATTACAACATTTCGATTGTGTTAAAAACATAATTCAGGTCAAAGAGAACTTATCTACAGTTGGGTTTGTTGTCTCTGATGCCTTGGTTTCTACTGTTTGTAAGACTTGGGAAGATTACAGTTCGAGCAGCTTGATCGTGGTCAAAGTTACAGCTTTACCAAGAAATGCTCAGGTCGAATGGGGAGGAGTGACCTATACAGAACATGATAGTGATGACGATGATGACGATGATGAGGACATGCCCAGCGAAGATTCGGGGAGCTCTTTGAAGACTGTTAATGGTGAAGTGTTTGATACACTCTTCTTGAACGATTACCAACCATTATTCGATCTTCTCGAAAAGAACAAAAATTGTCACTGCATTTTGTACGCCAATCCGGAGACAATGTCTACACGGGTGAAACAAATCATTGGCTCCATTTCACTCGAATTTGTGCCAGTTGTCGAAGTATGGGATAAAAGGGGTGTCAGATATGAAGCCGGTGCAGTGATAAGGGCGGTTTAGGGTTTGCAGCCCTAAATGTTTGTGACTTTTTTCCGAAGACATTTTTTCGCGCACTTGGTGCAGTTTGGCGTATTTGGCGCAGAGCATATGATTTTTCAGTAGTAATTGTGTGGTGGGAGAGAGGTGGTGTAACGATGTTGTGACTCACAGAGCTCAGGTTTTTCTTGAATTTTTTTGAGTTGTGGTTATTGTGTTTTAAAGGACCAGTGGTTTGAAGATTGACTAAAAATAATTAGTTGATTTGAATTCATTTCGAAACAAAAGAAACATATATCAAAGATGTCTAACCAGGCCCCAAAGTGGTACGAAACCCAAGATGCACCAGTTGCAAAGAAGACCAGAAAGAGCATCAAGCCTCAGAAGTTGAGAGCTTCTATTGTTCCAGGTACCGTTTTGATCTTGTTGGCCGGTAGATTCAGAGGTAAAAGAGTCGTCTACTTGAAGAGCTTGGAGGACAACACCTTGTTGGTAAGTGGTCCTTTCAAAGTCAACGGTGTCCCATTGAGAAGAGTCAACGCCAGATACGTCATTGCCACCTCTACCAAGGTTGATGTCTCGTCTTTGGACTTGACCAAATTCAAAGTCGAGTACTTTGCCAAAGAGAAGTCTTCCAAGTCCAAGAAATCTGAAGCTGAGTTCTTCGGTGAAAACGCCCCAAAGAAGGAGATCAAATCCGAGAGAATCGAGGACCAAAAAATCGTCGACAAGGCCTTGTTGTCTGAGATCAAGAAGACTCCATTGTTGAAACAATACTTGTCGTCATCTTTCTCCTTGAAACACGGTGACAAGCCACACCTGATGAAATTCTAAGAATTTTACTTAAGGTTATTTGTAATATAGTAAGATTGGTGGTGTCTTGTCAGGATTATTCACACCAGAGACAGGTTACTCACATGGAAGTGATGTTGCACAGTGTTTATATAATTTGATCACATCGAAGTGGATCACTCGTTCTTTGTCGGCTCCATGAGCCTTTGTCTAATATAGAAGATTCTATAGGGATTGTCAATCAGTTTGGATTTATGTTTGCACTATCATTTTACATGTAAATTGTAGTTAATATAGTAGGATGCTTACCTGAGATGTGTATCTGAATCATCAAGGTAGCAAAATGTGGACCATTGCACTTGCTTCAATGTCACTTTTCCAGTGTCACTTCTCCAGTGTCACTGCCACTGCCACTGCCACTGTCACTGTCACGACGGTGTTTGCTGATGAATAAGAAATCTGTCAGCGTGAGATGGTGAAAAAATCTGGAGATCCGAAAAAGGAAATCAGACTAGTCAAACGTATAAAAACATCAACTACACCCTCCAAAGTACCACCTTCACCACAAGACATGGCAGAAAGGACACGAAGTAGTACCGATAAGAGGTCTGAATCGGAAACCTCGAGGAATAACACAGGTGGTGATGCCATTGTCAACGAAAAAGTATACTCGATCCAGATCGGTAATCGGCTCTTCAAGCTCAGTGGAGCATCTCTTCTCTCCGATTCTCCTTCATACTTCACGCTGTACTTCTCCAACAAACACAACGAGGGCAAAGTGCTATTTATAGACCGATCCCCGGCCGTTTTCGAGAAAGTGTACCTGCATTTGCAAGGTTACTATGTCGACATCCGAGATGAGTACGAGTTTGCGTATCTCTTTGCAGATGCCAATTACTACGACTTGCCCGGGTTGAAAGACATTATTTATAAGAGCGACATCTTCACGCGGATCGGGAACAAATCTTTCCGGATCTCGAAAGAACTCATCACTTCTCCGGGTAATGTACCTAATTATTTCAGTGTGAGCTTTAACGCGCTCTATGGAGAGTCGTTGGATCAGGGATTACTCCGGAAATTCTTGAGACCTCCACAACTCAAGCCTCCTACACTATCAACACATTCGCTGGACCTTTTCGAAGAGCTCTTGGGGTTGTTACAGGGGAAACCGCTTCAGATCCGCAGTGAAGATCATCGTAGAAGCCTACTCAAAGAGTGCCGGTACTATAAATTCTTAGCTTTGGAGCAACAGGTGATAAATCACAAGATTTTAGTAAACCCGTTCACTGGGCAGGAAGAGATCATCCTTAACATCGAGGATATCAAGAAGAAAGGATGCTCAACGGTGAAACCTTTGGACGACCATCATGAAACCATCTTGACGTACTCGAGACCATATGCAGACAAAGGTATCTCCAGAACGCTTATCATCCACTTTCTGTCGTCGGACTTATCACTCTTTGTGAACAGAAGGAACGGAGGTACCACTTTGGAGGTCCATGGGGAGACGGGCAAGAAGTTGAACAAATTGTTGACCTCTATCAACGCTACTACTCTTTACGACACCGAGAACTACATTCTTTCCACCATAGTGGACATGACAGAGGCCCATTGCAATATCAACAACCGCGACATGGTCTCGGACTGGATCGCCAACTTGACAGCTCCAGATCTGCCCGAGGAATCCTTGGTATTCAAACTGTTGAAAGCAGACTTCAAGATCGTCTTCAGAGGTACTACTCCATGGTTCAAAGGCACACTTCTCCAGGCAGTCAGTGACAAGGCCTCTTTCTACAAACAAATAGAGTCAATTTAAATTATTCGAGCTAATGCTCTCTACTGCCTAATCGTTTATATAGCTGTAACGTTTAATATCTACTGTTCAATCGTTTTATATAGCTGTGATGTTTTAACATCTACAAGTAATTGAAGAATTTGATGAGCAAATTATCAAAAAAGTGACGCTTGCTGAAAAATACCAGTTCTATTGTGTAATTGAGGCTATGGGTGCATTTTCTGCTGTATATATATAAAAAAAAAAATCGAACCCTTAATCATAGGAGGGCCAATCGAATTAATTAGTGGAACGCCAGCAGAACCAGTTGTTGATCGTGTAGCTTAAATAGCTTATAAAATGCCTTTCTTCTACTACGACAACGATAGCAACAATGGGGCGAGATGGGCTTTTTTCGCCTTCTTCATCTTGTTGTTGCTGATTTTCATCTTCTCTACGTTGAGAGTCAACAAGCGTAGACTTCGTCGTGGTGTGAAACCGATAACGGGGACAGCCTGGATGACTCCGCCGTCTTATTACCAGTCCCAGACCCAATACAACGAGCCTTTGAACTCGACAAATGTGCCTCCATACTCGGAGAACACTCTTCCCAATGACGCTGGGTACTACGACAGACTGGGAAACTTTGTCGCCAACCCGAATTACCAGCCACAACAGCCACCGAAGTCGGCTAACGGTGTCCACAACGATTACACTGGAGACGACATGGATTTTACCAGACCTTCAGCTCCTCCGCCTTCGCACAGCCGTAACCCTACAGGGACGTCATTAAACACCGCTCCAGATTACGGATTTAACGCGGACTTTAGCAACAACAATAATAATAACTCCAGTACTGTTGATGACGATGTCGAATTGAACGACTTCACAAGGCCTTCAGGTCCTCCTCCAACCCATAGAAAGAGCTGAAAATTTTCTACATTATGTATCTACAATGTCATCTTTTAATTAATTCTATACTTCTCTATGAACTTGATGATTCCGTGTAGTCCTTACCGTGTTGTTCCTCTATGATTTGCATTTCTGACTAGTATTTTTTCACTAGCGCCCTGCGAAAAACCTCAATATCTCAATTTCACGGACTTAATGGGTCACCGGTATTCGAAAAGATAGGATGGCAATTAAACTTTAAAGTTTTTGCATCGGCAAAAACTTTATTGAGGAACTCTTCTCCGTGTAAATGCAAGGCTTCAAAATTCCGGAAAAGTTTTGAGGGTTCTGAATGGCTTGTGATGCTCCAATTGGTAGCTGATTCGTACTTTCCCATTGGTATGGGGACCATTGGGCAAGTGGGATTGCAATTGAGTCTTAAAAAAGACATGGATATATCACTGCAGACTTGACCGATGTGTCACAATCTGACAAATCGCAAAGCACATGCTGTTTTGAACTTGTAAATTTTGCATTTCTTGGTATCCGGGATTATTTTCTGATCCGATTAAATCAGAGGAACAATAGTGTTTTGAATAAGTTCTAGATGTCCTGTGAACCCAAACTTTCACACTTTGTAGTAAAAGTAGGTACCTTTTTTTTATTTGAGCATGTGAAGGATCAAGTAGGTCAAGTAATAACCATCTCTCAACAACCTCAATTCATCTGTATCAGCCAGTGTCACGCCTCCGGCTATTGTTACTCTAAAAACGTTAACCCCAGGTTTCTCCGAGAAATTAGAGTTTTTCGCCAATTTCATCAAAATGCGCGAGGTGCACCTCGCTGAAATTGCTTGGACAACAAGGCAGGCACATTTCGCCGCCTGTACTAGTGCACAATATTATTTGGAGCGGAGATTATCCAACTCCATATACACCCGTTACAGGGTGTTTGACTCGGAATTTAGCTTCAAATTTAACGTTCACTCAATGCCATACGCCCATGGAACGAGTTAGCAACAGTTCTCCGTCTTCTGGGGCAAGGTACTGATTCTTCGAAGAAGTTAATGACCCCAATCCTTAATTAGACATAAAAAGCCTTAGATCTTCGATTTTATTATAAGGTCTTCGGAAAATCGAAAATACATTTAAAGATTTTGTGCTAGTTACTCGCACCAAATTAGCATGGTTCGAAGGACTTCAAGCAGTATTAGTTCTAGAAAGCGCAATCCTTCCATGCATCCAAGCATTTCTTCTTCCTTGCATATTCTAACTACTCCACTTGCCCCCTCGTGCATATTTTTTTTTGCCTTAGCTTTGTTGGCCCAAAAAGGGAACTTAGTGCACTTTCACCTCGTCACTAGTCCAAAACCATTTGGATTCCAGTTGACTCAAACGTCACCTTGTCAGCTTGACTAAAAGCTATGATAGTTGGTCTAGCTTAGTCTAGTAAATATTCCTCAAGTGGTATTTCGTGTGGTATTCTCCGCCTTTGTAGACCCTTTCTTACTAAATTCCTTCGCCTTTGTTTTCACTGCTGGACTGTGCTCTTCAAGCTAGGTGTATAATCTGATATATACAGCTTTACTTGAGGATCCAACAAGAGTCTCAGGTTTTCTCTCTCTTTCAATCTCTGCCCTTATAGAGAGTAGATAGATTGGCATACAAATTAACGTGCCGTGTTTTAAATGTCTTGTTTGTTGGACTTGATCCTAGGTGAAGCCTCCGGTTCTTGATTTGAAAAGATTTCAACTGTTAATTTCAGCAATAAAATGCTATGTTTTATATAGTTGAATCTGATTAATACTGATAGTCATCTTCCTTGATGCCTGGAGTCTATTCAGATTCGCTCTTTAAATGCAAATTGCTTCAGCGATGACTCCGTTTGTAAATATGACCAGTTATACTGCTTTATTCAAGAACTTAACAAATAAAGGTGGGAAAATCAGGCTTTCAAATCGCTCAGAAGATTCATTGCTTTTGACTTATCATTCTCCTAGTTGATATCTTAATCAAAGAAGTCATTTGAAACTATCAGGTTCAATAATTATGTATTTTGAGTCTCATTTGATACAATAGGTATTTCTCTTGTTGAAACTTCTAATTGATTGTAAAAAGAGGCTCATAACCATACTCTTGTACTACTGGTTCTTTTAATCATCCATCACTCACTTGAATCACATTTTCAAAGTGTTGTTCCAAGTTGTTGATATTATCAAATGCTAACAAATTTGTTTTCTCTCAAAACAGTAATCTCTGTACCGCAAGAAATTCCTTATGGTAAGACTTTATATGCAATTTGAAGTAATAAAGTGGAGGATTTTCAGTACAGACCTTGCTGTAAGAAATAAAAATGACTTGCCTTTCTTGTTCAAAAATGTACAAATAATAATTTGGCACTTTTATGCACAACAAACAAGACAGTTGTCTAGAATACGCTCCAGGCATTTCTGGAGGTAAAGCGGATATTTGGCGGCGTGAAAGCTTGAAGCTACTTGAAAGAAAGCTTGAAGCTCATGTCTTTGTGGTCTTTGTTTGGTAATGTGACATATGATCTAGTTGATCTTGCAGAATCTTTGAATAGTATCATTTCTCGTAAGAAGCTTTTGAAAACTTGTTTACACAAAATTAGAAACTGATTGAAATAGATCATACGTTGCTATGTCAAATTTATCAAAGGCACAGTAACGCTACATTATTATTTGATGTGTGAATAAATTTTGATGAAACACCCTCTTTTTAGTTCTAATTGATAAAATTTACAGTTGAAAGAGACCTCGATGGATATCTTCACCGAATACCTTCAAACCTGATAAAGTCACCTTCTTCAGTTCATCTCAACCTCCCAACTAGTAGAGTTCCAGATATTCTGAAGCTCATGCAATCAGAAATAATTATGTATATTTTGTAAAGAAAAATAACCTGTTTTGCATCTATCACAGGAAAACTTTTGATTTCTCAGCTCACTCAAAAAGGACATATGTTTTGAAGTGAGCGCTAAGATTTTTGCCCACTTTCGTGTTGAGTGTTGGCGCAAGTCTGGTGGTGGTAAGTTAGACTTTGAAAGTTGTCGAAAGTGGTGGGAGGTTGAAGGAATAAGAATTATCAATTAGGAGATTTTTGGGGGTTACTGCTGAGCGCTTTACGAATATTCTATACGAAAGTTTGGATGAGTGGAGGCTTCTTATCGTTGATTAGTCAACTGTCAAGCTATAGCAGTTTTTAGTTATCCTGTGCAGCATGTTACAACAACCATAGAAGCTAGAAGAATAAAATGAAATTGTAATGACTCTTTATATAATGATATGAATTAAACCGAAGGACAATGTAAATGTAAAACAAGACTCCAATAATTGAGCTAGCAAAGCAAATTTAAATATATGTAAATGGGTGGAAGAACCAGCTTTCTGACTAATCGTTACTCTTATATTCGACAACTCCCCTCAAAATCTTGATTGGACCGTAGATGCTGTGGTACATCTCGTCATGGCTTATCCTGTTGTTTTTAGATCTGTTCTTTCTTTCGGTACCAGGAATAGGCCACGTACAGTTAAGACCTAGACGTGAACATTCGGTACATCTTGGTTTAGTTTCACAGCATCTCTTCTTTCTATGACGACAAGTAAGACATCCAAGTCTCGATCTCTTGGACTTCTTTCTCACTATAGAATCTCCTTCACTTTTTGAAGTCAACTCAGTAGTCTTCGACTCTGATTTACTACCATATTTGGTGTTCGAACGAGCACTGCTCGTCCTGTACATTGGACTGTCAGAAGAGTTACCAACGTTGGGTCTGTAGTCTAATTGAGAAGGTTGTGGCATCAACAAAGGTTGCAATGGTGCTCCAAAGGTTTGAGACATGTTCAACTGAGGTAACACGGAGTCTATAGCATTGTTGAAGAAATTGTTACCAGAAAACGTCGAAGCCTGATTAGGGGTGTTATTGTTCATCATAGTTGAGAACTGATACTGGTTTGAATTGAATGTGGAAGGCTGGAACGAAGTTGAAGGAATATTCATCGATGTACTGAGTGGTGACGTTTGGTCATAAGTCTTGTTTGCAGTCTTATTGCCAGAGAATGTGTGGTCGGTGGATGGAGCTTGGTATGCATAGTCGTTGGTGAAGTTGGAAGAGTTGTTGTTTGAGTATGAGTTATTTGGAACCATTGTGGATTGGAACAATTGTTTTCTGTCAAGAGACGAATCTTGATCCGATCTCCAGTCTGGGGGAGCTCTTGATTCCAAGGTGTCCTGGAAGGTTCTATTAGGGTTTTGCGAGTATCTGTTCGATGAAGAAAATAACATCTCCGATTATGTTTGTTATGATACAGATTCCGAGCCAAGGATACCTGTAACTACAAACCTATTTGTTAAGTGAGTTTGAAAGCGCTCAGATTCCGGGTTGTATCTCATTTATATATTGACAGATCTCGGAAATTCGTTACATGATAGTGAAACTTGAATCGATTTCACTATTGTTGAGTAGCAAAAGCTAATGCACCTCAACGCGCATGCATCTCGAAACGCTGCCCCTTGCCCCTGCCAGTGGAAACTCTAATTGGGAAAGAGTGCAGTTTCTTACTTCCTTTAAACTGCACGCGGCAATTGCATCGGCAATTTAGAGTGTGAGGAGAGTGGGGGAAAGGACGGCTCTTAAAAATTTGACATTTGATTCAACACTCTCTGCCTCGATAACCGATGATGTCGCACTTTATCACCGAAGAGGGGAATAGGTCATCCGCTGAGTCGTGATCGTTGTGTAATTGGATGCAAGAGAGATGCAATGATACTTTGTGGTGGTTGGTCACCATGTACTCTGTAAACTTTTTTAACTGTGGCAGTTTAGAGTTAATTACTATAAGGATTCAGAATAGTAAGGGACATAAAGTGAAAAAAGGTAGTGAAACATGACAAAACTCAGATACCTAACTGGTGAACTCCAGTGAAGCAAGATTGCTCATGAATTGACACTGAAATTTGTGAGTTTAGTTGTAAATTGTTGTTATCTTGGATCAATAAAGCATGGTACACACAAATAGTGTCTTGTAACTCCATAAATGTGTTTATTTCTGAGTCTGCGCAGAACAAGTTACGTAATTAGGAAAGAATTCTAGACAATTGAACAGGATCAAGTTTGACCAAGGTGGAGTAAAAGAAACAAAGTTTGCTATATCCGAAGAATATAATTCCGACTATTACATTTCCGAACTCATTAGAACCTGGAAGACCTCAGGGTATCAACGTTGTCAAAATAGTGTCTAGAGAAGAAATTGCCCCTTTATCTCAACTTAATTTTTTTTTCCACGGGAAACTTGTGTGCAGACGGAGATGAGATTCTTGCCCATTTTTTCGAAGAGAGCGAGAATTCCAGTTGCTTCTAGAAATTGCGTCAAATTCAAGTCGGGATTAGCCAAGCCCAAGGGATCGAGTTTCCTACTTTGTCCACTCTCGGTGAACTATAATCATTGTTCAAGCTCCGAGCCGAACTTATTTCGATCAGTCGCCTTGAGAATAGTCAAGATGTATTGTCAAATATTATTTAATACTGAATCTTTGATGAGGCACGGCTTCACCCAAAAAATATCTTAATTGTAAATAGCACTCTGATTCAGCCCTCAGATTACCAATTATACATGCAACACTCTAACAAGCCTTTGCAACACCGACCTTTAAGCCAGCATCGCATCCGTATCCACGTCATATCGGCTTTCTTAACGAAGCGTATCTTTTTTTGACCCTCTCGTCTGACTGGGGCAGAAAATTTATCTCCTTATTTCCGGGGAACGGGCGGACGATCATATGCCAAAGAACGTTCCGAGCAGATAGAAGGTTACTTGAAAAGGAATCTAACTCCTTGAAATTGGTGTTCAAGAGAAGGATCGGCAATGCGAGAAGCCTTCTCTGGTATTGTCTAACTACAGAGGTTAGCAATTGATAACGAATTTGTAAGCCCTCTTCTTGTGATTCACTTTCCACTATTGTTTTCAAGCCAGCCAACCTTCTAAACCCGACCGGATGAAGCTCGATTGAACAAGTCCCGGTGCCGAGTCTTGTTGATGATGAAATTCAGAATTAGAGTTTGACACAACTTGTTTGATTTACCGATCTGTACTCATAAAGTCACGATTTATCTCTTAAGCTTACATTGCTTCCTCTTGTGCGTGTTAAATCCGTGCATCTATCAGCTAACGATGCGTGACATATCACCACAATGCAACGAGCACGTTGCACCTGAAATTAAAGTTCCGGAGTTCCAAACCACTGGTTGTTACAAGCATGGTGGGTTTGCACTGACAGTGACACTCTGCAAATTGTGGAGAAGTGTAATTGGACAACTGTCATTGGTTTTTGGCAGATATGTTTAACTCGACCAGTAAACAGATCTGATATGTCAGCTGTACAACTACCAATTGCTAACTTGACTGGCATGTCAATTGGCTTACAATTCAACACACTAATTAGCTTTATGTCTGCCCTCTTGAACCACAGTGAATCTGTTTGTATGCACACCGAATCCACAATTGCCAATCAATCTTATCAATTAGCCCTGCTGCTTCCCTGACGCGACTTTGCAGACACATGCCGTTCACTCCTTTACACTGTCACACGTTCGGCCCTTATCTTTATCAAGAAGGCCGACTTTAAGTGACAGTTAACCGTTTGTGAGCCCGTTGATATTTCACCTGTGAGATTCGATACCCGTCAATTGCCTTGAATTACCGGGATGCTTGAAAAAAAAAAATATCCCGTCAAACTGGGAGATGGATAAGAGGATAGATAAAGATAAGGGCCCAACAAATAGCAGAACATACAGCATGGACTCGAGCCGTTTTAAGACGGGTCAGATGGATGCATGTTATTTAGAAAGATATGCACATCTTTGAGAGATGAAATGGACAAATTGACACAAGATATCAGAGACTTGAAGGGTCTTTGCAGCAGCGAGACGATAAAGAGATAAAGCGATAGGGTAGTGTTTCGATGCAGCCACACCGCAAGATTTATTGTTTCGATGATTGAAGCCACTCATTGGATGGAGTGAGATATTGTTGATGGTCAAAAGAGGTAGAAGATTTTTGATTTGATGATAACGATCTGCGTAGCAAGATTGGGGGTGTATTGTGTTTTGCCTATCTGATCCAGTCAGTTGTTTAATCGTGTGAAGAAGTACAAATGAGATACTAACAATTGTCTATCAATTACTATTTCTAATTGTCAGATACTCAAAACAGTTTGCAATCGTCCGGTACAACTGAAAGCATGTCTTGTTGCTGATTACCGCTCTGTACGATTGCCTGATGTTTGTATTGTATCAGTTGTACTCACACTACACTTACAGTCATGCTGCCTGAAGTCACGTGATAATTTCTATCACCCTCTTGTAATGCACATCTTGTCTTGCTGTGAACTGGCCGCTTAACTTATTTGTCCCTCATATCGTGAGTTCGAAAATGATCTTGTGTCATATTTCGTAAAACGCTGATACAGCTGTGTGAAAAGTCGAACTATGTGTATCAAGACAAAAGCTTCTTTTGCTAACAAGAAACTTCTTCTCACAAAGATATAATTGATAACCTCCCTTACTGAGTGATGCCTCATGTGTTAGAAACTTGAAATACGAATTCAAACTACAGACAACATATTCAACCATTTCATTAATAACAGCTGCTCAGGACAAATGAAACAATATATCAATTATATAACCACTACACTCTTCAAGAGACTATGAACACAAAAATTTGACAATCACATAACAACAACAATTCTTATTGCTTCACTTAGCATGTTATAAATACCATTTATTTTCCTCATCAAACTACTGATCTGTCATTTCCAAGTAACCCCCCCCAAATAACCCCCAATTTCAAGCCTTTACTAAAGAGGAAATGTTATTATGAAGAAAAAAAATTTTCTTTAACGGCTCAGTACAACCAATAGTTAAATCACCAGTTGAACCAATGACACAAACCGAAGAACCTGTACATATTTGCTGTGCTCCAGACTGTGGAAAGGAGACCCGTTCCACTTTGAAATGTCCCATCTGTTTGAAAGAAAATATAGAATCGATCTTTTGTAACCAGATCTGTTTCAGAAGATCATGGGCTCTCCATAAAGCCATCCATAAAGTTGAAGGCAAAGATAGTTACGATCCTTACCCTGAGTTCAAATACGCTGGTTCCTTGAGACCTGCTTACCCCTTGAGCCCTCGTCGTGACGTTCCTAAGAGAATCACAGTCACAGATTATGCCCAAAACGGTCAACCTATCAGTGAGATCAAGAACGATAGAACTGCAAAGATCCAGATCTTATCCCCTGAGGAGATCGTGGAGTTCCGTAAAGTGGCTGCTTTGGGAAGAGAAGTCTTGGACGCTGTCGCAAGACACATCAAACCGGGTGTCACATCCGACAGATTGGACGAGATCTGTCACGAAGAAACTATCAAGAGAAATGCCTACCCATCCACCATGAACTATTACAACTACCCTAAATCTATATGTATCTCAGTCAACGAGATCATTTGTCACGGTATTCCTGACCAAAGACCTTTGCAAGACGGTGATATCGTCAATTTGGACGTCTCTCTTTACAAGAATGGCTTCCATGCGGACTTGAACGAAACTTATTACGTCGGTGATAAGGCCAAGCTGGACAAGGAGAAAGTGAACGTTGTAGAAACAGCAAGAGAGTGTCTTGACGAGGCTATTAAATTGGTCAAGCCAGGATTACTTTTCAGAGACCTCGGTAATCTGATAGAAGCTCACGCTAAGAAGAACCACTGTTCAGTAGTGACAGCTTACTGTGGTCATGGTGTCGGACATCTTTTCCACTGTCAACCAAGTATTCCTCACTACGCTAAGAACAAAGCTGTTGGTGTTGCCAAACCAGGTATGGTTTTCACCATAGAACCTATGATTAATGCCGGTACACATAAAGATTTGACATGGCCAGACAACTGGACTTCTTCCACCGCTGACGGTAGACCTTCTGCCCAATTCGAACATATGATTTTGGTAACAGAGGACGGTCATGAGGTTTTGAGTAGAAGAAACAAGAAGTCTCCAGGAGGTGCGATCAAAAGAATAGAGTAAATGGTATTAATGATCGCATTTTATAGAAGTCTTAATGGTATACAGGAGAAACCTATGTGTTCCAATCTATGAAGAAATGTAGATCTTTCCAGCAACAAGGAATTGATGTTTCCACTTGCGTTGAATTTTTAAGTTGAATACAGCTGATCTGTGACTAAATAATTATTTTCAAATATTTACAAGTATGGCTTGTACCGCTCATAACAGATGTATAGCCATCCTCAAATATCTAATGGAGGGTTGGCCGAGTGGTCTAAGGCGGTAGATTCAAGACCTACTGGGGAAACCCGCGCGTGTTCGAACCACGCATCCTTCATTATTTTTTTTTATTTTTGCTTTACGCATTTTTTTACTAGTAGAGGCAGCCTTGAGAAGCCTTGGTAGAGCCTACAAGAGTAATCAGAGCTTGAGTGTGTTAATGTATAAATAGATCAGTCAACCCACTTTTGACCTGTGAGTGCTTCGTAAGCTTCAACGTATTTTTCCTTGGTCTTGATAGCAATTTCCTCGGTCATCGAGACGTTTTCAACACCGTTCAACTTGTTAGAAGTCAACCAATCTCTCAAGAATTGCTTATCGTAACTATCTTGTGATTTACCCACTTCATAGTTTGCTTTGTTCCAGAATCTGGAAGAATCTGGAGTCAACACTTCGTCTACCAATACCAATTCATCTTTCTCGTTCAAACCGAACTCGAATTTGGTATCGGCTATTATAATACCTCTGGTCAAGGCGTATTCTTTAGCTTTGGTGTAAATTTCAATGGCCTTAGCGGCTAATTTGTCACACAAATCTTTTCCCACCAATTCAGCGGCTTGTTCTGGAGAAATGTTCTCATCGTGTTCACCTTGCTCAGCTTTAGTCGATGGTGTGAAGATCGGAGTAGGGAAAGGTTCACTCTCTTTCAATTCCTCATCGATGGTCAACCCGTGGACGGTCTTCTTGGTCTTGTACTCTTTCCAAGCACTACCGGTGATATAACCTCTGACGATGACCTCCAAAGGTATCAACTTCATCTTCTTAACTAATAAAGATCTACCTTTCAACTGGTTCTTGTACTTATCTTGACTCAACTCTTCAGGCAATTTGGCAAAGATCTCATCATCTTTGGTGGAGATGATGTGGTTTTCAATGGTTTCCCCGATGAAATCGAACCAAAAAGCTGATAACTGGGTTAAAATCTTACCTTTAGAAGGAATACCGTTGGTCATGATAACATCATAAGCAGAGATTCTATCAGTTGCAACGAACAACAAGCTGGACTCATCTACCAGATAGATATCTCTCACCTTACCTCTGGCGATCAATGGCAAAATCCCATCCAAATTGGTCTCTGTTAACGACATTCTTGTTTTAATCTCTTTTGTTCAATGTGATCTCAATATGATTAGATAGATGAGATTACAAAATTAATATTTTTTTTTCAGACTCCAGTTTTTGACTCTTGCCGGGGGGAAGTCAAAAAATTTTCCAGAGCAGTTTACGAATTTTCGTTTGATGTGGCTGACTAGTGTGAGATGGTGAGATGGTGAGTGGCTGGTGGCATAGAATGGTGGAATGGTGGATGGCTAGTGGTGTAATGGTGAAATGAAGAGTGGCAAACAGCGACACAGGTTGGTGGGTAGCAGTTGCTTCATAATAGAAGACATGGTAAGGGACCTTGGAGACACCCCAGAGCTAAACAAGTGATCATCAGTTCAGTAGCTCTTTTTGCAAAGCATCTACAATCAAGACCAATGCTTCAACATTATCGTTAGCCTCTTTCAACTTGTTCAGAGTGATACAATAGGTGAGCTCTGTGAAACGAATGCTCATTGTCTTTGCCTTATCGATCTTTGACTCTTCCTTGCTCATGTCAAAGACAGACTCCACTCCGCTGTCTAAAGTGAGCACACTCATTTCAATCACCTCGTTACTGGCATACGATGCGACAGACTCGATCAATTCTTTCATCTCGTCATACTGAGATGCTTGGAAACTGTTCATCTGATTCGGAAGAGGTCTCATCTGGTGGATCAGTTCCTTTAAATAGCTCTTACAATACTCAAGGTCATCGATTATCAATTTATTCTCAGAAGCTCCGTACCGGGCTATAAGTTGCGATACAAGCTCATGGTAGGCTTGGAGTCCCAGTATTACCAGTTCACACGCCTTCAGAGACACCATTTGAAGCTCCTTAAACTCCATCGTTGTCATCTTCTCTATCTTCTCCATATTACAGTTTTTTGACTAAATATGATTTTTTTTCACACTCTAACTAAGCAACTAACACCCCCAATTTATCTCTATATGTCCTAATAATAGCACATGAGCATTTTATCAATAGCCAAACAAATGACACATCACAACTTGAAAACACCATACAAACACCACTCTATGTGAATCTCACCCTAAAGAGCTGTAGTGACAGTCACCGTTTGCGAGTTGATCAACAACACTGGCGGAAGACCATTACACCAGAGATCCAAATTCTCAATATACTCCAAACTATCTTTGACAGATTTATGACACCCGATGAACGGAGTAGGCAAAGTGGTGAAGATGATCCCACTGTTCAGAGAAGTCTTCGTGAAAAGATCGTTCAAAATCAGATGCTGGCATCGAGCGGATATCTCGTTGAAAGAGAGCGCATCTTCCTCTGAAGCTTCACTCACATTGGACATCCCTGAGCTCACTGGGATCAATTCAGGACTCTTGAAATTGACTCTTTGCAGCAGCTGTGGTTGCTGCTGCTGCTGTTCAGACATTCTCGAATTTTGTCTCTTTAAACTAGGCGCCTGTAATCTCTCTGAATCTTGAATGAACATAATTGAAGGCTCATCACCGACAGCATCTTCGAAAACCTGTGGTTTGGGCATCGCTACAGAACTGAAGTTCGGTCTTGACTGCTTGGTGATCGAAGCTGCAGACGTGGGATTTCTCAATGACGAAGTAGACGTCTTCTTGGGATGTCTTGTGGGGTTAAAATGAGATCGTATCGACGAAACATCAGAGTCACTGTAAGCAGACTCATCATCATAAGTAGATGTGTCGTCCATATCGGACTCCATATCTGAATCACTGTAATTGGTGTTGTTTATATCTGTTTGTAAAAGTCTGGAAGTACGCATACTGAACGATACTCCCATTCTTTGAATGTTGGACATTGTATATCTTCTAGGCTTTTTCTTCAACTTTTTCAACAATTTCGAACTGATGTTGTTGGTGAGAGAAATATCCAATGGACTTATCTTTTTGTCTTGATTTCTCACGTCTATCAACTGTTGAAACCACTCGTCTGATTGTAACGAAGTCTTTAAAGTTTTCATTTTGGCGGAATTTATGTCCTTGCCCTTGACAATGTATTCATAAGCTGGGTAATCACCACTTGAAAGGCACAACACTAAAACTTCTGCTTCGATTCTCAAAACTTCCAACAAAGATTCCACTCTCAGCTTCTCATCTATCATATCCTCTTCATACTCAACAAACACAACCACACGTAAACGATGAGTTCTCTTCCACTCAGGCACAGTTGTCAAAATTGCTCCAAGTTGCAAGATCAAACTATATGTGTCGAAATTCGTACTCAATGCACTCTTAGTACCTGACTCGTCGACTATTTGAGCACTCATTTGAATAGGATAGAGATCTATGTAATCTCTTGCTTCGAATGATACCTCGAGCAGTTTTTTGGTTGGAATGGTCAACAGATCGAACCCACGAGCAATGGCTACATTGGATTCAAGAATCAAAAGATCTTCGATGATGTGGACCCATTCCTGAATCGTCATCTTGGTCTCATTTCGACAAATATCTGTGGGCAAGCCTTCAAAATCAATTACACTAGATCTCTTCTTTTTGGATGTAGATTTCATGCCACGGGTGGGTAGGTCATAGAACCCCAACACTGTGATATTGGGCCTCATACCACCCAAACCACTTCCAAGGTAAACATTTCTTGCTCCCCAGGCTAGCGTTGGACCGAGACTAACTTGAACAAATGCCTTCATATGAAGAATATCTCTGAGCTTAGTCCAAGCGTTCTTCTGTTTTTTGAGTTCAGAGTATCGATCTTGGAAGGTCTCGCTCACCATAACGTGTCCCAAAATGTACAATCCTCCTTTCTTCAAATGGTTACAAAAACCCATCAAGTTCCAGGAGGTTCTTGGATTATCCACGAGTAACAAGATTTGAGGTCTCCAATACTTGACATTGTCCTGTCTCAATCTGAGTAAATACTTACGCACCTGATGATAAATCAATGATTGAGAAACATCTCCCCATTGCTTTGGCGGACACACGTAGTGAATCACCAAGAATAAGAAAATCAAAAATACAATGACCAAAGATGCAGATACACCATCGACGATGAACATAGCTATAGCACAACAAACGCCTCCCATAAATGCAGTGGATGAATTGAAAAATTTGAAACTTGGCCTAAAATTAGGCAGTGATGCAATTTTCAATAGAAAACAGGCCAAATTGGTGATGATAAAAGTCATTAGGAAAGCCATAGTGATAAATATAGCGATTTCGTTGATATCTGCGAAAAGACATAACTGACACAATGCCCATGTGAATATGATGGCCAGGATAGGATCGTCAGCTTTTTTCGTTCCCTTGCTGAAAATTGATAAGCCTGGGATGATGGAATCACGCAGAATTGCCTGTAACACTTTTGCAGCACCCACGATACCTACAATGACACTGAACAAACTAGTGGCAAACTCCCCCATCAAGATTAAAACTTGCGACATGTTGATGGTCTGTATCACTTGAACGTCTTTGTACAATAAATCTCTCGGAATGGAAACACCCATCGCTATAATTACGCTTGCGTAGCAGCAAAAGGTCAACAACAACCCATAAAGAGTTCCCTTAGGAATGGCTCTCGAAGGATTTTGTAAATCACCACTCATAGAAGCTCCTGCAAAGATCCCTGCCGTGGCTGGGAAGAAGATTCCAAAGAGATCGTTAAAAGTTTCCTTAGAAGCTATTTGAGATCCTGCAGCACCTTTAGTGAAATGAGGAAGCCAATTTTGAGATAAATTCTCCCAACTTGGTCCTGAATAGTAGCTGTTGATCTCTGGAATCTCAAATGGAGCAACGAAAAGTGTTGAAACAGGCACCGAGAGCGTTGCAATTAACAAAATCACAAACAAGATAGAACCAGTTTTGGAGACAAGATTGGAACCTGTAAGCGAGACAACAGTACACACCAGAAGTAGTACTGTTGAGTACATGAATTCACTTCCCTTTGGTAACCACAGCAGGATCAACCCATCTTCCTCGTTAAAGTTGACCATTAGGGGTTCGATGAAACCAACCACGTTCAAAGCAGAGTTTAACGCTTGTCCTATATAGAAAATGATCCCAATAGAACCACCAAACTCAGGACCCAACGATCTACTGATCATATAGTATGCCCCACCACCTCTCACAGTACCATTGGTGGCAATAGCTGAGATCGACAAAGTGGTCAACAAGTTGATAGCGTACGACATAATAAGAAGAACTAGTGTCCCCAATATACCCATTTGGCCCAATATGAAGCCGAAACGTAAGAACATCAAGATGCTCAACACATTTAACGCTGTAGGAAGAAATACACCACTAAAAGTACCCAACTTCAGGGCTTTCTGGATCATATTCAATTGCTCACCTTGCAATGAAGTCGAGTGTCTCAGATCATCTCCGTTTTTCAACCGTTCAAACTCTTCAAGTCGTATGGATTGACGTCTTTTGAAACGATTCGTCACCAAAGGTGTCGTTTCAGTGGCCCTGGACATCTTTCTGGGCCCTCAGATCGTCCCTTTCTATACCTTTAAATTGGTTAAGAAAATGCTTCAAATTGATGTTTTTTTTCGCAGCTCTAACCAAATTTGACAGGTGAAGAGCGTTTTTTTTGTTTTTATAATTTTTTTTTCCACTAGCGGCTAGGAATTTTTCACCAGACCCGCTACAAGAAGACGATGGGAAGAGATGATTTTTATCATCCTTTCACGCCTTATGAGATCCAATTGCAATTGATGCTTCTGCTTTATGAGACAGTGGACTCTGGGTGTAAAGTCGGGCTTTTTGAAAGTCCCACAGGTACGGGGAAGACACTATCCTTGATATGCTCGACGATGACTTGGCTGAGAGAGTACAAGAAGAAAGAATTGTACCAGACTGTTGATATAGAGGAAGACGACGATGAGCCTGAATGGGTCGTGCAACAGTACCGAGAAAATATCGTGTCAAAACAGAAGAACCTGCTCAAAGACTATGAAATATACCTAGATGAGATCAAATTTGATGAGAAGTATGATGAAAAATACACCGATGACAACCCTAGAAAGAAACGGAAAAAGATTGAAATATCTGTTGACGAAGAGATGTTACCAGATGATTACGAAAGTGGTGATGAGAGTCTACTGGAGAGTGATCGAAACGAAAAATTATCAACAGAGATACGATCTCTAATGCACGAGATTGAAGGTGTGCCCAGTACCACTCTGACCACAACAATCAACCCAGTGAAGATCTTCTACTCATCCAGAACACATTCCCAATTATCCCAATTCTCATCTCAATTATCAGGATTGAGTTTCCCATCTTCCTTCGATGACATCAGCGAGAGAATAAAGTATCTACCTCTTGGATCGAGAAAGCAGTATTGTATCAACGATAAAATAAGAAACAAATCAGTACAAGAGATCAATGATGCCTGTGTAGAGATGCAGAGAGACTCATCAAAGTCATGCCAGTTTTTCCCAGCACAGAATACTCAACAATTGGTGAAATTGTTCACCGACTTGACGTTTACAGAGATTCACGACATTGAAGATTTGGTCAGTATAGGTGATAGGGTAAAAATATGTCCATATTACAGTGTGCGAAGTGGTATTGATGCTAGCGAAATCATTTCTTTGCCATACCAGTTGTTACTAGAGAAGAACTCTAGAGAAATCTTGAACTTGAATTTGAAAGAGAGTATAGTGATCATCGACGAGGCACATAATTTGATCGACATCATACAACTGATGAACTCGTCTAGTGTCTCGCTTTCAGAGATCAAATCTGTCAACGAGCTGTTGATGAGTTATTTCAAGAAATTTAAAAAGAGATTCAATGGAGGTAATCGAATCAATTTGATGAAATTGATCAAAATCTTGAAAATTCTAGAAGCTTTTCTAGAAAACCAAAAGATAGAAGAACAAGGTGTTGAATTCAACGTTATGGAGATCTACGACAACAACACCTCAGACTTGACCAATTTTTACAAATTGGAGACATATTTGCACAAGTCTAAAATTGCATACAAGTTGGAGATATTCATGGGACACAAGGCAAGCTCGCAGCCTTTGTTGTTCAAAATTGTATCCTTCTTAAAGTCATTATCGAATCCTTCAGAAGAAGGTAAATTTTTCTTCAGCAAGTCCAATGGAGAGATGTCAATGAACTATCTATTGTTGAACCCACTGCCTATTTTCACAGAGATTGTCGAAAAAAGTCGCAGTGTGATCTTGGCTGGAGGAACCATGGAGCCCATGGAGGATTACGAGAACTATTTATTCCCAAGTTTGTCCAAGGATTTGATCAGAAAGTTTTCTTGCGATCATATAATTCCAAAACAAAACTTGGAGACCTATATTGTGGAGGAATTTGACCGGACTAAGTTCGAATTCAATTTCCAAAATAGAGAGAACACCAAAATGTTTATAAGTTTGCTGAACTTCATAATTCAAAGCATACGAGAGATCCCAAATGGAGTTATTGTTTTCTTCCCGAGTTTCCGTGTACTTGAAATGACAGTTGAAATATGGAAGAAGAATGGATTATACGACAAATTGGATCGCTTAAAGAAAGTTTTTAGGGAGTGTAAAAGTGGCGAAGATGTGTTTAAAGCTTACAGTGAGCATGTTGCAGAGGGTTCCATTTTACTTAGTGTGATGAACGGGAAATTATCAGAAGGAATCAATTTCAATGATGAGCTCTGCAGGGGGGTTATTGTGGTAGGTGTGCCCTACCCAAACATCTATCTGGCCGATATGGTGTTGAAACAAAAATTTGTACGAGAGCAGCTGTTGCAAAGAACCGGTAACGTGCATCAGGCTGATTTGGCTTGTCGTGAGATGGTTGAAAACATCGCCATGAGAATCGTAAACCAGAGCTGTGGGAGATGTATCAGACATGCCAAAGACTACAGTGTTATTATTTTACTCGACTCTCGTTTCAATCGACTTCAACCCAAACTCAGCAAATGGATTCGAGATCGTATCCAACCATACTCACCTGCTGCTAGCAATCGTTTCTTCGCCCATCACAAAGCCATTGCATCACACTGACTGAAAGTGAAAGGTAGTGTCCCCATCACCAGCCACATCACCAGCCGCACATACCAGCCACACCCCGTGCAGCCACAATTTAGAAGTCGTGCGTGACCAAAAGCAAGAAAAACGAAATTGGCTCTTGGCATACAAATGCAGTATAAAGAGAGAGGCCATCCCAGGGCTGAGCAGCGTATTTATTGATACAATAAACTCGAGACACCTAAAACACGGTTCCAGATACCACGAGATACTTTATCAGATAGCGAGTACTTACGACAGTTCAGTAGCGACTACAAGAGACAACTAATCAAAAAAAAAAACATGGACTCCACAGGGCAGAAGTATATTCACCCAGTGACGTATTTGAATACCCAGGTAGCTGGTAACAGCAGGCAGTCGTCCACCACAGAGGAATCTCTCACCTCGACCTCGGTGTCTCCGAAGTCCTCGACTTTCACCGACTTGTCGTCCAACGAGGAGTTTGAGAACAACGATGTCAAGAAGATCAGTTTGCCTAACATCACCGGGTTCGACTCCAGTATCGGTAACTATTACCAGAACTCGAACACGTACGTGGACCTCGAGTCCAAGAATTTGAAGAAACATCACCTCAGCATGAAGAGGAAAGATGATGATTCCAACGGTCCTTTGTACTGCCAATGGTTGGACTGTTCAGACCAGTTTGACAATGCCCAGAAATTGTACAACCATCTCTGCGAGAATCACGTGGGCAGAAAGTCTAACAAGAATTTATCCTTGACCTGCCACTGGGGTTCTTGTAACGTTTCCACGACCAAAAGAGACCACATCACCTCTCATTTGAGAGTGCATGTGCCTTTGAAACCTTTTGTGTGCTCTCAGTGCTCCAAGAAGTTCAAGAGACCTCAAGATTTGAAGAAACATATAAAGACTCACGCAGATTTGGACAGAAGCATCTTGGGTTACAACATCAACAGCGACCAGTACGACATGGGTAAGAAGAGAAAGTTGGACTTCAACTCGATCTCTGCATTCTACGACGATGTGAAGAAATCTAAACTTCAACCTACCTATAACAATGATATCATCAACAAGTTGAACAGTTTAGACAACCTCATGGGTGGCTTGGACTACAGTTATCCTACTCAACAACAGCAACAAGTCTTGCTCCAACAACAACAACAGCAACAACATTATTACAACCACCAAGAGTTGTCTGACGCTAGCAGTTTCTTCAACCAATTGTTGGACAACTACCAGGCGCCATACCATCACCAAGGTTCAGCTCAAGCTCAACAACTCCCATTCCCTGCAAAACCACAACCTCAACAAATTCCACAACTGCATCAGTTCCGTCCAACGCCTTCTCAACAACAACAACAACAGTCTCTATACCCATCGTTGCTCTTACCGTCATCTAAATATCTCGTTCCTTCCGCTAACACTTACGGGTCCAACGAGGACTACGTTTCAAGACATGGTATTGGTATGAATCAAAAGAGCTCGAACCAAGAGGAAGCTTCGACTCCAGTAGAGGAGATCTTTGACAGATTGAACCTTGAAGACGAGTCAAATTCCGAGACTGAAGAGGAAGAATATCCACAAGAAGAAGAAGACGACTCTCATTTACAATTACTTAGAATGATCTGTAATCATTTCGAGAAATTGTTAGAGCTGGAGGCTCGTTCTGAAGAAGGATCTGCTGAAAAGACCGAGAAGAAATCTTTGTATCCTACGATGATCGCTATTTAATTCGGAATTACAAGATAAAACAAAACACTATTCCTATATGAAGTTATGGTCGGAGTACTTTTTATTTTAACCCATTTACGTGCTATTTTGGAACTTCACTGTCTTCAGTTCAAGTTATTATTATTATTTAAATATTCAGGTATACGATTTTTTTAAAACTGTTTTAGTATTTTGCTCTTTTACTATGATGTCGTAATATTTTCCTAAAGGGGATCCTTGGCGAATTTCACACGTTTTCTAGAAAACTGGAAGCGCGAGATCACGTGACATGGAGTTAGGGGGTTGGTGATGTTTTCAAAGTGACTACGATGGGATGGGGCTCGAAATTAGCGGGACACTCTCCTTAGAACTGATATTAAAAATGATGCTTGCAACGTGAAAAAAACAAAAGGCTATTAATACTACTCGTTAACGACCCGTAAAACTTTGCGACTGTAGTCGATATCGTCTCCAAGACTTTTCTTACTATTGTTAAGATTCAAAAACATGGAGTCTGGGTCCAATCTTTGATCAACCATGACCTGATTATTGTACAATTTTTCCAATTCGTTCTCTGTGCTCGAGATATCGTCTGCGTCTTTCCTGTCGGTGTTTGAGGAACGGTTACGGAGACAGCAGAACCATAAGAGTGCCAGAATAATGGCAACGACAACGATACCAACCAGTACAAAAGTACCAGCCACTTTCCCTGGAGAGTCAAAGAATGAAGACGATCTGGAATTGGCCCCGTTGTTGTTAGAGGATAATGTGGAGTTAAGACCCGTTGGCTGCGTCACTAGTGTTGTGATAATGGTGGTTGGTGCACTACCGGAGATAGTTCTTATGATAGTGACAGCAGACTCGGAAGTGGAGGACGATGATGATGATGAGGATGATGAGGAGGAAGATGAGCCCGAGTTATTAGAAGTACCGGGTGAGTTGGTCGGGGTCGATGTTGACGAGGAGGTGACAGGTGATGGTGCCAGAGATGGAGTTCTTGGGCTCGATGTCCGAGTGTTTGTGTCATTTGTGGTATCTTCACCTGACCTCGAAGAGGACGACGACGACGACGTATCCGGACCGATAGGTCTCGTTGGAGTTTCTTCGTCTGAGCTTGAAGATGAAGAAGAGGACTCCGAGGGTTCACTGGAAGCTGACCCGCTCAGTTGAGCTGTGCCGCTCGGGTTACCCATAAGAATGTAACCGTAGAGGTTATCGGCTACACTACCACACTGTTCGTTGGGGTACCCTGGACAAGCGTCTTGACACTGGTTCAAACTCAGTGTATCCAGTGGAGCCAAATTGGAACACCAGCAGTTGGTGTTCAACACTATCGCATAGGCGAACCCGGAACAGGTCTGTTGACACGCACCATTTGATTGGAACTGGTTGAACACCATCTGACCCGAGGATCCGGTGTTCTCAGACGAGCACAACGAGAGCACCAGTGACACCGACTTGAGGCATAGTAGCAAATATACAAGTAAATATGATACCATCTTCTCGATGCTTAATATGATGTTTTGGGAAAAGGCACTGTCTCTCCTCTTTAGAATGTGAATGTCAAAATCTCCTCAAATCTGCTCACAATCTTGATCCATGAAAATATCCCCCCTTTCTCAACTTTCTACTGCAAATCTCACAAATGATTGGCAATGAAATGAAATTTCGTTAATTGTCAAATGTTGATTTTTCGGTATAAAAATAGATTTTCCTGACTGTTTTTTTTTTTTTCTCTTGTAAATTTTGATTTGATCTGTTGAGGGGATGAGTAGCTGGGGATTTGATCGATGGACGTTCAATTGACGAAATGGAGAGTTTAGACATCAAATGAGGATCACCATTTGAACATATGGATCACCATTTGATGATTTCGACCTCCATCTGTAATATTTGTAGTTTTCGAACACCTATTGACGAGACTCTTTCCAGGTGGTGCTTATTTGATGGTTCCCCAACATTTGTTTGAGGCTTATCTGATGGTCAGCTGATCTGGTGATGTGGTGATCTAGTCAACTAGTTATTTTTTCACACCTTTTTGATCATTTTTTCACTCCACTTCTTCTTATCTCGATTTGTGATGATGTGGGGGTTTGCAACGTCAGGAGATTTGATACGGGAAGCTTATCTAAACTCTCTAGTCATCTCTAACAATTTCTGATTATTTGATCATTTGGTGATTTTATGAATTCATGGCCTTATGATATTGCAATCTTGTTAATGTATCTCTTCACCTGATGAGCTTATAATTTTATCAAGTGTTCAATGTGGCTCACTTGTGTTTTCTGTTTTGTTCAACTTCATTTCCTCTGTCACCTATTCAGCTCATCGCTTAATTCGGTACTTATTTGCTGAAAAATTCACTTATTTTGTTAATAGATTTCTTCGTCATTATAGCTATTCAACCGTTAAGCTAGTGTCAATTTTAATTGATAGGTTGACCAGCTATTCCATAGCTCACTTGTGGCCAGTCTCAGTCATGCAGCATTGGCTCACCTTGCCAATTATTTGAATGCTCAGCTATCGTCTAACAATTTATTTCATAAACTGCTCAGATAAATGGAATTGTAAAATGCTCAACTATTGAGCTATCAGGGTGATAAGCTAAAAGAGCAATTATCTTGTCGTCCATTTGATCACTTAATCGCTTGATGGCTCTGCTGGCTTATTTATTTGAAAATTCGACTGCTTTGTTTAATTGCTTGTTCAAATCGCCGATCTCTTCTGTTGAAAACGAGATACTGTAGCTAAGTAGAGTGAGGACTCACAAGACCTTGAATAACCACCTGGTCAGGCACCTTAAGAGCTCTTCTGCTAAATAGTATTGAATTTTCTCATGATCTTATACTTTTCCAGTTCAAAGCTAGCTGTGAATAGTAAACGCTGAGCACTTCTTCAGGGTTCATCTGTCTCTTACAAGGCTCAAGTGATGAACCATCAACCAGTCAAAGGCACAGACAGTACAGACCTCCCTTTCGAGACGTACACTTTATCTATATGAACCGATAAGCCTTTGAGTTTGATCTGTGGTGCTGCAGCAGTGTCGCATTCTGCGATAGAACAATGTACCATAGCTGGATCGTAACCCATATAGTCAGTACTGTATTGTGCAATAATTTTGTTGATATCCCTCACCAATTGAACCAAATTAGCGCTCTGTTTCACTGGCAACAGAAGAAACTTCTTATTTGTAGTTTGAGAAGGTAGAATAACCAATTGCTCATCAAATTCAACGTCAAACTTGGGCACACCGACACTCTGAACAGATCGTATCAATTCTTCCAACTGGTTTGTATCGGCCAATTTGAAGTTATACGACAAAGAGATGTGTAAGTCGCGATAAATCTTGAGATCTTCATCATATATCAAAGATCCCGCACCTGGAATTGAGCTGATCATATTCTTTATATAAATCAGTTGAGGTGAGCTCAATTTCCAGTTCAAATATACGAAACTAGTTACAGAGACCACATCAGTCTTTGCAAGTTTTGGTTTCCGAGCAAATTTATTAACGATCTCATCTGGAATCGAGGGAAGTTTTTCATCCTCAGAATCACTCGAACTGTACCCTGACACAAGGCTCATTCTTTATTGTTCTTATAGGCTTTTCAGATCGCGTGTGTTTTTTTTCAGAGATGAGGTGCAGAAAGAAAGAGAGAAAGAAAAGAAATGATCGGAGATAAAGAGATAAAGAGATGATAGAAATGGAGAAATGATCTGAAGTTGTGAAGCGAAATGAATAAGATGATAGTCAATTCAGATCATCTTTGAAATGAACTGTAAGAAAACAGAGCAAAATAAAATAAAGTAAAAGAAAATAAAATGAAATAAAATAGAGAATTCCACTTTATCACCGTTATTATGTGGAGACCAAGAGACTAAGAGACCAATAGACTTAAACCATATCTAGTTTCTTATGAATATCAGCTTCTCTTCACCAAATGAAATCTCTCTACATGTTTTCAGCTTGAAATTACGACTGCCTCACACAATAGCCTCATATATAGCAAGCCTCTCATAACAATACCTTGCAGTCGACTATTAAGCCTCATCGAGGCGAGTTCGGGGTTCGAAAAACCTTACGATACGAATTGACTCGTCCCTTGGCTTGAATAAATGAAGAATAGTGCATAGAGAAGCCCCGTGTCACGACACCATCACACCACTAGCCTGTGTCTCATCAACAAATAAGAAAACATTGAAATAAGCAGCCAGTTCTCAACTACTCTCATCTCATCGCTTGTCAATTTTTCACTCACTCTGAAAAAACGGTTTTTTTTTTTTCTGGAAAATCAGGGAAAATTTTTTAGCACTAGTCAACTAATTAACTACTCCATTAGAGAACCACCACCACATAGCTATGTCGTTCAACGAAGAGTCTCAGTTAGAGCACCTTAGGGATATATTGTGTAACACCCATGGAGACGTCACTTTGGCCAACCGTTTCCGTGCCCTTTTTTACTTAAAATCTATCGGCTCAGAACTCTCACAGAAAGAGAGAGCCGACTTGGCTGTCAAATATATCAGTGAATGTTTCCTGGACGACAGTGAGTTGTTGAAACACGAGGTTGCTTATGTCTTGGGTCAGACCAAAAATATGACTCTGGCCCCTGTCTTGAGAGACGTTTTGGACTCTCAGAAACAACAGATCATGGTTAGACATGAAGCTGCTGAACTGTTGGGAGCACTTAACGACCAAGACTCTTTGACCATCTTGACACATTACTTCGAAAACGATCCAGCTATCGAGATCAGACAGACTTGTGAGTTGGCTATCGAGAGAATCAAATGGGCTCACTCGAAACTCTCTAAAGAAGAGATCCTCGCCAAGAGTCTCTTCTCCTCGATCGACCCAGCTCCACCTTTGGACCAGAACAAGACCGACAAGATCTCCACCTTACAACAAATCTTGAACGACCAAGAGGCTCCTTTATTCGAGAGATACCGTGCCATGTTCAGATTGCGTGATATCGGTACCGATGAGGCTGCTTTGGCCTTGGCTACCGGATTCGACGATGAATCTGCTCTTTTCAAACACGAAATCGCCTATGTCTTTGGCCAACTTTCAAACCCTGTCACAGTGCCTGCCTTGGTAAAAGTCTTGCAAGATAAGACTCAAGCCGGTATGGTAAGACACGAGGCCGCTGAGCTGTTGGGTAGTATCGCTACCGACGAGGTCTTGCCTGTATTGCAGAGCTTCTTGAACGACGACGAAGATGTTGTCAGAGACAGCGCTATTGTAGCATTAGATATGTACGAGTACGAGAACTCTGGTCAGGTCGAATATGCAACCGTATAAATATAAATAGATGAACTTTTCCTTCTTTATGCTTTAATACTACAATATAAAGACTGGTCATATGCTTTTTTATTCCCAAACTAGTTATTTGTTCTAAATCTATAGTTACATTTGGTACAGGTGTAGAAGACTGTCAGACCTTCATCGGCACTTCTTAATTGTAAAGTGTGATAACTCATCTCTTCATTACCACACTGTGGACATTTTTCTTTTATGGTGGCACCCTCATCCAAATCGTCTTTGTTGATTCGTGTCTTCACCACAGATCTGTTACTCTTCAAGATGGAGGGGAATGCATCTTTCGATGTTGTAGTTACAACTTTTAAATTTGTAAAGTTGGACGAAGGATACGTTTGTGAACAAAGAGGACACTCGAGTATACCTGAGCTCAGTGTCGTCACTGAGGGAAGCAAATTTCCACACCCTGTACAAAATATTAAGGACCCAACTACTGACATATTTGTTATTCGATAGTTCTAACTATCCTGGTTTGAAATTTTTCAGCTTGTAAATTTTTTTGGTGCAATGAGATGAAATTTTTTTAATTAGTATTTTGCTGATTGAATTTTTTCATCAGATGAGATGAAATCGCTTTTTCGTATTTTGCTCTTACAGAGATATCTGATGAGATGAATTTTTCATTACGGTTTCTACACAGCTCAATACTCGTCCTTTCCACTGATGATGACGTCGTTGATTTTCAAGATCATCCTTGTCAACTGAGTGGCCAACAACAATTGTTGTTTCTTACCGATCAATGGGTCAATGACGAACAATTCTTTCATATCGTTGTTGTTAGCACCAAGACAATCCACACCGAGAGATGAGTTCTTTTCCAATACTTGTTTGGCCTTCAAGCTAGTCAAAGTTTCAATCGAGTTCAAACCAGAGTTCTCCAGCAAAGACATCGGTATAACGTCCAAAGCACGGGCAAAGCTACGGAATGCATATTGGTTAATACCTTTCTGTTTGTCGGCCTCATTGGCAACGGCAATGGAACAAGAAATCTCAGCAGCTCCACCTCCATAGACAACACGGTTATCTTTGATCAAGTTTCTAACGACACAAAGAGAGTCGTGCAAGGCACGAATCGACTCATCAACGATCATCTTATTCGATCCACGGATGAACGCAGTGACGGTCTTGGTGTTTTCAGGTTGTTCAACTACCAACATCTTGTCTCTAGTGGTACCGAAACTGAGCTCTCTTATAGAACCGGCGTGACCCAATTTGTCTGCTGATAAGTCCTCAAATCTTGGGACAATCTTACCGTTGGTCAGAATGGCTAACAACTCAATCTCTGGTCCTCCAACCCAACGTACAGCTGGCAAATCGTTAGTCAACAACATGTGGTTTGCCTCGTCATCAAAACCCCATTGACAGATTACCAAGTTAGCACCGGAGTCTTTGACTTGTTTGATCATAGTTTGGAATTTCTCTTGCTCGTAGTTCAGCAATTTTTCAAACTCTTCCACTGTGGAGATGTCCAATTTATGCTTTGTCTTTGGTTTTGGAGGTTCAAATGGACAGGTAAGGATGGCCATCTTGACATCTTTGATCTCCTTTGGCATTTGAGGATGTGAGAAATCTTTATCTATAACAACACCTTTGATCAATTTGGAGTCTTGCAACGCACCACCAACTTTACCTTCGATCTTGATCAATTCAAAATCTACGTCTTTTCTCTCGAAATTCAGCACGTTCAAAACACTTTCAACAGCCATTTGAGCGAACTGGTCATGACATTTACTGACAATCTTGGAACCCAAAGAAGTCTTAGCGGCTTTAAATAACTTGGAGTCCAGATTCAAGTTGTTGTCGATATCTTTGTAATCGATCTCGATTTCGTCAGAGATCAGGTCTAAGTTGGCAACTGCTACTTTACAAGCATCATCGAAACCATTAGCAATCTTGATAGGATGGACACCTTTGTCGATCAACTCCAAGGCTTGGTCCAACAAGGCACCGGCCAATACTACGACACCGGTGGTACCATCACCAATCTCATCATCTTGAGATTTACTCAATTCAACCAATAATTTGGCGATTTCGTTGGACAATTCCATCGAAGACAAAATGGTGGCACCATCGTTTGTGATGTTGATGTCTCCGTCAGGGCTGATCAAGATCTTGTCCAATCCACGAGGACCAAGAGAAGTTTTCAAGATCGAGGACACCGATCTGGCTGCCAAAATATGTGATTTCACAGCCTCGAGACCATGAGATCTCAGTTTCTTGCCTTGATCTTTTACAATGATCAAAGGTCTACCGTTTTCGTCTCTAGCTACGATAGCATTAGAGAGATCAGGCATAGCCATCTGTTGTTGAGCCATCTTTGCCTTTTGTTCTACTGGTTTCTTTCCACCTCTTTTTTCTTCATTTTTTTTTCTTTAGCAGTAAAGCGCGTCAGCGAGATAGTCGTGCGCGACAAAATTTGTGGTTAAAATATTTGGGTGTGCACGACTTGTCTTAGTGAATTGTACACGACTTTAAGCTGAATATAAGATGAGATGAGATGAGGTGAGATAAATAGTACTTGTGAGCAGTGGAGTAGAATTTAGGTGGAAATATTGGGATGAGAAATTGAGGAATCTAGTTATCATGACAAAGAAGGAAGCTGAGAGCAGTGAATGTGAATCGTTTCAATCACCAAGAGCCACAAATCAGCTGTTGGCTTGAACGGTGAAGAAAACTGTCCAAGTGAAAGGTTGACAAGCAAATACTTCAAATACTTCGTCAGGTATTTTAAAAGATCAGAGTAGGGCTGTAATGAAAAGCCAAGTGCTAGAAATCTGGTTGGATCTCACATGATCTTTAATTCGGTAATTAGGTGATTAGGTTTCTGAGTAGACAGTTAGTGAACTAGTCACCGAGATAGTCAAGTAGACTGACAGATTTGCCTGTAATCAAACGGCTTATTCAGTCAGATGGAAGTTGCTAGATCACCTAAAAAAGCAACGAAAATAGTGATACAACAACATTACAGAAGACAACATTACAGACAATAAAGCTAGCAAAATTGTTCTTAACTACGGACCCGGAACATTAGTTTGACTAGGATAGACCCTAGCACACCAGAGGCTATAGTGACTAGATCTGGCACTGACATAGACTAAAATACCAAGAGAGGAACATAAGATTCCAAGATACTGGCACTACATTTCTGTCCAAATCACAACACTGATCAAATCAGATCTAGGGTACCAAAGGGTACGGAAGCGGATCTGGATCTGCTTCAAAATAAGAAACGAGCTTGCATTGAATTTATCCGAGATGAGCTCAGTATGATGTAATGGTGCGACCGTTTTAGCCTTCCCAAAGCAGTAATAATCCCCAATTAGTGCAGGGAAATCTAGAAAAAATTTGCTTATTTTGCTTTTTTGCAGTTTGTAACGCAGACAGGACTAGAATCTGCGCTTATGTAAGAGGCTATTTAGTGGGATGGGCGTCCTTGAGATGATTTATAAATGGATCGATGGTCCCTTCATTTGAGCTATCGAACTCTGTCATTGCATAACACAACTATCAAAATGGGAATCTTTAGCTATATCGCCTCGAAAATTGCAGAACCATCTGTCGAACAACTTCCTTCATATGAACAGCTGACTAGCGTGTATTATGGTAACGGAGGGTACTACGACAACAGAGGATTACCAAAACCTCAACCTCATTCTTCTCAGTATAAGGGCAACCAGGGTTATTTCAACAGAAATTACTCGAATACTGATGAATCTCATCTAGCTCCACACTCCATGAGACTCCCACTTTATTCTTGATCTCTTCTATCATTTTAGCATAGAGAATTGAGAGACGCATAATAAAACTGAGCATTTGAGAAAAAAAATAGGAAAAGAAATTTAGCGAGGCCAGTTGGGAGGCAGCACCCCTCTCGCATAGCGTGGGATATCCCACGTTACACACAGTTGTAACGGAACCTGAAACGTAGTGCAACAGCCGCTAAAGTTATTGCGCTCGATATAACCAAATATGGTCGTGCGCGCTCAATTTAAGCGTGGAAAATTGTCCACGCTAATCCAACAGACTGAGTTTCTCCATGGGGAGCTCATTCGTATACAAAAACTAGGGATTTGATTTGAGTGAAAGGCTGAGTCGCAGTTGGAGAAGCAATTGCTGGCTGTGTAAATATTTATAGATGTGTACGAAAATCGCTAATTTGACTGGTATATAAAGCATTGACTATTGTAGCTCTGTGTGGTTATTGTACAACATTTTCCCTATTGTAACGAGATTCTCATACTTAACGCTGGACGCTCATCGCTTTAAAAGTGCGCTCATCGATCCGCATTTACAACTTTGTTTCTCGCAGGCACTCCGCTTTAAAAGTACAAGTTTGTCCGCTCATAGTATACGCTTATACGCTGATAAATACTGTTTGTCCGCTTATACACTCATCGCTGATACGCATTTTCGTCAAGCCGTTGAAAAATTATTAGTTAACTTAAACGTTAAATCTTTGGCCACTACTAATTGAACTGTTACGCTGCCATTTAAGACACCGATTTTAGCCACTGAACTCGCCCATTCAAATCAAAACACTTCGCCACAACTATGTCATTCCATTCGATCCCACCGTTGAACCCAATCGACACCCTTTGTCGTATCTCCAAATCCACGTTGATCTTACCCATAGTTTCTGTTGGGAACATCCCACAACTCGCCACTGATCTCTTGATCCACAATTTGCATTGCAAGTTGATCGCAAGGTTGGACGACGACTATTTATACCCATTTGCATCTCCAGAGGATTTCATCGAGGGCGCTGTGCCAAACACCTCCAAGATCAGCACTTCACTTGAAATTTACTATAGTGATGAGGCCAAGATCACCGTCTTACAACAGCGGTCTCCAGTTCTACCAGGGTACCAGAACCGTTTCTTGACAGATTTGTTGATCCCATTCATCATCAGCACCGAGTTTTCCAACGTGATAGTCTTGAATTCTGCCACTCCAGACTCAGATCTGGCTGTCGGTCCTGCCAATAAGAGGATCAAGCTCTATTCCAACAACTTGGCCAGTTTATTCACAAAAGTGAACCTCGACGACTCAAACAGTGTTATCGAGTCCACCTCGGAGATCAAGGACATCTCTCCATCACCTCTTTCTTTCCTCACAAATTTGATCGATTCTTTGTCCAATGAACCACTCTATGTCCCAATGCAACAGACTCCATCTGAAATCTCATTGATTCACCAGTTGAAAGAAAGTTTCCCTTCGTCATTGCCATTGTCAAGAGCTTCTTCTTCGATTCAGTCCATCAAGGCTTCTCAGAACAAACAACCACAAACCATTCCAATTATGGTTCTTTCTATCTCCAGTTACGAAGGTGATAATTCTATGGATCTGAAGCTTTTGACCACTGAATTGATCAAAATCCTCAAATTTGACAACAAATCAAGTCCAAATAAGAGCCTCGAATTGAGAACTCCTAAAAGTTGGTCTGGTTTTTACGGATCAAGAGAAGCCCCAGTGGGTATTGAAGGTTTGTACTCTTGAGTTCTGAAGAAGTTTAAAGCAGATTCAATTACTCGAGAGTTTCACCGGTATCATTCTATTGACTATAAGCGATCTTTAGAGCAAACGTGATCACCTCTGAAAGCCCTTATTATACAAAATCATCACCTTTTCATCATCTTCATCACATACCAAGGCCATCAAATGTATCAGATCAATTTCAGGACCAAAAACAATTGAATTTTCCAATTGTAAACTCTACTCATGGCCTGGAATCTCAGAAAAGGGCCTCATTTACTCATTCCATCTCTTATTATTTACTTCTATATAATGACCCATTTAATTGACACTTTTACGTACTCAAGCCTGCTGTAGCTGTAGTGAAAAATTATGTAAGAAAAAAATCATTTTCATCTCTCTCTGTATATTTACTCAACGGAAATGGTTCCTGAACTAGTGCTTGATCCAGCCCTTAGGTATTGGGTCCTTCTTCCCATTACAGTGCTGATGGTACTTGTTGGTATTCTCAGGATCTATGTGACACAATTGTTACAGCCGTCAGCCAAGTTGGTCGATTGGAAAGTTGTCAGGGAACAGTGAGTATAATCATATAATAAGAAGACAAAGATACTAACAGATGATAGATCGCAGTTGAAAAGGGCTGTCAACCTCAGACAGAATGGGTTCAATTTACTGTCATTACAAGAATTTGAAATGAGACAGGCCTCAATTCACGAAGGGCTCAAATCGTTAAAATACCTTTCTAAACCACCAAACCAGGCTAAAGAAGAGGAAAATCCTTTCAACGATCCAGCCACTACCAATGCTTTATTCATGATGTTCAGGTCAAACTTGATGAATTATATCCCACAAACAGTTATTATGTGGTGGGTGAATTATTTCTTTGCTGGGTTTGTCATAATGAAATTACCGTTCCCATTAACGCTTAGGTTCAAGTCAATGTTACAGAACGGAGTCCAGACACAGGATTTAGATGTGAGATGGGTGAGCTCTATTTCATGGTACTTTGTGAACTTGCTTGGTCTTAGATCAATTTACTCGTTGATCTTGGAGAACAGTGACGACGTCAATGAGATAATGTCTCAACAATTACAGAACCAACAGGTACAAGCACCTATGATGCCTGCACAACAGCAAATGGAGAAGGTTTTCACAAACGAACTGCAAAATATCTTGATCCAGCCTTTCAAAAGCTGTTTAGACGATGTTGAGCAGAGAATTTTAAAATTGTACTAGATTTTTTACTTGCATTATCATCCAATGACATATCATGCCCAAAATTAGAATGACCATCATTAGATCACGAGAAACTACACGCGCTGTAACATTTTTTGGCAACGCGAAGATGAGATAACTACCCATTTGCAAATACTTGAATTATCACTTACAATTTTAGCTTGACAGATTAGGGTCATTCACTCGATCTTATCAGACTGAACATCGCCGAATCAATGACAGCTATACGCCGACCAGCATGTTTAACCTTAAACTATACATTTTCATTGGATAGAGTTGCACAGACATTTCACTTCACACAACCCTGTTGCCAGTGAAACAGTAGGACACAGCTTTATTTTATACCGGCGTGCCGTCCTCAGCGCAAATCCAGATAACAAAATTATCATGCACCAATTGTTTCTGTAGTTTTGTCAAGCTTCGCCGAAATGAACCCCCCACTTGTTCTTATCCCCCAACTTACTTCCTGCACCCTCCTGTCGGATTTATCCGAGATCCAGATAAAGAAAAAAAAAAAGTCTTCGAGATCATTTAAAGATAAGATAACCTTAAATTGTTCATGGATTTTATTAACAATTGGCAATGAGTCAAGAAAGAGTGATTCCACGGATCGATATATCGAATTTTGAGGAGCGAGTAGAGGAGATTTCCGAGCAGATTTTGGCTGCTGCAAAGAATTCAGGGTTCTTCATATTGTGCAATCAGGAATCGCCTAGTGTAAGTGATATCTCGAAAGTTTTCGAGAGAAGCTCCCAGTTTTTCGCACAGCTGCAAGAGGACAAAGAGAAGAGACCTTTTATCAAGTTACAAAACACCGGATATGAGTACTTGTCGCAGGTGAGACCATCGACATTGACCATCGACCAGAAAGAGAGTTTACAATTGCAATACCATCGTAAAGATACTTACTGGCCTGAGACTTTAGAACCTGAGTGGAACGAAGAGGTTGAGCAATTCATACTCAAGACACAGAAGTTGAGTCGTAAACTCTTGTCAATCTTTGAGAAACACTTGAAATTGCCGGAGAATTTCTTGAGTAACGGCCATGATATCACCAAGGACACTTCCCAGTCAACTTTGAGAATGTTGCATTACTTCCCAACTGAAGAAACCGGTAAGAAAAATATTTGGGGTGCAGGACCACATACAGATTTTGACACATTGACTTTATTGTTCCAACAATCCAGTGACAACCCACAAGGCAATGGATTGGAGATCTGTCCAGGCCGTGAGACGTTCACCAGTTTCGGTTATGGAGATCAATGGACTCCAGCACCTGCAAAGTTAGGTGATATAGTGGTCAACATTGGAGATATGCTCATGTCTTGGAGTGACGATGAGTTCAAGTCAACTTTCCATAGAGTTAGACTGGTTACTGGAGACAAAGACAGATATTCGGTTGTGTGGTTTAATCAACTGAACACAGACGTGGAAATTCAAGGCCCAAACAAAAAGTATCCATTGACCACCGGTAAAAAATTCATCGAAGATGCCATGATGAGAAACTATTCAAGATTGAATCTGTAACCCCCCAAAAGTCTGGAGTTACCCGGCCTACAACAATATTTATAAAAGGGAAAAAAAAAAGCGTAAAAAACTTTTCAGTCCTTTAACGCATTTTTCAACAGTGAATCCACGGTCCAGCTATAAAGAATTCTTTTAGAGGTTGGATTTTCATCCGGGCCCAGGACCATAAGGATACTATGGACCGTAGAACTTCTCCTTACGGGGTCTTTCTTTGTGTGCAACTGTGAGAACAAATTATCGATCTTGGGTGCAGTATTCCATGCGAATATCTATATATTCTAAGAGTTTACCTTCGTGTGCTCGAATGGGGAGTAGTGCAATGATCGGCAAGACATTTGTTTCCTGTAATATTTTATCTTTTGACTAAACTTAAATCTCATCTCTATTAAAGTTTTGGTACAGGATCAGCTGCATTCGGTTGCAAAACTTTGTTCTAGGGCTGCTTTGGCACTGCTGCAAAAATATTGATCGAGGGTTGTAGCGATGTAGTGGTCTAGCGAATTGTAAAAGATGTAGAGATAAAAATTGGCTGTCAAATCTGACTTCTATGGTTGCAAATTCAGCCTTATTGTCAGTCTCGGTCTCACTTTGGGTCTCGATCTCTTAAAATCTCTAAATTGAATCAGCGCTAATAGTTTCCTAACCAAAGCTAAGTAATGCACTACTATTTTCGTCAAGATTTCCTCTTTAGGAAATGCATGTTAATCTGCTGGATAATAGTTTATTGAACGGTTCAAACTATATAAATATTGAAAAGTTATTAATCATGAAGAGAAATGCTGAACAAGAAAACGTAGTGACACTAAAATGTCTGAATGTAGAAAACGAAAGTCATAGTGAAGAAATGTTATAAAAGAAATCTTTAGACACGGTGTAGCATACCGTAAGCCTCTAGATCTCGAGTAAAAGAATAAGCGATTAAAAAAAAGGGCACCGTTGCACTTCTACAACATGAGGTAGCAAATCAGCAGAACGGCAACTTGCAACATGGAGAATGGTGACAGCAAAGTGTAACCAGCACCTTCAAAAGTGCTGATAGCGGCTGGAGTAGTAGGAACTGGGGCGGTGGTGGAAGGAGCCATTGGTGCTGGAGGGGTGAGCGTTGGAGTGGAACCAGGTAAAGTGGAGATGGTTGAGCCGCTCGAGCACAATACAGTTTCTGTGTAGGTAACGACACTGGCGTGGACACAAGGACAGTCGGTGATAGTCAAAGTTGTAGCAGCGGTGACGGAATAAGTAGCACCGTTGGTGGTGATCTCGGTTGGGAATGGACAGTAAGTGGTCAATTCGGTAACCGTACCGTACAATGTCGAAGTGACAACGACAACCGAGGTGGAAATATCAGTGGAATTTGAATAAGCAGCCAAAGCCATCTGGACAAAGGCCAATAAAGTGACGAATTTGAATAACATTGTGTATTTTTTTTAAGATCAGTTGAAGCGAATGGATGTCGTGACTAGTCGTCAATTGAGGTACCTTTCAATTCAAATTTCTTCGGGACGTTGATCCACGTATTTATACCCCCAAACCCACTTGCCGTGGGATCTATTTTTAGTGATTTCCCCTCCTCACAACTCAAATTAAGTTCGACACTGCGTTACCAATTGTTTTGCAATGCATGAAAACCCCCTTTTTTTCTCCCCTTATGCGTGCAATTTACCCACTTTTTCTTTTCCTCTTCACTACGCTTAGATGCGGCCAATTCCGCATTGGTTGTCAACAGGAGTAAGGATCTGCAGTGGAAGCTACTGGAAGCTGTTGGTTCTGACGAATAGTTCAATAGACATTGTTGATCCGGACTGGGGTTCCGATTTAAACCATAGCGTGATTTGCCAGTATTGCTACAGAACTTGTCACTTGACAACAGGAGTGGAATTCTTTTTATAGTTTACATTTTGACGCACAGTCTTGCAAGCGAGTCTATTGTTCTGAAATAAAGTTTCGGAGTGCATTGGCGAAAGGGGAAGGTGACATTGAAAAAGTCAAATTCATCCTCGAATTCGCCCACAGGGTTACATCTGGTTGTGAATAGAGTCTCTTGTATATTTATAGAAGTACACTTGCATTTCCCAAACAGAGTCACATTTCTTTCAATTACAGATCTGTCACTCTCCTAGTTACGCTCACCTTAGGTTCCACTTATGTATACAATTTTTAGGCTGCCTAGTTCAGCAATCTTTGGAATAATAATATATATGCACTCTTTGATTCGTCATAAATGTCGAGCACGGTGTCTGGCACCACTGGGAGAATCGACCCATCATCGATCCGAATCCACTGGTTTTCCAGTTTCATTACGTCACATGTGTAATGGCCACCTTCGGCACTCATACCGTGGTGGTACACGACCGCACTCAACTGGTACTTATTGATCGAATCATTAACACCAACGAGTTTTTTAGTCTCTGGTGAAAGACTCGATAATGGGATCTCTAACTCGTGCGAATAAATCACCTTCTTGTGTAGCTTCTCGATGTGATATATGGGCGAATCTTCCTCCTTGACGAACGAAAACCTTTTCAAATGGATGATTAACAAATTCGGTAATTTGTCTATAAATGTCTGCTTTCTGGCCATCACATCGTTACCGTTGTTCAACTTGTACGGAATCAATTCCGGCTCAGAAAATAACTCGAACAGATCTTCTAAAGTCTGGACCCGAATATCCGAGATATCCAACTGGATATGCTGGAATGGGTCTAACGTAATAGATTTACTCTCTTTCTGTTTAGGTACTTCGAGAACAGACCTGAACAACCCCCCAAATAACAATGTAATAGGTGATGGTTTTACTTCAACGGTTCTCTTAGCGGCTATCTTTTTGTTGGAACCAACTTCGTGCCATCCATCGTCTTCTGCATCTTTCTCCAACACTTCTGAGCTACCATTGGTCTTGACCAAGATGTCTAGAGCGTTTTGGATCAAAGATTTCAGCTCCAGATCAGTTATCGACTGGACTAAAGACTCTATTTCCGTTGTCGATAAACTTTTTATGCTCTCGATGAACTCCTCATGCAAACCATCGAGCAAATATCCTAAGAATTCCTCCAGATCTTCTTGTTGTCCCCATTTCAAATGGCTAAATCTCGGATGGACTGACAACAGTTTGTAGAACAGTTCTGGAGATAACAGTTGGTCACCTGGTTTTTCAAATTCGTTCATGAAAAGAATTGTGGCATCTAAAAGCGATGTTCTTGAAGTACCATCTAAACTTGCGACAGTTTTCAGTTGAACCAAATCTAAGAGCTTTGTAAACGGAGAGCAATGTAACAACATTTGTAATACTGAGTTCATATAGCAGATGTTACCAGTATTAATCAATCCGTGGGGTAATATTTTGCTTGCGGAAGGTTGCAAGAGATTTGTGAAAGATTTATCGTACATCAGCTTCAACGAAACGATACCCAATGGCTGTAATGCATTGCTCGCTATGAAGTTAACTGAAGTTTGGTTTATAGGTTTCACTTTGGTTGTGGGTGTTTTCGATTTTGGATCTTTCAGCAGAGCTTGTTGGGCCACTTGCGACCATTTGGTCACCACCACAGGTTTTCGCTCTATTTCAACTTCAAAAGAGTCTATGTCCTTCTGGTTATATATGTTCTTCCGCAGTTTGCGAAGAGCATAGCTCACTTCACGGTTTTTGTTAAAAGGAACACCGTCGGTGTTGAAGGTCAAGGGAAATTTCACACCATTTATGGTCTTGTGCAAAAATTTGTCGTATTTTTCAAGCCTTATCACATCTTCATCTGTTATTGATAATTTCATGGTCTTGGGTATTTCGGTCTGCGACTCCGCTTCAAGAGAACTGTTCGATGATCCGTTCATTCTCTGAATATTATGTGGTTTATAACTTTTAACAAATACAATGCAGATCTCGATGACCGATGGAATAGGTGATTAATGAGTGATGAAGCTGGATTGTTCAGTCGTATGGAGACTCACAGAAGCGATGATGAAATGAACGTAAATTGATGCTAAAATGCAAACAGAGTTGATATCGTTGCTATTGATACACCGATTTGTCTTTGATATCTTGTCGAATTCTTCAATTTCCGATTTTTTGCGATTGTGAAAAGTGAAAAATTGACAAATTTTCTCTTGCGAGACTCAATTTTTCACCAATCTGAGCAAAATATCAATTTGACTAGTGTGTTTAGATAAGGTTTGCTCTCTGTCATTTCGGCTATTTTCAGCTTTGCTTTGCAGATTTTGACTCCTTTGAGCACAGAGAGTTGATTTGATGACACACTGCTGCAAATGGGTATTCTCACTCCAATGACATATTTTTGCCATGTGGCATTTTCCAGCGCCTATGCTACGCTACACTAACGCTGTAAATAGCTCCAATCAACTAATGTAGAAGGTGGGATTGCTCAATTTTTCTGTTTCGTAGAGCCAACTGTCTGGGGTTTGAATCTCAATGATGTTAATATAAGACATCAATTTGACATGATTCAATTTCCAAATATAGACACATAATAAATGCTCACAGATTGGCGATGGTTTTAAAGTGAAATGATCGACTTGAGCTGAGTTCTCAATGCTCGCCAGCTTCAAAGCTTGGAAAAATGTATCGCAATGACATGTCCAATTGTCGAGATCCACTTTATATAATTTCTCTATATCTTGGTAGTATCGCGAAATTGCAAACTCCTCCTTATCAAATTTCTTACTGGCCTTCAGTTTCTTTATCACCTTTTTATCTCTTATATAAATAACGTGATTATACTGGCCCAAACAGTCATAATTCACTTCATCATGATTGGGATTGTATAGAAGCACATGAACTGTCTTGAGATCAAGATGGCGACACAGCTTGTGGAAAGTTTCAGGGAAGATCAAAGGTAGTCTCTGCACTGATCTTGTATCGAACTCGAGCTCTCCTTCCTCTGTGTCTTTAAATAGATCTGTTATCAATTCCACCACCAGATCAGAGAACTTGGACAGTTCAAAGATCTCCGAGGACATCTCCCACTGGGTCTTGTTTTAATGATAATTCTACAATAGTTGAAGTGTTTTAATATTTATTTTATATCTGCTAGATCTTACTTTTTCTTCATACAAATTTGAGCCCATATTTCAACCCCCTTTTGTATCTCTTCAAGTGAGAGATACGAGATCGATAACCTGACACAACTTTGCCCCCATCCTCTCACATCACCAGTGACTTCAAAAGAGTCTCCAGAAGCGAGTACAACACCTTGTTTCTGACATTCCAGAACAATTTCTCTGGTATCGTAGCCTGAAGGTAAAGTTACCCAAAGAAAATAGCCGCCGTCACCTCCACACACTACTGTTCCTCTTGGTAAGCTTTCAAGTAATAATTTTTTAAGGTAAATAGCCCTCTCTCTGTATGATTTCTTGAAGTTTGCAATGATCTTATTGAGTAGACCTGATTTGATCAATTCTTCAATTATGGAGATGTTTAACTGAGCGGGAGTACCACCAGATCTATTAGCACCACCTTGACTCAAGACAAACAGTAGTTTAGGTGTCAGTGTTTCCTGCCATCCTGTTCTCAAACCTGGAGATACAAGCTTCGAAAAGGTACCGTTGGAGACAGTGTTACCATACTCTGTGGTATCGGAGGATTTATCGAGCATACTCAATCTTGGTACTGGAGTGATTTTTTCATCATATGGTTTGGTGTAGTCCAACAAATCATAGACATCATCTGAGATGATCAACATATCATATTTTCTGGCAATTTCTATCAACTTGATTCTGTTCTCCTTGGACAAGGTCCCACCTTTTGGATTGGAAAAAGTTGGAATTAAGTAGATCACATATCTGTAAATCTTTTTAGGAGTTCTTCCTGGATCATCAATGGTTTTTTTATAGTCCTCAACCTGCACTTGTTGATTCTCGTAGAATTCCAATTTTTCACACAAATCATCGAGATCGATCTGTCCATCGTCATCTTCTACAATCCCACTCAACTTCCCACCGAATCCAGCGTCTATGAACAGTCCATTGATCAAGTAGTAAGTTGGAGTGATCAAAAAAGCACGTCTCGTTTGTCCAGTATGTGGTGAAGTACACTGTGCTAACACATTCATGATACCATAACTTGCACCAGCAGTGAGATTCAAACATTCAGGATCGGTCTCAGTACCGAAATCATCATCAATCCATTGCAGAATCACTTTACGAGTGTCTAGATTACCAGGATCAGTACCGTACTGTAATGGTGAACGATTATCTGGATCGTTGTGGTATTTATCAGGGTTCGAATGGGTCTCCTGCAAAACTTTCTGGGTCAGCTCGAGAATCTCCAATGATGGCATCAACGCATTGGTAGGATGTCCTTTAAAGAAATTGATCACCCCCATTTTGCTGTTGTTGAGTCAATATGAGCTTTATCAGTTCTTCAACGTTTATCGATAACTGTGAAAAATTTTTGGGATAAGCGCACGCAGTTATCCGATAAGAGTTTTTTTTTTCAACTCCAGGAACCTACTTCACAGTATTAGAACAGTGAGCCACATCTTTTCTACAATAAAACGCTTTATAGTGAATAGTAAAATTAAATGAATAGTATATCTATGGTAAATCTAAATATGAGCAACTTCTATAATTAATGCAAAAATGAATTGAGTAGTTCTAAGTTTCGAGAGGATCTGGCAAGAGCACAGTCTGCGAGTTGACTAAAACCTTGACTTCACCTTTATTGATAAAGGTATTCTCTGTGATTTTTGTTTCGTCCAGTTTCTCCTCAACCTCTGAGAAATTGACCTCGGTAAGTTTTTTGATAACAGGCTCGAAAACTTTCTCGACAACATCGTTGGACCAAAGCGTATCCATGTGTTCATAGGTATCAATACCTATAGTTTCAACAGGACACGACAAGTTGAGCAAAGTCTTGTCGATATCGATAAGACTATCAGCCTTACCATAGATCAATAGCATTGGAGTGTAGATGGTTTGAGTTGGGAACGGAGCCACACGATGCAGTTTATGCTTGAGCGACAAGGCGTTTAACTTGGACCCAGCATTACCACCTTCATCGTACATCTGGAATCTCTTGGATTTGATGATCTGAAGCCAGTGAACAACTGATTTCACAGAGGAAGGTGAGAACATGTGTTGGTAACCGATGTTTTTCTGTTCCTCACTGATGTTGTTACTATCCCATCCGAACAACAAGACAAGAGATTTATCTACAACATCTTTGTAGTATTTAGGTCCCATCAACTGTTGCCAGAACACGACACTAGGCAAGATCAGTCTCGTACCGAACAAGTTGTACAAAAAGCTCTGTGCTGAGTTGACGAAGAATGAAGCGAGTGGATGGCTCAAACCTTTTGGTATCATAGCTGGAGATAAGCCGATAAAGACGTTGATCTTCTCGTTCAACTTTGGACTAAGAGACAACAGGGCAAGACACTGAGCAGAACCTTGACTAAATCCTACGTAACTCAAAGATTTCTTATCGGTGGCATCTAAAATGTAGTCAATGGTGTTTGGGATATCGTACATTGCATACTCATCTAACGAGTAGTCCCAGAACTGAGTAGAGGAAGCCGATAACGAGATATGCTTTCTCGAGTACTTGTTGCCTCTGTTGTTACCCAACCAGACGTCGAAACCTCTTTCAACCAATAAGAACGGGAGACATTTGGAGTCTGTATCTCCAAGGACAAACAATTCAGAGTTGGTTAACAAACCATGGTGAAAATACACGACCGGCTGTTTGGACTCTCTTAACCGTGTAGCGTAACGACCGTTAGGAACACTTGAAAAATGACGTGGAATGATTCTGTGGATGGCTAAAAGGTACCCATCACTGGTCTGGACAACGTGTTCGTGTACTTTAAAACCGTGAGCCCGACATATATCAACGATGTCGACCGCGTTGACGATCTTTGAAGCTAAATCTGGCAGTGGGAGAGACAGTTGTGGTTTCAAAGGGGACCCGATCGGTTCGTTGAAGGCACTGAGATCGCTAGCACTGCTACGATTGGAAGATGGAGGTGTTGATATCGAGGTGAGGTTCTTGAATAGACCTTCTTGCTCAGTACCTCTTCTCCAGAAAGGTAATGCTTGCACGACTCCAGCAAGAAAGAAATTGTATAACGCCAGTGGGATCTTGAACAAGACCGTGGTAAGCCATAAGGTCAACGTTTCTAAAACGAGGCGTAGTAGTGTCATTCTATGACATGTATTGGTTGTGGTTCAATAAGTGGTTAGTATGAAGATGTGTCTTTTAGGGGGTGTGTTTTTACTATATATGGACTGTTTTTTTTATGCGTGATATTATTTTAGTCATAAGCCCCCCCAAGGTGACGCCAGTGATTGGACAAAATAGTGAAGGATGGAGGATCCAAAGAGGTATCAAATAGTATTGAAAGGTATTAAGAGATGCTGGAGGATCCCAGAAGTTATCGAAGGTAATTGAACAACCAAAAGATAGAACAGGATATTTATTATTATATTAAATCAGTAAATCAGTAAATCAGTAAAGCATTATGTATAGGTGTGACAATTGTTGTTATGTCTTAACTTCATGAAGTAAATTTGTATGATAATACGACTGCACAGCCGTTAAGATGTGTTCGAGTCTCTGTGGATATATTGGATGAAGACCTTTCTTATGCCATTGCAAAGAGGCAGCGTAGTACATATGCCAAAGGTTGAGTTGTATATGACCTATGAGAGAGAACACACTTAACAAAGGAGTCTCGATATCTGAAATGATAAATTGCATCTTGTGATTTCAATTTCAATTATTCCAATATTAAATTAATAATACAGGTCTTAGAAAAGGGTTCACTGCAGAGACACACACATCCTTTTATATATCACCAATCAAGAAAGCACCTGTCTTTAATTGTACCGAAAAGCATATGCTTTTTTTTTTTTTTTTCAAACGCAGCACGCCATACATAATCCTTAAGGGATGTCCTTAACGTCGACTACTAGTCGTGCTGAGACAAAATTGTCCAAAAAGGTATATACCGGGCAGGGCAGCAGCAACTAGGCACTGCCATCTCGTAATTAACAGGAGACGATGTCTTGCCAAGGTGAGAAAAGAATCCGATTCGGCGTCTGATACTGGCATGTGAATACGAGAGCATGTGATTTAAAGAGTGAAAAAGATGCATGTGATTGCGCGGAACGGAGGATCAAAGGGGGAGCAGAGCAGGTTATAGAGAGAGGGCTAGAAGCAGCTGCAGTGTGAGAGAGGCGGCATGGACAAGGAATTGAAATTAAGGAGAGAGAGTAAGGACGATCAAGGAGAGAGATAGAGAGAGAGAAAGACTGAATCCTTGAAAATTAAAGAAGAATAAATAATGCAGATGAACAAGAACAATAGCGATCGTAGTCTACAGTAAAAGTAGTAAGAAAACTAGGCAAAGAATAAAGAAATATTTTATTAGAGTAAAGATTGACAATAAAGTGCTTAGCAAGTTATCCTGGTAACCAGAGCAGTCAGATTTACTGTTCCAATGTGGATTACATGTAATATGACTAGAGAAGAGGTTGTATAATTAAGGACGATCAGCGCGGGTTGTTATTGACGTGCATGAAAGTGAAAAATTCCACACTAAATGCAGTGATATAACAGTTGAAAGACTAATGAAGTAGGAGTTACATCATGATATTGAGCGGTAGAAGAGAAGTAGCAGCATTTCATGGCTCATACAAAGAATCATTTGGGCTTTTTATGGAGGAAGTGAAATTTTTGAATAAGCATACTGCTGTGCATAAAGATGCCTAACGATTAGCTTCAAAATTGAAGCCGAAGTGATAGAAAGCTGACAGAGCACCATCCGCTAATTTCATTGAGCTCCGGAGAATCTCCAATTCGCTCTCTCGATACCACGAGCCCTGTTTACTTCAAAGCAGAGAATTTTTCAAGCCCCGATATCTTTCAAGCGGGAATCTAAACGACGTCAAAGCGGAAAATGGAAAAGGTAGTGAACTGTAAATCAAAATCCAAAAGAGGAATCTTCGACCTCAGTAGTGATTTGAGATAACATAGTAATGGCTTGCTTCACAGAAGAACAAGCTGATAAGAAATTTTATAAACCGATTACAGTTAATTGGGTGTTGTTGCTGCAACCTGTTTGTTCTTTTGATCTACTTCAATTAAAATTAAAGTAAATTTACAAGGGCAATAACCTTCACAGCTAGTTTGCAAAACATCATTTAAACTACATCTACACAGCAACAAGCTTTTGATAAATCTAATTTTCATACAGAAATGTTGAATAAATATTTTGGATAATGAATAGAGTTCAAGTACTCAAGAATAAATAAAGATAAATAAAATAAATAAATAGTAGGCAGGCCAGACCGAGTGAAATGTACAGGGCCAAATCTAAAGAACTAGCTGTCTGTTGTGCTAAAAGACTCAGAAAATCCCTAGCCATTTCTTTCTCGACTTTTCAGGCTCCTGTAGCGCAGGTGACTTCATCAGTGCCAATTCTTCCTCCTGTCTAAGTCTTTCAACCTCTAAAACATGCCTTTTTGTAGGTCTTTGAAGTGCCATTTCGTCTTCATGCTGATCAAAATTAGGTGGGACCCGAGAGTCATTGGGAAAACGGCCATATCTAACAGGTTTTGAACCTTGTAATTCTTCTCTTTGCTCTTCAGTGAGATTACCAAACAAGAAGTCTCTAGCTCTCAATTGAGCTCTATATGGAGCACTGAAAATATGTTCGGATCCCTCATTCCATCTGACGAAAAAGACACTGATGGTGACTACAGCTACTGCAAATACCGTGCCAGTGGCTATTACGCCTCTTTCAAAAGGATCGATGGTTCCTGTCCTTCTCAACACCTTATACTGGCCCGGATAGAGATCTGATCTCGGTCTCGGAGTGTATTTCAATCTGTTCATATTATTCCGCAACAATTGGTACTCTGTCAGATCTCTAGGGATCTCACTGAAAGACGACTGGCGACCAGGTGCCTTAAACTCAGATGGATACCCTCCAGGAGGACGAGCATCGTTGATATCATATGGATTATATGGAGCCAGCGGTTGAGTCCATCCAGGTGGGTTCGCTCTTCTCTGTATTTTATCGTCCACAGGACCTTCTTTACTCATGAAGCGGTTTTCTAACCAATGATTTGCTCTATGTCATGCAATTCCCTTTAAAGCACACTTTCTTTTACTATCACAACACTACACCAGTCAGCTTAACCAGTGATACAGCTCTCCAGACTCTATCGACAAGCAGTCACAGTGAATTATCAGATATTTTAATATCAATTGACACGACACAAATGACAGCGGCTTGACGGTGTTGGTGTCAGTGTCAGTTTTTCGAAATATGACAGTGACACTTTAATATCACACTGACATAGTTTTTTTTTTTTTTCTTTTCTTAAAATATCTAAAAGCTTTGAAAGAGAAGACCAAGATGAAAAGAATCTTGTCATCGATAGGCGCGTTTTTCTCACAAGGAGCGCTTGATCTGAGGCTTGTACCGGCTAGTAGGTCGAGTGCTTCAGCCCAGCTGGTGATAAAAAAGGCTCCGCCTTCTCGTTGGAGAACAATTGAATTTGCTGTTTACTATACTGTATTCATTATCGTGGTACCCCTCATGTTCAAGACAGCTATGGAGGCCTCTAACGAGACAAGTCCAAATTACTGGATCTACCAAAGGATATTGAGTGATGGCTGGATCAATGGGCGTAAAGTTGATAATTCAGATGCTCAATACAGGTTTTTCAGAAACAACTTTCCACTTTTACTGGGATTGATGATGATCCACGTTGTTTTGAAAAGATTTGTGTTGAAGAGATCGAACATCTCAGTGTTGAAATTTGATCGCTGGTTCGGTGTCATCTTCTTGATGGGTCTGCATGGGTTCAACAGTATAAGAATTGCAATGCATTGTGGCATCATGTTCTGTCTACTGAAATATGTCCCACATAAGAAATCTGCTATACTTTTGACCTGGATCTACGGAGTGTCTTCCTTGTTCTTCAATGACAGATATAGATTGGTGAAATTTGGCTCTATCTCCCCAATTTTGTCCGTTTTCGACTCGTTCCATGGTATCATTGAGAGATGGGACGTATTCTACAACTTTACTTTGCTCAGAATCTTGAGTTTTAACTTGGATTACATCAAGAAGCTCTATACGGAGAAGGAGAAACCTACTACTCCTGACACTCCATTGGAGGAAATTGGAGGTGACAGCGGATCTGAACAACACAACGCTAAAGAGAGAAATGAACCTCCGAAAACAGTATTTCTTCCAGAAAGGGAAAGACTTGACGCTCCACTACCTTTATCAGATTACTCTTTGGCTAATTATATCAGTTACGTCACTTACACTCCGTTGTTCATTGCTGGTCCTATTATCACTTTCAATGACTACATCTATCAAACCAGACACATTTCTCCATTTATCACCAGAAAGAATGTCACTATCTACGCATTGAGGTTCATATTTTGCATTCTCACCATGGAGTTCGTCTTACATTATATCTATGTTGTTGCAGTATCCAAACTGAAACTGTGGCATAATGACACTCCATTTCAGATCTCCATGATTGGTTTGTTCAACTTGAACATCATTTGGTTGAAGTTGCTCATCCCATGGAGAATGTTCAGATTATGGGCATTGCTCGATAATATTGACCCTCCAGAGAATATGATCAGATGTATGGACGACAATTTCTCGCTGGTCAGTTTCTGGAGACTGTGGCATCGTTCGTTGAGTAGATGGGCTATCAGATATATTTATATCCCATTAGGAGGTGCTTCGAGTAGGATCTTGACATCGTTATGTGTGTTTTCATTTGTTGCAATCTGGCACGATATCCAATTGAGACTCTTGATTTGGGGGTGGTTGATCGTGTTATTTTTGCTTCCCGAAGTTCTCATATCGCAATACTTCAAAAAGTACAGTGACAAGTGGTGGTATAGGCACTTGTGCGGGGTCGGGAGTGTTGTAAATATCTGGATGATGATGGTGGCTAATTTATTTGGGTTCTGTCTTGGTGAAGATGGTACCAAGGATTTCTTGAAGAAATTGTTCTTGTCTTTAGATGGAGCAATTTTCTTTGTCACAAGCTCTGCATGTCTCTTTGTCGGTGTTCAAATTATGTATGAGCTCAGAGCCCATGAAGAGCGTAGAGGTATCAATGCAAAGTGCTAATTGTGTAAGACGGTGAGATGCAGAGTGATTCAGATACGACAAGGTTGTAAACACTGGTATCCGATAAGCACGGAGATAACAGATAAGACTGCAGATAACAAAATCTTGGCTATCCCCGAGTTAAGGTCACACGACACTACAGCACTACTGTGGCAAACTATTTATTGTATGCGATGCTATGAATATTATTGTAAATGCGTATCTAGCTGTTTTATAAGAAACAGTGAAGCTATGCATGTGTAGTATGAATGCTAAACTGGGATTGCAGCATGCTAGAAGCTGCAATCTCCTTCAAACTGAGACGTCTATTTGTAGATCTTTTTATATTCCCCTGGCGATACAAAAGATTTGGTATTCCACAAGCCTTTCTTCTTGGACTTGGCTGCCTTTTCAAGTTTCAAGTATTTGGAGTGTTTCCCGTCGAATTCAGCAGACGATACACCTTCGTAGACAACTCCTATACCGTTACGGATCATATCACTACTGACATCTCGCCAGCCAAATGGGAACCATTTCCAAACCACCACTTTCCCCACTACACGCAGGTATTGGTCGATGCTCAAAGGTTTGACCCATAGTTTCTGGCCTAAGATGAAATTTCTCAACCATATAAGCAGTTCTTCACTGTACGGTTGAGCAGGTTTGCCAAAATGAGATCTCTCTGGAGCGTCTACTCCACACAATCTAACAGGGATTGTCTGGTTCTTATTACCTTTGAAATCGTTCACCTTGGGGTACAGACGAAGCCAGCCCCAACCTGCCAGTCTTCCGCCTGGTAAGTGATAGAAATGGAAGTTATCTCCATCACCTACCGAGGTGACTCGCCCATACATAAACCGTTTCTTGAAATACGATTGTGGTATCTTGTAACTTGAGGGTATTCTTTTCAAGTTTTGGTTGTACACTCGATATCCAGTAAGGATGGTCCCTGTTAGCACTACTGATCCAAGTATCACTTGCGGATGGAACAAGTTTACTTCGGGTCCTTGTCTATTGCTCATTTTTCGTTCTAAATTTCACTGTTGTCTTCTTAAGAGTCGCTTTTCCAGCCAGTTTCTCTTTATCAACCCAGTTTCCCGCCCAAAAACCTTGTTATTTCAAGCCTTTTCAACGGTTCCTTTGATCTCATCTCAAAGCAAAGGAAAAAAAAGTTGTAAACAAGAAAGTCGTGTACAGATGACCAAAACTAAGATCGAGTTGCCTCTGGCCACAAAGTGAGGGAGATTGGAAAGAGATTTGAAAGGAAAATTGGTAGGAGTGATTCTGGAGGGAAAGTTGAAATAATAATGTCAAAGATGTAAGTTGGTTTCAGCTCATGGAGAGCCATAGAGTATGTTGAAGGGGATGATGATCACTAACACTAGATAGACCAAGGAATTTCAAATTGTTAGAAGAGTTGGAGAAAGGGGAGAAAGGTTTAGGAGCTGAATCATGTTCGTATGGGTTGTCCGACTCCGATGATATCACGATGACCAATTGGAACGGTACCATCTTGGGACCTCCAAATTCTAATCATGAAAACAGAATCTATTCGTTGACCTTGACCTGTGGCCAGGAGTATCCGGAAAAGCCTCCATCTGTCAAGTTTATAAGTAAGATCAACCTTCCATGTGTTAATCAAAAGACAGGAGTGGTTGATCCAGCCAAGTTCCCTACATTGGGCAATTGGAAAAGATCGTACAACATGGAGATCTTGTTGTTAGACTTGAGAAAAGAGATGGCCACTACCGTTAATAAGAAGCTTCCTCAACCAGCAGAAGGCAGTGTTTTCTGAGGTGATGCTGTTTCTGGGACAAGCGGTAGCTTTTTACCTTTTTACCTTATAGGCGTGCCTAGTTGATAGTTGAGCTTCGGCAACAGAGCATCCAGTTAATCACTCACCAAGTACATAATGAGAAGTCATGAGTAGCTATATAAATCAGTGCTTGACAGTGAAGTAGTGTAAATTTGGCTAATTAGCTGTTGACTAAGTATCTGGTTAACTAGTAGATAATGATTAATTACTTAGCCATGATATTTAGATAGCTTGATACTTCTGTATCTACATAGTCAGTTAACTAGCTAGTTAACTAGCTAGCAAGCAGCTAGTTGAAGCACTGAATTAGTCATTTAGATACGCTAGTAAGCTGAGTCACAGCAAATTACAAATTTCATCATTCAATACGTTACATCTGTCTACACAACAGTGAGCTATTTACATCATTAGAGCTGTTTAACACCGCTTGTCGATTTACTCAACTAGTGAACTGCACCAGTAGTTGATAAGTCCCTTCAAAAAGCTAGCAATTAAACTTATCAACACATCAAGCTTCCAGTTCAGCATAATAAGCCTTTCTCAACAACTGATCAGCTTCTAAGAATCTCTTCAACACATCGTCTTCTGTCTTTGCATAATCATTGGTAGTGACATCAGTGATCTCTAAACACAGGTATTTGGGCACTTTCAGAGTGTCATCATCTAACTGACATCTGGCAAAGATACGTGTGAATGGTAAGCAGATAAGCTCTTTACCGTTAAAAGTACACTGGTTCTGTGTCAACTCATGAAATGTACAGCTCTTATTGGTTCGGTTAAAGATACCTGGATATCTATCTTTGATCTCCTTTTGGGAGAAGACTGGAATTGGAGGAGCCATTAACTTCTCCTGCAGAATATTTGGAGAAGCGAAATGGAGAAGAGATCTGGAGATGTTTTTTTTTTTTCTTTACACAAAGATCAATTAGATCTGAATTAAGTGTTATTTATAGAAAGAGAATGGATTCAGCACTAGTGGAGAGAATAGAAGCACTGAGTGAGAAACATAAGAACCCTCGTAATGAGGAGTTCGGTTATGGTACTGCTGGGTTCAGAATGCTCGCCAGCAAATTAGATTCTGTTGTATTCGCAGTTGGCTTATTGGCTGGGTTGAGATCAAAAAAGACTGGTAAGACCATAGGAATTATGATCACAGCCTCTCATAATCCACCAGAGGACAACGGTGTTAAGATTGTTGATCCAATGGGTGAAATGTTGGACCAGAATTGGGAGAAATACGCCACAGCGCTCGCCAATTCAGATAACTTGGTTCACACTTTACAAGATATCATCGATCTGGAGAAGATCGATTTGACCCAGGAATCTAAAATTGTCATTGGGAGAGACTCAAGGATTTCGGGACTACAATTGACAAAGTCAGCTGTTGATGGTGTCGAATCTGTTGGCTCTTCAGTACAAGATTTCGGTCTCTTGACAACTCCCCAATTACACTATTTGACTAGATGTTTCAACGATTCAGCTTTTGGTCAACCTACCGAGGTCGGATACTACAAAAAACTATCTACAAGTCTTATTGATCATTATCACTCACTTAGCACTGTCAAGACTCAGAAAATGCATATCATAGTCGATGCTGCTAACGGTATTGGTGCTGACAAGGTGATTAAATTACAAGAATACTTGTTGGACTACGTTGAGTTCGAATTGATCAACGGTGAATTCACAAAGCCTGATCTTTTGAACGTGAACTGTGGTGCTGATTTCGTGAAGACTAATCAGAAGTTGCCTGATGGTGTCGAGAACCCAACTCCATTGAAACTTTACTGTTCATTTGATGGAGACGCCGACCGTATTGTATTTTACTACGTTGACAAGTCTGCCAAATTTCATTTGTTAGACGGAGACAAGATCGCTACAATGCTCAGTTCATTCTTTGCTGAAACTTTGACTCCATTGGGTACCGATTTAACTGTTGGTATTGTTCAAACTGCATATGCCAACGGTAGCTCTACAAAATTCATCCAGGAAGAATTGAAGATTCCAGTCCAATGTACACCTACAGGAGTCAAGCATTTACACCATAAAGCTCAGCAGTACGATGTCGGAATCTATTTTGAAGCCAATGGTCATGGTACAGTTTTGTTCTCGGACAAATTCATCAAATATGTCAACTCTCCACAAGCAAACATGGAAGACCCTCAAGTGAAAGAAAATATTCATAAATTAAGTTCTCTTGTCAATTTGATCAACCAAACCGTTGGCGATGCCATTTCAGATCTTTTGGCAGTTCTTATCATCACCACAGGTATGGAGCTCGATCTGGAACTGTGGAATGATATGTATCAAGACTTGCCTAACAAATTGGCCAAAGTTATTGTCAACGATAGAACTCAATTCACCACTACTGATGCCGAGAGAAAGTTGGTCACTCCTAAAGGTTTACAAGGTGAAATTGATGTGTTAGTTGCGACATTTGACCAAGGAAGATCTTTTGTCAGAGCAAGTGGAACCGAAGATGCTGTCAGAGTTTACGCAGAAGCTGAGACAAAACTGCAATGTGATGAGTTATCTGCTAAGGTTGTTGAACTTGTCAAAAAGTATTCTTGATCACAGTGAATCCTGAATTACTATAAAATAGAGCTTTGAAAAGGAGGTCCAGTATGGTGTTTCAACAAATGATATAGATTTACATAAATTTATCTCCATAGAATAGGGCTGTCTGCTGAACATGAAAAGTTATAGAAATATTCGTAAAGTGCTAAAAAAACATCAACGCTAAAAAATAATTCTATACTCCATACAAATAAATATAAACAGATCCTGCCGAAATGTCTTTTGAAGAAGTGGATCTCGCACCACCAAGTGACAGGGATATTACTCTCCCGTCTCCTTTCAAAAAGATTTTGAGCAAGACATCGGAACTAGAGGGAGCTGGTGATGATTTTTCACCTGAATCGTTTTATGAACAAATCAAGACCATTAAACTACTTGAATATGAGCTTTCAAGTTCTAAAAACCAGGCACTTTTGGACAAATTGGACCACGACAAGAGAGAAGCAGAGCTCAAAAAAGATATGAAGGCTAAAGATGAGGAGATCTCACAGTTGTCTTTGAACGAAAAGTTCTTATTCGAACAGAATCAGGAGTTGCAAAAACAGATCGATGAGCTCAAGAAGGCACAAACAGCGAATATCAACACCAGGGACTCTGAAATTGCAAAGTTAAGAAGACTTCTGGCCGTTACTCAGGATCAATTGACAGAGCTGAAGTATCAAATTGATTCTCAAACGTCCAAATATGAAATCAAAGAAAGAGAGTCGAGCAGTAAGATCGAACAACTCCAACAACACATCACAGGTTTGCAATCCAATTTGGACCAGCAAATCGAAATAAATAACACCAACACCTCAAAGATACGCCAATTGCAAACAGAATTGGAAAATTCCAAGCTCTCGCAACCAGATCACGTGACCGATGGCAGCACTGAGCTCTTGTACAAGAAGCAATTTAATTCACAGATCGAGTACATCTCCAAGTTGGAGAATGACTTGAAGAAATCACAGTCGCTGATACAGAATCTTTCAAAAAACAATGAGTTGGTTCAAGTGTTGAAAGAAGAGAGAATTTCTTTAGTTAGAAAAGTTGAGAGTTATAAACTGGCTCAAGATGAGTCCGATTCTCTTAGAATTCAATTCAAAAAGTTGCAGCAAGAACATGAAAAGTACCAAGAGCTTGTGGATGAACTGGGATCAGCTTCAGAGTTTGTATATAAGGTGAAAATGACGATGGAAGAGAACAAATCTCTTAAAGATAAAACAGTCAACCTCTCAGTGGAAATATCAGGTTTGAGAAACGCAAATACACAGTTAACTCAGCAAATAGATGACTTGAGATCAAATTTGGCGAAACTGAAGACAGAATTGCAAGATTTACAATTGGTTGTATTGAAGACTAACAGTCTGAGACAGCTCTTAGAGCAAGAGGTGCAATTTACTAAAAATCAGATAGAGTTCTTCACCACTGAGAACAGATTGTTGATATCTGGTGACAAATCTAAAGACCAGGCATCTTCCAACGAGCTGAAAACAATACAGCAGTTACAAGAACTCGTGTCTCACTACAAATCTGAATTGACAAGCTCAATTGATGAATTCAAGAATAGAACTAATGCTAATATAGGTGAGAAGAGAAAGAGAGAAAGTGATTCTCCGTCAAGAGTCAACGAAGATCATGTTAGAAAGTTGACCAGTCTAGAGTTAGAGTTAGGTTCCAAGAACAAGTCGATCCAATTGTTGCAAGACAATGTTTCAACTCTTACCAAACAGATTCAAGATTTACAACAGTCAGAGTCAAAAACACAGTCCCAAAATCTGACTCCTACGGATATGGAGTCATTGAAACGTGAAAACGAAGAACTTCTCAACAGTTTGAAACAAAACGGTCAAATCACTTCTGTACCGAGATCGGTTTATGATCGTCTTCTCGAAGAACAGAGGTCGTTTCAGGACAAATTATTCGAGTCTAACAAGAAACAAACCAGATTGAAAGAGCTGTTCGAGAAACAATTCACGAGGTTCAACACAGTGATTTATCGTTTACTTGGGTATAAAGTTGAGTTTGAAAAGATGGATAGAATCAAAGTGATACCTTCAAAAGCTCAGGATGGTGACTATATTGTCTTTGACCTTGTTGAAGATCCTAGAGGTATCACCTTGCAATTAGATCAAGAGTTGACTCATTTGATCTACTTAGATGAACAAGTTGTTAACAATTTGGTTGAATTCTGGATCCAGTCCAAGAACGATATCCCATGTTTCTTGAGTGGACTAAATTTGGAGCTCTATGAAAAGATAAATAGTTGAATAAGTTAAGGTATAAATAAGGAATAGATAAATAAATAAATTGGGCTATCTCTCACCGAACCATTTCACAAAGAAAGAATTCTTGTCCACATATTCGATTTCTTCGGGACTAAAATCTCTCACTGTACCATCGGGTAGAATTTCACCAGTCTGCTTGCGTCTTTCAGTGCCTAAGACAAGTCTTCTATATATCTCTAAGGTTGGAAATGCCATCAACACGACACCTCCGATCATCAATTGTACGCTTTTACTTCTAGCAAGAACATGGCTAGGGACTTCCTTCCGTTTGAATGGCGGTGATTTACGAGAAGCATCTCTTAACTGCTTTCTAGAATACTTTTGGGATTCCATTATGTGAGCCAAATGGATAGCTAGTGAGTGAATGCAAGGGACTGTATTTAAGGCTAAACAGTACCAGCTTCAACTATTAACAATAGACTATTTGACAACCTGTGAAGTTTCCCAGAAATTCCAACTCTATCACTTAATTGGCACAAACTGAAACACTATTAAACACTATTAACTATTAAACAGCATCAAATGATAATCCCCACACTTTTCAGCATTTTACGAAATCGTTAAAATCCAGACAGCCCCCGAAAAAAGACGTGCACAACAGCTCAGATAATTTTTCAAAAATTTTTTTTTTTTTCAGATGAGCTCTTGTTTTGTAGAGAAGAGTTAAGTTATTTGCATATTAAACAGAAGACAACAAGTAGAAAAGTCTTTGTAGAGTCATCAGTATGGGCAAAGTGGATAGAAAGAAGTTCAGTGCAGGATCAGGACCAATGAGTAGACCAGGAGCATCTGCAGATGCATCGAAGATCAACTCTGTGTTCAAGTTTAACACAGACTTGGGTCAGCATATATTGAAGAACCCTTTGGTAGCACAGGGAATCGTTGATAAAGCCGGGATCAAACCTTCAGATATCGTCTTGGAAGTCGGACCAGGTACTGGTAACTTGACGGTGCGTATCTTAGAGCAGGCTAGAAAGGTTGTAGCGGTGGAGATGGACCCAAGAATGGCTGCTGAATTAACCAAGAGAGTACAAGGGAAGCCTGAACAGAAGAAGTTGGAGATCATGTTGGGCGATTTCATGAAGACAGAGCTCCCATATTTCGATATCTGCATTTCCAACACCCCTTACCAAATCTCTTCGCCTTTGGTATTCAAACTTTTAAACCAACCAAGACCTCCAAGAGTGTCGATCTTGATGTTTCAGAGAGAATTTGCCTTGAGATTGTTACTGAGACCTGGTGATGAATTGTACTGTAGATTGAGCGCCAACGTACAAATGTGGGCCAATGTAACACATATCATGAAAGTTGGGAAGAACAACTTTAGACCTCCACCTAAAGTGGAGTCTTCAGTTGTGAGAATCGAAGTCAAGACCCCAAGACCTAATATCGACTTCAACGAGTGGGATGGATTGTTGAGAATCTTGTTTGTGAGAAAAAACAAGACGATATCGGCAGAGTTCAAGAGTACCAGTATCTTAGAAATGATCGAAAAGAATTACAAGACATATCTATCAACTTTGAACAATGGAGATTCGATGGAAGTCGACGACAAGGCCAACCTTAGAGAACTTATCAAGACCAAGATTGAGACTGTACTAAATGAAACAGGATATGCTAAACAGAGAGCCGGTAAGATGGACCAAACAGATTTCTTGAAATTGTTATACGCTTTCCACCAAGTTGGTATTCATTTTGCCTAACTGTTTCTTCGATAAATAGTTGATATTACATAGGAGTTTGCTTTATAAGACATTCTAAATCATTTATAAATCACTGCCTAGCCACCTCATCTTCTCTTTTGTTGAGGTGCATTACTCTCTCTGGCTACAACATCACTGACATTACCCATCTCTTCAGCATCATCTTCAGCAATACGCACCAGATCTCTTCTCTCCCACCATCTGTCCTCACAGATATCAAAAGCTAACGACTTCAAAAGCTTACCACCTCTAGCATCTTTGTTCTGAGAAATGGCCCATTCCAAGAATTGAGCACCTGTTCTGATGTAGAACGCTCTCAAAGATTCAAAAGCATTAGGATGAGGTAACCAAGGTCTCAAATCTGGGATTCCTTCTTCTTCCTCCTCCTCTACTTCTTCCTCCTCTTCTTCTTCCTCTTCAGCCACTAATTTGGTATCTTGATCTTCATCATCGTCCTCATCATCATCTTCATCATCTTCATCGTCTTCTTCATCATCTGAACCATCTTTCAATTGGTCAAGCTCAGACAAATCTTCCCAAAACACTTTACAACCATCAAGCTTACCAAGATCGATACCATATAAAGAATCCAAGTTGAACTCCTGTTCACCAGACTCCCAAACACCTCCATAGATGTATAAGACATCATCGATCACCGTGGTCAAGGCATTAAATCTTTCATGAGGAAGTTGAGATCTGACTTCGTACTCGACTTTCTGCTCTTCTTCTTCCTCTGGTTCTTCCTCAACTACCACACCATCTACCTCATTATCATCTTCTAAATTAGCCTTAGCTAAGATCGAGTTCAACAACTCTTCCAATTCTTTGTCTCTAGATCTCTCTTTCTTAGGAGCTGCTGCTTGTCTCTTCTTTGGTGATCTCAAAGACTGCGAGTACCATCTATTTGTCTCGAGATTGAAGGTGAAGAGTGTGTTATAGAAAGTAGACTCCAAATTCTCTTCACTCTCGTCATAGTCGTAGACACCACCAAATAAGATACCTCTACCTTTATGATGGCACATAGAACATCCTACTCTTGGTGAGGGCTGGAAACCCTGTTTTCTTCTACGTTCCCATCTGATAGCAGACAAGTCACTCTTCATCTTCAAATTCCAACAGTCACTCAAAACTTTACCTTTCTGTAAACCTTTACCAGCTTTCACCTTGGTATATCCTCCCCAGATCATTGCACCCTCAGGTGTAGGAATCAAGGAGTGTCCTGAACGAGCATCTGGAACGGTATGATTCTGTGGGAAACTCACCTCATACCATTTGTAACTGGTGATATCGAACAACCACACATCATTTAAATACGTCGTGGTGGTACCCAAGTCTCTGAAACCTCCATGCATGATGACATAGTTCTTCCAGTAGGTCATTCTATGACCCGATCTTGCCAATGGTCCTTTTTTGTACTCTACTCTGGTCCACTCTTTGTTCTGAGAGTCCAAGATCCAGGTATCACCATAATGGTAAAAAGTAGACTGTTTAGGTGACGAGAACTCTCCTCCAAACATCACCATTACACCGGATGGGTGATTACACATCGAATGTGATGATCTGGGAAGTGGAGAATTCTTGGAAGTAATTCTTTTCCAGGAGTCGTTGTCAATAGAATAGACGTACATGTCATTGTAGAAATGAGAGAGGTTGTTATTGGTGGTTTCACCACCAAAAAGAATCAACTCTTTTCTACCGTTGTTATTGTTGGACACCAAGCTAGCGTTCAACCTCTTGCTGGGCTTTTTGACGCTCTCAATATTAACAGCTTCGAACAGCTCTTGTTCTTTAGCCAAATTACTCAAGAGCTCATCGATATCAACGTCATCCTCAAACTCATCATCTCCCAATTTTTTGGCCAATTTCTTATTCTTTTGTTCAGACTTCTTGTTGGCCTTCTCCTTCTTCTCGGCCATTCGGGCCTTTTTGGCGTCTTTGTTACGTTTATCCTTCTTCACCATCGTTCTCCAGTTGATCTCATCTAAACTTTTCACTAGTGAAAAATCACATGGAAATTTTTCACTGTCACACGCAGACGCTTTACATGAGCAAAATATCATTTTACATCCCCTTTTTATTATTACACACAAGTATCGTTTCGTGATACTATTCATTACATATAAGTTGGCATTCAAAACCTGCTCCCAACTGAAGTCAGAGGTCTTTGTGAAATCAGGCTTGAAATTCTGCTTGGAGCTCTTTTCACTCCTGCCATTGCTAGAGAATTACGGTTGTTCGTGACATTAGTGATATTACCCAAATTCAGTCTCGAGTATGATAGAGAGGAACTTGATCTCGACATATTTCTTGAGCTGAGCGAGCCAATTGAACTGGTACTGGATCGCATGCTCAATTGAGACGAGCATCTAGACGTAGGTCTTGGGATTAAAGAAGGTGTTGGAGCCCTAGATAACGATGGGAATTGAGATGCCATCGGTCTTTCAGGACGACTTGAAACTCTTGAAGGATATCTTGAACCATCAGATTTGAAAGGTAGAGGTATTCTGGACTCATGAGTTCGCTTCTTTTGAATCAATTCTTTCAACGACTCTTTCACGGGTTCAAGTGGTTTCTCAGGTTCATCAATTGCCAACCTGTTGAGTTTGGAGGTTAAAGAGCTGAGATTGTCGTTATCGTTCTCTTTACTTTCGTCCATCAATTTACCAGAGACATTTGAACCTCTCAACTTTAAAAGCTCATCTTGATCTATCACCACATTACCCTTCTTGATAGCAGTTATTGGAGTACTAGAAATACATGGATGGAAATCTAAAGATCCAGACAATGATGCTCCAATAGCTTGTTTCCTGCTGAGTTTAGAAGGTGAAGCTGCAAAAGCCTTGTCTCTATCTCTTAATTTGTTTGACTTCCTCATGAACCCTGGCAAGATATTGAAGACATCATCTCCTTTCTTCACAGTGCTCAAGACCTCTAACTTTTCATCTTCATCCAACTCTTCTGAGTCTACTTCTAGAAGTTTCAATTTCTCATTAAGAATGGACCATTTAGAATCTATCTTAGTGTACTCATCGAGCAACTCATCTCTTGATAAAAGTTTTATCAGAGAAGCTCTTTTCAACAACTCTAGTGTTTGGTTCATGATTGATATCTTGTAATTCAGCTCTTTGGTTAATTTGTTAGGATTCAAAGATGACTCCTCCTCCAAATCTGCTAATAAAAACCTTACCTCTGTTACAAGGAAAGTGAATATCTCATTCCATTTCCCATCGACTAATTCAGCTTTCAAAGACTTGATGTCCTTGTTTAAATATCCTGTCTTATCCTTCAAATCAGTGTACTTTGTTGTTAGTGTCTGGATCAAGTCTGGATAAAGATCCTGAGCATTGAATTTGAAGTTCTCTAAAGCATGAGGAACAAACTCAAGTGACATGTTGAGTGGTTTCACTCTTTCTTCTAGCAGTATATACAGGTCGTACAACGATTGGTCCAAATCTGTGAAAATAGGTAGTGTAAGACCATTTTTGCCAGATTTGAGTTTCTTCGTTAGCGATTCCAAGTTGAACTTGGGTACTTTTCTAGAGACCTGTGGAGAAATAGTTTTGATCTCCAAGATCTTGAACGACTGCTTCAAACATGCGTTCAACTCGTTATCGATCTCTCGTATCACGTGATTCTCGATCTCGTCGTACAGAATAGTTATATCGAGTCGTTTTTTGTACAATATGGCAAATTTCTTCACCTTCAATGAGGAATCACCTATCTCATCGAAGCTTTCTAGCGTTCTGATAAATCTTGAACTCTCATCTTCATGTGAATCTTCTTTAAATCCTAAGTGCTTGTTCTCTAGGAGCACTAACAATTGTGACACTATGTCATCTATGCTATCCAAATTCTTATGGATCTCTAAGATCTCTGTTCTTCCCTCGAATATCCATGTCACCGATCTCTTGTCCTGTATATCAGCTACCTCTATCTCTTCAAATACCTCATGAAGAGACCGTAGATACTTCAAGATATCCGACACTATCGACTCTATCTTAATCAAATCATACTGGAGCAAGAACTCCGAGCTTGTGCTTTCCAACTCTTTGAGGTTGATGAGCTCATGGAAGAATGAGAACTGATGACATGACTTGAGTATATCTGAAAGAAGTAACGAATTATCTCCCATCTCCCTCAAGAGATATCTTATAGTATATGGAAACAGCTACTCAGTACTCTATAAACAAAATTTCGCCCTGCACCCCTTCAATTGACTGCTTGACCTGCTCTTCTGGAAGCTTTTCTCTAAATCTCTGCGATCCCCTTTGGATTTTTTTTTCTATGTTTACAAATTACCGAAAAGGAAATATGAGAGATCTGACTTATCAATTGGAAGAGATGAGCTTTTTACGAAAAAGAGAGAAGAAATGTGAAAAACACTTCAACAAGTCAACAAGTTGTTTTATATTTATACACGTTCTCTATTTTCCTTAGAAATCTGTAATTTTTCCAAAGCAGAGGGGATAGGCTCTCTTGGCCTTACAATTCTCCCATCTTTGACGACCTCTTCTTCCCTTTCCACTTGTTCACCTTCATTGTTCCGTTTCAGTTCACCAAGTTCACTATTTACATCTTGATCTGAATCTTGGTTCTCTTCCTCTTCTTCAACTTCCTCCTCCTTGGTCTCGTCTTTTTTCATTTCCTCGTTCAACAATCTAAAGAGATGGGAATCTTTGTTGTAGTACAACTCTTTGAATTTCCCATACTCTACCAATTTACCATCATGTCCTAAAACTAAAACATAATCTGATCTCTCGATAGTGGATAATCTATGGGCAATTGAGATGGTAGTCATACTATGATCTCTCATCAACTTGTTCAACGTATTATTGACAGCTGTCTCAGATTTGGAGTCCAAAGCAGAGGTGGCCTCGTCCAATATCAAAATCGCTGGTTTTTTCAACAAAGCTCTAGCAATAGCAACTCTTTGCTTTTGACCACCTGATAAAAGAGATCCTCTTGCCCCAATAGAGGTTTTGTAACCATCTGGGAAACGATCGATAAATTCATGACAATTGGCTTTCTTGGAGACCTCGAGTATTTCCTCGTCGGTGACCTTGACATGACGAGGCACACCGTACTTGATATTATCCTCGATGGTACCGGACATCAAGATTGGTTCCTGTTGCACGATACCAATGATGTTGGATCTCAAAGAATGCACACTGTAACTGGTGATATCTTCTCCATCAAGCAAGATTCGACCTGACGATGGGTTGTAAAACCTGAGCAACAACGAGGCAATCGTGGACTTACCACGACCAGATGGTCCCACGATACATACATTTGATCCACTCAGAATCTTGAAAGATATCTCATCGAAAATGATGTTCTTAGGTCTCGTTGGGTAGGCAAAAGTGACTTTGTCAAAGATGACTTCACCTTTGGAATGGCTTACTTTCGATCCTAAACTGATAGGAATGGAAGGTTTGTGATCCAAGAGTTCGAACAATCTCGAAGCGGCACCTGCTCCTTTCATTAACTCTGAGTAAAAATTGGCCAATCCAAAGACAGCACCACCAGCATACTCAGTGTACAACATGAAAGCAGTCAAATCACCAACTGTCAACAAAGAACTCATGACAAGATGTGTTCCGTAACCTAAAGTCAACAAAAATGTCAAATTACCGATGATACCTGTTGAAGCGAAAAATGTAGCGTTGGTGAGAGCTTCAGTGTAACCGACCTTGTATACGTTTCTGATCTGTTCGTCATATCTGTGCAATTCTTTTGGTTGAGAGGTAAAAGACTGGATGGTCTTGATCGAGTTCAACTGTTCTTCAGCGATCTTGGTCAAAGAACCAGTGGCTTGTTGTAAAGATCTCGAGATCTGCCTTATTCTTCTACCATAAACGTAGGAACCCCATAACAATGGGGGAGCAAAAGCTAGTATTACAACGGTAAGTTTAGTCGATAACATCAGCATCATGGAGATACTCGTTACTGCGATGATCGAATGCTTGATACCATCGGATAAGTTTTGAGTGATCGATCTCGATACCACATAGGCATCTCCCGACAATCTTGAGATCAAATCACCTACTTTGTTCACGTCATAAAACTCCATGTCCTGCGATAAAGTCTTTTTCATGATGTTGGCTCTCAATCTGGCTACCAATTTTTCACCAAGGACTCTCAATATGATGATTCTTCCAAATGTTGCTATAGTGGAGACCAGTAAGAGGCCAGCCATTATACACAAGAAAGGTGTGAGTCCGTAGCCAAAGAGCTGGATCTCCTCAAGAGATCCAAAATTCTTGGTAGCGTCCAAGATCTCACCAGTGACTTTGGGTAGTGCCATTACTATACCAGCACTGAGGAATAAGAGAAACACTGCGACACCAAATATCTTGATATCTCTTCTAGCCAATCGGAGAAGCCTCACCACCTCTTTCCAACCTGATTTCTGGATGTCTCCGGTGTTTATTGATAATTTCAAAGGGTGATTCTCTTGTTTGTCCTCAGAGACCTCCACCTCTTTGGCGTCGTGTTTCACCACTTCTGCTTGGAAAACCCTACTCACAGAGAAGGTCCTTATTATGTTGAGAGAAGCTCTCTGTTGATGCAGACCGAACCTGGGTATTATTGGTCCATGAGATGAGGGCAAGCCTGTAGTAATTTGCGGGAAGCGAACCCCTCCAGATATACTGTGTACCAGTGACACATTGGACACGTTGAAAGGACGACCTTTCGCTATAAGACCGGGGAGTCTTCTTATTGTATTTATATTGATCATCGTAACAAACACAGTATCACGATACGGTGTGCTGATAGCAAAAAATGTGGTCCACCTGGGTCCCTTTTACCGGCTGTCTATAGAATTGATGGTTCTAGTAATTGTGACCCTGCTGATGTCAAAACAAGCGAGTACACTAGCCAAACTGTTGCGTGTTGTCAGCTTGGAAACAGTACCAGTATCTTTCCAAGCTACTGAGAGCGTTAAAAATTGAAAAAAGACACCGAAATCGCAGACAAAGGAGCCTAATAAGATGCCGATGTGGTTTAATGGTATCGTTACAGATGATTCATTGAAGTTTTTTTCTATTTTGAAGGTCGTGCAAAAGGACTCAATACGTCGTCAACTCCGATCATCGGCTGCTACAAGGCTAAATGTGAAGCTGTCTTGGTGTTTAAATGAGGTTTTAATAGCAGGTTCAGAAGCTGCAAATAAGGTGCTGTAAATGAACAGTTGGTGTTTCACCATTGAAACATTTTCAAGAGTTAAATCTACAACAAATTAGTCATGAATCTATTTTCTTATTCGATAAAAAGTGGAGTCAAGAAACTGATAGATATCCAAGAGACAAGATATCACATTTGATATAGAATATCTTGGTAAACAGAAGATATCTTAAAGATACCTTGGAACGAATATTATGAATCCTTAGACATCGATTCACATCATCCACAACTCACCAGAACGTAATATTAAATCATAAATCACCATTGAGCACACTTATTTCTCCAAAGTCAACAATTTGTTACTCTCAACAGCACCGTTCTTGATGATTTGAGCATTTACTTCGGTGATACCTCTCTTTTCAGCCTTAACTCTCAATTCCTCTTTCAAAGAGTTTCTGACAGTCTTAGCTCCAATAGCCAAGTATTTGTTGAAGCTGTTAGGTTAGTATATCCGTTGAGGAACTGTGAGAATTCATTCATCATCGAATTACTTACGAGAATCCAGCCTTTTGCCATGCGGTAGACATCTTGTATGTTTTGTTACTTGATAAATCCGTTGATTTAGGTGTTGGTAACAATTCAATTTTTCTTTTCACCTCGCTCAACCGCTAAAAAAAAAACACTGTGGTTGGCCAGAAAAAAAGGCTTGTTGACACGCTAGATTTTGAAACAGGGGCTGTCCAGATATTTGGCAGAAGCTCATCTCGAAAATTTTTCTGCATTGAAAGAGATGAGCTGTGAGTGCACGAAGCATTGGGTTGACAAATCGGGAAGATTGCGAGAAGATGACAGTTTCAAGGGACCATTATTATAGACTTGCAAGTGATATTGAGGAAGAGAGGCTTTTGGCCCTGAAATTACTTCTCAATGAGTTGTCAGAGGCAGGTTCTGACTCGGAGTATACATATGCATTGGATCGTTTGATCAAAGGTTTGAGCTCTTCAAGAGCCTCTGCCAGAATTGGATTCTCAACATGTTTAACAGAGATTCTTTCAGTTCTCATACTGCGGAAAAGTTATTCAGTGGCTGCCTTCATTAAAGATCTCGATCAAAAGATTAGGTCGAGTATCTCTAAATCTAACGGTAAAAACGAGCGAGCCATCTTGTTTGGTAAATTGTTTGGTTTTCAAGCATTACTCAATTCCGGTCTGTTCCAAGATGCTGATATCTCCCAGGTGAAAGACAATTTTATTGAGGTTTTGTGCCAAATAATAGAACTCTCCCTTACCAAATCATGGATCAGAGAGACTTGTTTTGCAACAATATTTCAAGCTTTAAGAGAGAAATCTGTCACACCTCATGTATTGGGGAATGAGACAAACATCTATATAATGAGACTGATATTGAGAAAATTGGACGAGACAAATTTGAATTTGACCTCGGAGGGGTTACTTATATATTTGGGGATACAGCCCTCTGAAAGATCTCAGATCCTGGAATTAGCAGTTATTTCCCCAGAAAGAAACTGGAGACAGGGAAACCCCTTGGCAAGAGAAAACATTCAAACTCTTTCAAAAGTCTTGAAAGAGTCTGGTAGTGACGATGACAATCAAGAACAAAATCAGCAAAAAGGTAGCTGGCAACCAAGATTAAACTACGTTTGGGGGTTACTTCTCAATGAGATTTTACACTCTCCAAATTTAAACACTCGAGATGATACTCAGGAAGTTGTATCCGAGAAACATTCGAAAAAAAGATCCAAGTCATCCCCATCAAAAAGCTCTAAAAAGGCCAAACATGGTTCAACTATCACCTTTTCAGAGTTTTGGAAAATAGTGGTAGATGAACAATTTTTTTCATCGAATGCATCAGCTGAACGTAAATACTGGGGGTTCGAGATTCTCAGATTATCGATGAACCTTATCGAAGACCCAGAATTGATCCAAGTCATATTTTCGAAAAATTTGATGAGATCTTTGATAAACCAAAATGCTAAAAGTGATAGACTTTTGAACAAAATTGCGAAAGTAGTCTTGGAAGATGTCATACAGCTTTCTACAAGAAATGCTGAGTTCAGAATACCTCTACTTGAAGCTTTGATTAAGTCAGAAAACGGTAACATCAACTTTGATTCCTTGACGAAATCAAAGACATGTGAATCGATAATCACCACAAATCCCGAAAAAGATAGAGAGTCTTTAGTGTTCTTTTTCGAAAGGTGGTTTAACAACTTGCAGGTTGAAGCTGATCTTCAAAAATATCAAATATTCTTGGTGGATCAGATCTTGCTCGTGATTAAATCGAGTACATGTGATATTTCTACAGTCTTGTCAACTCTGCTTGACCTTTTTGTTAAAATGTCATTCTTCATTCCTGTTGACCAGAAAGTGAATGATGACTCAGGATTTTACAACACAAGAATCAGCGAGATTTGTCAAGGAAGATTGAAGTCTTTGTTGGCTGCCATATCCAAGAATCCAGATGTAAATCTTTCACAAGTTGTCGAAATTTTAAAGAGATATGAGAATGACTCCAAGCTCAAGTTGAGACTTCTGTTTGATGAGGAATTGTCTCAAGTTCAGAAGGAAACTTTCGGTATCTTGGAACAAATCAAGTTACTGAAAGAACATAATCTGAATTTGAAATGCTTTGAGATCTTGTATTCCATCACAATCATTCAATTGTACTCTGGTGATGTCGACTCAATCTCGCTTATTCCAGAGTTGAATGTTGCCTTTGATAAAAACATATCTAATGAGGTCGAAGACTCGAACGAGATCTTGATCGACATTTTGCTCACCTTTGTATCCCAGAAATCGCAGTTGATGAAACAGTTAAGTTTTGTCATTTGGGACTTTTTGATCGAAAACGGCTTGAAGTTTAAGAACCTCGAGCCTTTGATTGATATTATAACCACTAAAGAGAATAAAGATGGCCAAGATAAGTTGTTTAATGCCGGTGATGACGACCTCGATGAGAGCGATGATGATGATGATAGTCATTCTCATAGTCACGAATCTGAGGAGGAGGAAAATGTAGAAGAGGAAGAGAGTGACCAAGAAAGTGAATCTGAAGACAGTGGTAGCGACGACATGGAAGAAGTAGATATGAAGACAAATATTGCCTTAGCTGAAGCGTTGGGTATTCCAGCTACCGAATCTGGGGAAGTCAAATTTGACTCTGATGACGACGACGACGACGAAGAAGAATCTGACTCTGAATCTATGTCAGACGAGCAAATGATGTCGATAGATGATCAATTGTCCACCATTTTCCAACAAAGAAAGAACGCCATGGACTCAATCAAAGCCAAATCAGGAAACCAAAGAAAGTTGGATGTTATGGACGCCAGACAGAATATGGTTTTTTTCAAGAACCGAGTACTCGATTTGATTGCCAGATTTAACGATACCAAAGAGTCATCATGTTTGAATGTACACTTTGTTCTTCCACTTTTGGAATTGATCCAGTTGACTTTGGACAAGCAAGTTGGTGAGAAAGCTCATAAATTGTTGAGAAACAAGATCTGTAAATCGAAGGTTGAGATCACTGAACAAGACAATATATCAGAGAATGATCTTTTCTCCATCATGAGAGAAATTCATCAAAAGGCATCTAAGTCCAGTATCAAGGCACATACATTGGCATCGAATCAGTCAAGTATTTTTATTGCCAAAGTTTTGGTGAAGAATTATCCTGGTGACACTACCATTGATAAGATCATAGATCTCTATTCTGATTCTATCAAGGCATGGAGTAAAGACAAAAGCTCCAAGATTCAATCGACGATGTATTTCGATTTCATCAATTGGATCAACTCTAAGAGAAATTAGAAGACAACAGAGTATTTAATCTTTTGTAATATACATATATAGAACACGAATGCTTGATGAAAATACTTTGAAGTTGGTTAGGAATTTGTTCGACTTGTATTTACTTGATCAACCAAAGATGTTGTTAAATGGGTTTAATCTTGAAAAAATTCCACCAAAGACACCACTGGCTAAATCGTTAGCCTTACCGAATTTATCACATTTGGTGAATGCCATAGCGTTCAACATAGTTAATACGATAGCTATGACAACTAATATCAAGGATAAGAACTCGAATTTCAAGATGGCTACGACGCCCAAGATGATCCAGAATGCTGGAGCACCGTACAAAAAGCCCCAGAACACTTTAGAGTCGATAGGGTTGATGTACCTGTTTGGATCAGCAGTCTCAAAGACCCAAATACTCTCTCCTATCTCATTGGTCTCATTCCACCAACGTAATCCTACCATCAATCTACCACTGATGTTCTTGACATTCCAGAAATCGGCTGCTAGAAGTAAGATGACCAAGATGAACTCTAGTATGAAGTTGTTTGTGAAGAGAAGACCTAAAAGGTACACTAATAATGATCCAATTCTAAATCCGAGGAAGAATAACAATGCAATTGGGTGCGATGACTCCGAGAGCTTCTGGTATAGAGTTCTTACCACGGTATCGGAATTGGCCTGTGTTGTCTGTGTAGTTTCCTGAGGTGCACTCTGCTGTCGTTAGTATGGAGCGAGGTTATATGATGCATGCCACTTACCATTGTGACTTGAAGCGTGTCAGTTCTGTCAGTCAGTGCTTTTAATGTCAGTGATTTTTAATGTCAGTGATCTTTAATGTCAGTGTCAAAATTGAAGAGCTGTTCTTTTATTGTTTGTACCGAATCTTGACTACTTAATCGGGTAATTTGTATATTTACCTAATTTGGCTCTATGAGATCTGATTGTCAAGGCCATTGGTTGAATATCAACAACTGAGGACGGTTCAGCTGATGTGATTGGTATTGAAGTGCTGTGACCTGGTTGATCTTAATCCATTTGAAGAGCTTATTAGGTCACTTTCTAATTGATACAAACAAATACCGAGAGTAATTTGTTAAAGAATATCAAATTCATTACTATGTACAATATGTTGAGATAGAGATGAGATGGATGAGATTAACACAAAGTGATCACTCATTTGGTCTCCTCCTCATCAAGATCAAGACCCATCTGTCTTGCTCTCTCTTCCAATCTCTTTCTCTTTTCGATTTTAGCGGCTCTCATTCTGGCCAACTCAGCTTGGATCTCATATGGTTCCTTTGGAATCTTGTTCAACGTGTTTGGATCAGGCCAGAAACCTGGGACATTAAACTTCTTATCGGTATCTATTCCCACATAGTACATGATAGATATAGGAGTCAACAAGTAAAATGTGAACTGGATGTTAGTAGTCTAGTTTCTCTCTATTGAAGAACACCTTCTATACTCACTTTTGCAAGTTCAAATTGCGATCTGGTCAAATTAAACTTGGGAAATTTAAACAGCATCTTGTCTGTTTTATTTTGTATCCAAAATTGAATGTCTTTAACTTTCAAGGCTCTGCTTTGTGATCCCTTTCGGTTGACGTTTAAATTAAGCTTTGCGATTTTTTATTCTCAATAGTTTTTTTTTTTCACCTATACAAAATAATTACCCCTTTAGTGCTAACTAGTTGAGGAAGCATGGAGATAAAAGAATATAAATAGCTGTTCATCCCACTCCAGAGAGCACAAACACTTTATATTCAGCTTCGGGATCAGTAAGGTAATAAGTTGATGGTGCTAATTAAAAGATTACATACAGTATCTCAGCAATAAATTAACATCACAGAATCACTAGACAATAATGTAGTACTGTGTGATAAACAGCAAATATTCAAGACGCTTATGATGGATGAATTAGTTCATTGAAAGGAGAACTAGCACTCTATCAATTTTTATCAATTCAAAGAAGACCGGGTTCACAAAGTCCGGCTTACCAGGTTTGTGATTTTTATTGGAGTTATGGGTATCTGAAGCTCTAGCTTACCACCCCAATTTAAACTAACTCGTTTGCACATTCAGTATAGCATTGATTCAAATGAGTTAAAAGGATAACTTCACTGTCGTCATGAATAAGGCAAGATATCAATCAGCTTTTTTCATCAAGTATCAGCAATTCATATGGAGCATTTCTCCAGAAGTTGACAGTACTGAAAAAGGGGTGTCATCAAGGGCTTTTTCAATGTCAACTTGCCTATATTCGATATCAGTGTAAAATTTGAAATTAGAACATCACGCTGAAACTTTACAATGTCAGTCCCGTTTGAAGAAACAGGTGAAGTAGTGAATGAAATTCTAAAGCCAAAAGAGGAAATAGAGAATTGAAATGCATCAGGGTTTCATTTGGGGGGTTTTTTTTCACCTGGAGAAAATTTTTTGGCTCATCTGCTATAAAAGGATTTGAAATTGAAGATTTCTCATAGGTCAAGAAATATTTCATGGAACGATCAGAAGAACCTGTAGCTAAGAAACAAAGGAAGATGGTTCAAATCTGTACTCACAGTGGATCATTCCACGCCGACGAAGCACTTGGTATTTATTTGTTGAGATTGTTGCCTCAATTTAAAGATGCCAAATTGGTGAGATCGAGAAACCCTAAAGATTGGGAAGAGAGTGATATCGTTATCGATGTCGGTGGACAATCTGATGATGTCAAGTTCTTTGACCATCATCAAAGAGAATTCGAGGGTACTTTCTCCGAGAATTATAACACAAAGCTCTCCTCTGCTGGTTTGGTGTATAAAAAATATGGTAAAGATATCATCAAAGAGGTGTTGGGATACGATTCCGAGGCAAATGCCAAAGAGATTGAGATCTTGTACGAGAAGGTTTACAAAGATTTTGTTGAGTCTGTTGATGCCAATGATAACGGTGTAAGTAACTACCCATCTGACTTGAAACCAAAGTTCAACGAAAAAAACTTCACATTGGCATCAGCTGTATCCAATATGAACCCAGGTGCCTTTGAAAGTGCCACTGACAAGGACTTTGACGAGAAGTTCTTGATCGCTTCAGAGTTTATGGGTAAAATTTTCATCAACTTGTTGAACAATTATGGTAAGTCGTGGCTCCCAGCAAAACAATTTGTCGAAAAGGCTTTCCACCAGCGTTTCGATGTCCATCCAAGCGGTAAGGTCATTTTGTTCGACTGCTTCTTGGCCTGGAAAGAGCATTTGTATGCTCTTGAAAAAGTGAACAATGCTGTGGGTGAAGTTTTGTACGTCTTGTTCCCAGACTCTGGTAACAACTGGAGAATATCTGCAGTTCCTGTAAGTTCTACCTCTTTTGAGAGCAGAAAGAAGTTGCCAGAGCCATGGAGAGGTCTTAGAGATGAAGAATTGTCAGAAAAGACTGGTGTTGAAGGTTGTGTATTTATTCATGCTGCTGGTTTCATCGGTGGATGTAAAAGCAAAGAGGGTGTTTTGCAATTGGCTAAGATGGCTGTTGATTTTTAAGTAATCTTCACTTTGATAACTTTAAAAGATTACAGGGTCCTTAACACGTTTGAAAATTAGCACATTGGTTTGCAGCGAGCTATAGAGTGCTCAACTGAGAGCTCAACTGAGAGCTCAACTGAGTACAAAATTTCACATTTACAATGTTACACATTAACCATCTGTCATGCACCCCCCAAACGCGCGCCCCCAATTGACCATCTTGTGTATATAAGATAAATTTCTATTCAATCACAAGTCCGACTCGGACTTGAACATGAGTTGTAAAACCTCCAGCTTCTCCTCCAATTCTCATTTAACCGTCGCCTCGTAAGGCTTATTTGGCTGTTTTTTAACCTTTTCAGGCACCAAAAGACACGCCTTGAAATGTTTTGCAGATGCGTCAAGTACAAAGTTAGGAAAAAAGTTAAATGGAGAAGAACAACAAAACCTCACCTTTAGATCACACCTGTTGAACAGATCTCTTTGTATTGACAATAGCTTCTAATAGAAGTGACCTGTGCGTGGAATTCAATCCTGATCATATTCGATTCCGAAAAGGGGTGTTTTTGAGGCTCGATTAGACTTATTTTCTAACGGTATCAGTAAGTGGTGATCTGGTTTTAACCTGTTTTCACAAGCGCCAATCTATTGATCGATTGAGCTGATTGGCCGATCACTGAGGTTCAATTCATTGTTTATAGCTCTCAATTGATCTGTATTGAGCATTCGAAGGTCTCTTCATAAGCAAATCCAATACTAATCGTCGATAGAAATCACCAAGTTGGGGCATTGCTGTTGCGGAGTATTCAGATCGATCCACCATGAAAAAGATCTGGCGTAAAGATAAATCCCGAAACTCGGATCAGGTATCGAGTCAGTCGACAAGGCGCAATCAGATAGACAAGATCGATGAGTTGTCGATAGATTCAGAGGCAACGGTGATCCTGGCTGATAAAGACCTTCAGAAGCTCTCTTTGTCTAAGATCAACACCAACAGTTCTTTGGCCAACCAAAGACGTACAATTTACGCGAGAGCGAGCAAATCCAATTTGAATAAAGTAGCCAAAGGACCTGCCTCCTTGGTGAAGTCGGAATGGGACCAGAAGCTCACGAAATCAGGCTGGTTGAACAGATCAAACAGTGAATTCACCGAGGAAAGCTTGAAAATGTACCGTGCAGAGTTAAAAGGACCCTACTTACACATCTACAAGACTCCAAATGATCTATCGAATATCAAGCATTTCAAGATAGCATCTGAGAGTGAAATACAAGACTCGTTGCTGGAGGTAAACTCTATGGTTTCGAGTTCTACCATGACCGATCTTCAAGCAATAAAACAACCAGAAATATCACCTGCTTCACCCGCTATTGCTCAAGATTTGAACTCGCTTCGTAAGCCTAACGCTGTACCAACAATCCAGTTCAGTAACAGTCACGATGACATTTTCAATCCCCCACCAACTCTGGACGATGCTCACTCGTTGAAGAGCAAAAGTTCAATGCCTTTGTTGAGCACTTTGCCAGGCTCTCTGGATGAACTTTCCCAGTCTTCTTTGTCTTTGTCTCCAACAAAGACTCCAAGCACTCAAAGCTCTACAATCAACCCAGACTTGCTCAAGTTGACTTATTACTCGCCAAAATACCCACATCCAAATCTCGTCGTCGATAGCAGTACACAGGCAATTTTATCAGGAGATTTGGAGAGTATCTGTCACGCTATACTATTCAACACATTTGTGCAGAAAGATGGCGACAACAACAAAGTATCAAAGCACTTGTTATCGTTGTTACCTCTCTTTGGAGACATAACAACTTCTTTTCTCTATTTCAGAAAATATAGTGACCTCTTCATATCAGAGCAAGAGTCAGATGATTTCAAAGAGAATTTGGAAGATCAAATGGTGATTCCCCGGAAAACTGAAGCTATAATGACTGAAAGGCTTGTTTTGGTAATCAATTACATCAAAGATAATTTCCCAGGTATGTTACTAGAGGCATCTATCTTTAAAAGCATTTGGGATCTCATTGTATCTCTTGAATCGCACACCTCTTGTCTCGACTTGAAAGTGTCTGTTCATGTTAAACAAGGGACATTGTACAGTTTGTTGAACGAGGTTGAGACAGAAAATCAAAGTTTAGATACTCCAAAAGAACTTCAAAGCTTGACCTTTCTCAAAACTGATTTACAGGACTTGGCCATGGAAATCAACTCGATCAATTTGAAGTTCAACAAGGTATGGAACCCTCAATCTGATTGTTCTTTACTTTTCGAAAGTATCCACGATAGCTATTCTTACTATAGGAAGAACCCTTTGATCTTTGACTCTTCCAAGAACATCCATTATTTGGGTAGATTATTAGTGGATCATTTGTTTTTGGATACTAATGTCTCAAGAAAGTCATCGAAAAGAGCAAAAATCATCACCAAATGGGTAGAGTTGGGCTCTTACTTCGACAAGATCGGGGACATGGTCAGCTGGTTAGCTATCGCTACTATAATCTGCTCCATCCCTGTATTGAGACTACAAAAAACTTGGGATAATATTGATCCTGAGGTGATCCGTATTGTCTCAACAGACTGGGCTCCTGTTGTTTTCGAGCTCGACAGAAGATCAATGATCAGTGATGCGAGTCATAGATCATCGTATCATGTCATTGCACCTCAAGGTATCGGTGAATTGTACCCAAAGGAAAACGTGATTCCTTACTTTGGCGACTTGTACGTCAAAAAACCCGATTCATTGACAATCAAACAGTGTGAGAGAAAGACTCAAAGAGTCATTGTTTCACTTAACAGATGGCAAGATTACGTTCTGAGTGTGAGTGATTCCACAACTATACCATCTTTGTTCTCAGGATCTGGAAATTCTGAAATATCATCTCTGTTGTATCGCTTGTTCAATTACCATGTATCTCGTCCCCCATTGACACTCAAAGATATCATGAGTCATTCTTTAGAAGTTGAACCTTCTTCAAACGGTGTATTCAACAAGTTTCATGATAGTGCAAGATCACCTTTGTTCTTGGGGTCTTATCCATCGGTGATTTTCCCCCAGATCATTCCAAAATACAAAGTTTACGATCAAAAAGCTTTGATCGGTGCCATTGGGAACGATTCCTCGACGAGTTCTGTTTATGACGACACCAAGACAACTCAATTCAATGTTGTTAATTCAATGGCATCCAAAGTCGAAGGTACAAGTTCGGAGTTCCCAAAAGGCCAACAAAAACCTGGTAGAAACCAATTCTTGAAAAACCTTCGTGATATTTTCAACATTGAATCCACTGATTTGCATGTCAGCGACTCAATCATATTCAAATCGATGATACCGGAAGGTGAAGAGGAAACTCCTGTCTCTCCTGTCGTCAAGTCAGATACTTTACTGGATTTGAATTTATCATTTGACGAGAGTGATCAAAGTATGACTAAGGAAGACTCCACATCAATTACTAAACCTCGTTCAAGGCCATCAAGTGTTTTGTTCAATGAATCGGCAAGTACGAAGAGATACAGTAATTATGCCTCGAACTTGGATGATTTCCAGAAACAAGTCGCGAAGGCCAGTAAAGATGAAGCCTCGATTTGTGAGATGTTCACCAAGGCAGCCACTTTGGATCGTTTGATCGATTTATTGGTGTTGACTTCGAATATATTTGTTTCTGAAATCAAAAGAGAAGATGTGGATGAATATTTCAGTAACATATCAACAAATTCGAAGACTCCAACTCTCAAGATGGATAACGGTGTCTACACTGTCACTTTCTTTGCAACTTACAGAAGCTTTTGTTCAACTTCTCGTTTGTTACAAGAGCTTTTAAAGCGATTCACTGGCGCCAAAGCAGCTGCAATTTCTATCTATAATAGGCGAGAAAACCTTGCTGCTTCTCAGTCGAGCGAAGTAAAAGAAATTCCTGCAGATTACCCGTTGTGGGATGAATGTATCACAGAAACGCATTCGGACTATCACAAAGTGGTCTGGAAATACGTTGCTCAGATCCAAATTGGTATCTTAGAGGCTTTAATTAGTTTGGTCAAAGATCACTACGACCATTTTGTCAATGATTTGACCATTAGAGATTGTTTCGTCGATATCTTGAAAATTATTGATAATGAAGTCATCATAGAATGGACTAAAGTTCTTTCGGACTTGAGTTCCAAGTCAAACAGTGACGAACAATTCAAGAAACAGTTCACAGAGATCAATGAGCATTACGATGAGATTCTTCATCTCTACAAGAAATTGAGAAAAGTCTACATCAAGAAGAGCTACAAACCTCTATCCTCTGAATTCAAGTCCCCAGTTTTTTCGTCCTCATTGAGCTCTATTCCTGAGAAAGCAGCATTACCCGAGTTTTCAGATATCAAGGGAATCGAAGAATTTATCGATGAGTTTGATGAGTTGGTAGGCATTCTCTTTACCAGAGTTTCAGTTGATGATCTTTTAAATGTTTTTGAAATCATCGAGGTGCAAGCTGGTAAGACAACTACAGGGCTTTTCAATTATCAAATGCAGAAACTCAGCACACCAGATGAAGACTTGATCATATCAGATGTCTTTGGATGGTTTGCCACGTTGTATGACACCAATGAGTCGACCATAACCAGAGAATATGCTGTGAACCGATTCCCTCCTGCAGTGAAGGCAATTATTCAGCTCTATTACAAGTTCAAAACATATATCGTTGCTCAAATTACTGACCCCACCATATCTCAGGAGGTCCGAGTCAAAAGAATGAAATCAATCTTGGTCCTCTTGTCTGTTTCACGACACAAGATGAAAGGAGTTGATCTCTTCAGCTCGAAGGATGCTGACAGTTGTGGTGTATCACCTCATGTCCCATCTTTGATCGAAACTACTCTCTTGAATTGCATTGTCTCTCCAGAGAGTAGACTCTTTGCCGAAAGCTGGATTGTTGCAGTAAACTCTTTCAAAAAAGAGACAGAGCTCACAAGCGTTGAACGATTTGATAGCTTTGTTCCGAGTGATGATCTTTTCGACCCATCATTGTTGAAAAGTAATGCTACTTTGACACCATGTATTGGTTGGCTCTCAGAGAGACTCATTGAGATTGCCTGTTATGTTCCCAACATGTCTGTCTCTAATACAAAGCTTATCAATTTTGATAAACGTCGTTATGTTTACAACTGCATAGCCAATATCTTGAGCTTGAAAGACCCGATCGAAGGAGAGGCCTCGACAAACATTGAGAATTTCAAGTTTTTGTTCAAGTTGAAAGATGATGGTATTTTCGATATCTCAAAGGTGAAGGAAGCTGCCAAGTTGGAGACTAAATCTGAGACAATTCCTATCCTCTTCAAAAGCCTCATCGATGAAGAAAGAGTAATTTTGAGGAAAGAACACACGAAGAAAGAGTTCTTGACAAAGCAGGAGAAAGAAAGAAGAAATGCTGCACAAAGAAATGGAACCAGTATTCATCTGAAGGGATTGAGTCAAGATTCATCTCATGATTCAACTTCTCTTGCACTGACCAAAGTTTCAAAAAGACAGTCTGTGATTGACTCTCCTTCGAAGTCTCGTTTTAAATTCTCTCTTTTCAACAAACCATCCAAACTGTTTTCATTCGGTGCCCACAATTCGAACCCTGATCGGATAATTAGGAATATCGACCTACCTGAAGCGTCGCTTTATAGTGATCAGAAAATGAAGCCAAGTGTGGTGTTGAATTTGAAGGATCTGACGATATTCCCGATTTATCGTGTTCAAGCTGCCCTCAAGATCGATGGTCCTAATAACACTGAGTATTTCTTCCAAGCTCTTGATGAGCTGGACAAACAGGACTGGATTTACCAGCTTAATTATGCAAGAAGACATTGGTTCTTCTCTAAAAGTTTGAACAGGAACGCATCGCCTCACCTTATATTTGGAGTTCCTCTAGATTACATCTGTGCTCGTGAATCGAGCGTTGTTCCAATTATCATCGATAAGTTGATGACGGAGATCGAAGTCCGTGGACTTGAAGAAGTTGGTATTTACAGAAAGAGTGCTTCTTTGAGTGTGTTGAATTTACTAAGAACGGAGATAGACAAGTATGGTGATTTCAATATGGAGAACCATTTGATCTTCGATATCAACAATGCCACTGGTTGTGTCAAATCATTCTTACGTGAAATTCCAGATTCATTGATCCCGGACGAGTTGATCCCTGAATTCGGACAAGTGAGACAAGAAGGTTTAGAGTTCGATGATCGATTGTTGATCTATAAATCAGTGTTGCCTAAACTCCCATACCACAACTATCATTTGTTGAAAAGGCTCATTCGTCATTTAAAAGTAGTTGACGAGTACAGCGAGTACAACAAGATGACGGCTTCGAATCTCTCCACTATCATTGGTGCCATATTCACCGAGGCTGCTGGTCCTGAGTTGACCAAGAAATACTTTGGTCTCATGAACTTTGTATGTGAAGATATGATCAAGCATTATGCTATAATCTTCGAGCAAGACAAATGACTTAAAAGAGAGTCACTAATAATTTAATCGCTGAATAGTTTAATTTATAGGAACTTTATATTTGCATGTTTAAAACTTGGAAGACTATGATATATGTATATATGTACAAGATTAGTTCTTTTTAGACAGTTTTCTTGGTCTGATGTAAGCGTTAGCGGGACCTTGTCTTGACAGTTTGGCGATCTCGTGAGCTTTGTTTGTCAGTTCAAACTGTTGAGCTTTTGCGTTGGCGTTGTCTCTCATCTTCTCCACGAATCCTGTCATTGAGTCCTTGATACTCTCATCTTTAGCTTTCAAACCTGGTGGAGGTCTGTACACTGGACTGAGACCAAGCGCCTTTCTTGTAGTCTTGTTGGAGAAGAGCATCATTTGCAGAGCTGAGAACACCGCAGATGTCAGCAAATAGAGACTGACACCGGCGGATAACTGCATGGTGAAGGGAATCGAAGCTATAGGCATGAAGAACATGATTTTCTTGAAAGCTGGAGGCATCGAGTTCTCACCTAGTTCACCACCTCTTCTGATGGACAGCGAGTATATCAAAGCTGAGACGATTGGTAAAGCAGCATAAGGGTCTGAAGCGGAAAGATCAGTAATCCATGAGAGCCCCTGGGTGCTGAACCCTTCTACAGGCAACAAACACATTTCTCTGATAGACATGAACAACCCAATAGAGGTGGCCATTTGCAAGATAGGAGCAAGAGCGTATCTATGTTTGATACCATGTTTTTTCATAACTGCAAACAACTCTTTTTGCAGAAGTTGCTTGTCTCTTAAACTGAGAGAGGCATCGTTAAGCTGTTCTTTTACAGCATCGAGCTCAGGTTTAGCCTTAGCGTTCCTGGTCATGTTCTCTGAGGCCTTGACAGACAAGGGGAACAATCCGATTCTGAACAGAGCAGTAGCAATGACAATAGTCAGCCACCAAGGGATCCCAGTGTACACATGGAGGTACTCGAGAGAGTGTTCAAATATACCCAAGAACCAGTTACCTGGGAGTCCCACTGATTCCAAGTATCCGATGGTATCTGACCCGATTGTCGTCAGATTCTGTACAGTTTCTTCGAAAGAAGGAAGCTGAGAGATGATCTCCGACGATGGTGGAGGAGTCTGTGGGGTGGAGGAGTTGTAACGAACATTGTTGATTCCAATCAACGATGAGCGAAACACTGTTGGACGGAGGCTCTTACCTAGATAACGAGCCTATATATAGCGGTTAGTATCTTGCTTGGCTTGTTGTACTATGGAATAGTATACTCACTGGAAACACAGCTGTTCCTGCCTTCTTCGAAAGAGCCAATCTGAACATGATGATGCCTGGTGCCCTCTTTATTATATACTCTCGTCTTTAGTGAAAAAGTGAAAAATTGAAAAATCTTGAATTTTTCACGCATCAGAATTTTTCACTGCTGGATAGTCATATGCTAATTTGTTACAAGTAATAAGGGCAGGTTGATGGTATTTATATAGCAGTGAGATGCAACGTTTCAGAGCAGTGCAAAACATCAGCAGAGTGCGATGGTTCAACAGTTTACTTCTGAGACCCCTTACCGAGGAAAGTGCTCTCCAGCATGTGGAGTTCAAGTCCAAAGAGTTGTTGAAGATCTTGGACCAGACCAGGGAGGATGTGTTGAAATTACAAGAGACAGACTACAACGATATCGAAGTGATGACAAAGAAGTTGCCTGGGAGTGACCTGGATTTGTTCAAGAAATTGACACAGAGCGTGCTAATGACCAACTTTTACGAGATCAATACAAGAATGTTAGGTATACTACTAGATATGGTGGAGACCAGACAAGATGGATCTTTGATGGTGCTGCTTATGAAACAGCTTTGTAAGACACAAGGACAAGAATTGTCTCTGGATGTCAAGAATCGTTTGTTTGAAATGTGGGGGTTGGAGACGAGTGCTGTCGAGCATCAGATGCTCATCGAGATGGGCGATGAGATGAAAATGACAAACTCTGTTGTGTTGAATGTGATGCTACAGACTCATTTGCTTCGTAACGAGGTCGATCTTGCTCTCCGTGTTGCAAAGCAAATGTTACTCGAAGAGCAGCTTTTGGAACGGTATAGCATTGAGTTGTTGACCCACCGTTTGTTGGAATCTTTCAGAGTGAACGATGCCTTCGAGTTGATCGACTCTGTCCATGGATCCGCTAAGAATCCTTTTTTGAACGGGTTCATGCCTTTGAGTAACCAGCAATTCGGGAGACTCTTGAGCTTGTGTATCAAGATGCGCAAGTACGTAGCCGCTAAGAGCTTGATGAACAAGTACTGCTACTTCCAGACTTTACACTATGTGGACCAAGGCTCTTTGTTGAAACTCTCTAGGTTAGCCTCTGAACATAGAGATTATAAACAGTTGACCAGAATCGCTAGACTCATGGGCAACATTGAGAGAAACTCGTTCAACTCCCAATACCGTCAGGAATTGAGTGTCAAGACTATCGAGTCCCGATGGTATAACAAGGGAACCGCTGAGGCATGCAGGCCATTGCTCGCGGATTTGAACGAGTTGGCATCGTTTCCTAATGTTGCAGCCACAGACCTCCCCATTATCACATCTGTGGTTTCCCAACTCTACGATTTACAAGATGTCGAAACTATTGTTCCTGAATTCATTCAAGTGCTCGACGAGTCCAAGCAGGGTGCCAAATTGTTTCTCTGTATCATACTCTCTGCCGTGTCAAAGCTAGGCAAACCAGACTTGTTCTTCGCCATATTCAACTCCTTGAGCTCATATTTGCCCGGAGAAGATCTCGTTGACGAGCAAGTCTCACTATACCTTCTCAGATCTTACTACAATTGCAAAGACCAACTCGATCTTGAGTCTGCTAAATTCATAGTAAGTCTTGTGCTGAAAGAAAGAGAACAAGAGTTTGGATCCAAAGTATTCGCTCTCGCTTTCAAAACTCTCGCCAAAAGATATCCGGGAAACGTCGAGTCACTCATCCTGCCATTGATCACCAAATGCTCGCAGTTGGGTTACTCGATCCCCCAATTGCAGAGTCGTGCGCACCATCCCAAAACCGCCTGAAAGAAAAAGTGCTCATCACACCTTTTTTTTCCCTTGTATATATATTTAACCCAGTTCATCGATTTGCAAATTGACCTCCAATCACCATGTCCAGAGCTCGGAAATTGGCGGTTGTGGGCTCTAGAGCTGTCGGAAAATCCTCCATGACTGTACAGTACGTGGAGGAACATTTCGTAGAGAGCTACTATCCCACGATAGAGAATCAGTTCTCCAAGACCATCCACATCAAGAACAAAGACTATGCCATCGAGATCTTGGATACCGCTGGGCAGGACGAGTTCTCCATCATGAACCAGAAACATCTTATTGGAATACACGGATATATCTTGGTCTATTCGATCACATCGAAGAGCTCGTTCGATATGCTCAGAGTGATCAGAGACAAGATCATTGATAGCACGGGTAACGAGAGCATCCCATTTATAATAGTTGGTAACAAGAACGATTTGGAGTCTCAAAGACAGGTCACTAAAGCCGAGGGTGTTGCCCTTGCCAAAGAATTTAACTGTGGCTTTGTAGAGACCTCGGCAAGACAGAACAAGAACATCGACAAGGCTTTCGAAGGTTTGATCCAGGAGATTGAGAAGTTGCAGAATCCAGATTCTCAAGGCTCTGACGACAAGCAATGCATCATTGTCTGAGTTACTTATCCACTTAATGCTTATATACTGATAAATCGCACTATGTCTTACAACTATATACGTCAATTGATTTAATGATCTTAAAAGATAAACCTAAGGTTGGTGTCGATCGGGTGAGATGCACTTAATTGAGGTTTCTGGGTGTACTTCCCAGATAGCACTGATCTCATGTTTTGTAACAACGACAAGTAAGTCTGGTTGTTATTGGTTGTCATCACCTTGATGAAGCTGTAACTCATAGCCCCAGTAGAGACACCGTTCTCTTTGGAATCAGCAGAAGTTTGATCATCTTTGCATCCACTGATACTTATCACATCAGCAGGTGAAGTTCTGGTCTGCTTAGACTTTTTCATTGCCTGTTGATCAACTCCTCCACCAGAGACAAGTTGAAATAATCCACCAGCTTTCTTCACCACTGATCCTATATCCCCTACCATATACGAGGTCACAGCACCGAGCAACCCTTCACCAGCCTCCAGTAGCATGTTAGGCTCTTTTAAAACACCTTTAGTGGAATACATGTAAGGAAGGTCCATTGCGGAACCGGAGTGACAGGAGTCAAATAGGGTAGTGAGTCTGACTCCGGGCAGTAAAGGTCTTACTAAGAGATCATGGATTTCATCATCTACAATATGTCCAGCCTGCTCGAAATCTAGAGGATAAATAACCTCATCATTACCGTCATACTCATCACCGTCCATATCTCTTGTCTGACCGCCATGACCTGAGTAGTGGAAGAATAAAGCATCGTTCGCTTGAGCGCCTTTAACCAACCATCTCATACCATCAATTATATTCTGTCTCAATGGGAGCGACCGCTGAGAAGTACCTTGGTCTGTCAACATCACAATGTCCTCTCGACGATATCCTCCATATTGGACTAAATAATTGGCCACGTTATTTACATCGTTTATACATCCATTCAACTGGTTTCTCGATCCGATGTAATTGATGCCCACGAGCAACAGTTTCCTTCTACCAGTACAATTAGAGTATTGGTAATTATATCCTTCAACACCAAAGGATTGTGGTTGAGTAGGAGGTTGTGCCAATGATGAACCGGGAGATTGTATAGATCCATGGCCGTTGTTATCATAGTATTGCTGAAATCTTGACTGAGAGTCTACCTGTTGTGAATATTGCTGCTGCGACCATCCTGGAGGTGGATACGCTGGTCGATTTTGATAATTCTGTTGCTGTCTCCCATAAGTAGCATGGTGAGATCCCGGAAAGCCTGACATTTCTACTGTTTATCTACCAATGCTTCACAATCAAATTCTTCGCTTGCAACTGAGTTGTGCCAAAATTTCACCTTCATGCACCTTGACGCTCGAGACATGCACCTTTTTCAAAACAGCCCATATTTCCTCTTTTGGATTTGTTCTCTACCTCACGACTTGTCAATAAAAGACTCTGTCAATTTCCACCGGGATTTTCACGTGCCAGAAAAAGTGCTAGTGAAAGTTCGGCTAAATATCCGTGATAAGATAGCGGCTAAACGCACCTCATTTAGCCGATTTTTTCACAGATTTAAGCTTCGATAACTCGCTGTCAATTGACACGAAATCAGGTCATCTGAGAATTTGACTGGTAACTTAATCGTCAATTAGCCGACACCTCATTCTGGATAGTATAAATAGCGGTGAGGTCGCTCCATTTCAACATCTCTCATAACAACATAATTATACTACAAGATGTCATATCTACCAGTCGCCAACCCCACCAAATCGTTCTGGCACTCTGAGCCTAGCGATATCCACGATTATCGCTCTACCCCTGATTTGCCAATTGAAACCGATATCGTCATCGTCGGATCTGGGTACGCAGGCACCACCACAGCATACTATTTGTTGAAGGATAACCCTGAACCCCCAAAAATCTTGATGTTAGAAGCCAGATCTGTGTGTTCTGGTGCTACTGGAAGAAATGGCGGTCATTTGAAGCCGGACACCTACAGACAGTACCTTGATTTTGTCAAGAAATACGGTGCCAGAGGTGCTGCTGAAATCGTCAATTTCGAGACCTCCCACATCCCAGCCATGGCTAAGTTGATCAACGAAGAAGGTATTGAATGTGACTTCGTTGTCACCAGAGCTTGTGATGTCGATGTCGACCCAATCCAGCAAGAAAAATCTTTGAAAGGTTACACTGCTATGCAAAAGAACCCATATGTCAACAATAGAGAAGACATCCAGATCGTATATGGTGAAAATGCAAAGACTATCTCCAAGAGTGAGGCAGCCAGATTCTGTATCACTTACACTGCTGGCCAGATGTGGCCTTATAAGTTGATCACCGGGATCTTGAAGAAATTGCTCGATAAGGGCTTAAATTTACAGACCAACACCCCAGTGTTGAAGACTGAAAAATTACCAAACGGTAAGTTTTTGGTCAAGACCTCTCGTGGTGATGTCATCTGTTCCAAATTAGTATTGTGCACCAATGCATACACCAAGGCTATTGCACCTGAGTTTGATGGTAAAATCACACCAATCAAAGGCCTGTGTTCTCATATCGTAAGCGCTGATCCTAAGAAGAGAACTCCTCATTTAACCAACACATATGGTATCAGATACGCTGGATCTGAAACAGATTATTTGATCAACAGACCAGATGGTTCAGTCATCGTTGGAGGTGCTAAGAAATATATTTTCCCATTCCCTGAGAAGTTCTTCAACGTTGTCGATGATTCTTTTATCATTGAGAACACCGATAAATACTTCAACAACTACATGGAGAACTTTTACTACACTTGGAAAGACTTCAAGACCAAAGTATCCTCTGTATGGTCTGGTATCTTGGGTTACTCAGACGACACTTTGCCATATGTAGGAGAGTCGGTCACTGAGAAGGACAAGTACATCCTTGCCGGTTTCCATGGACATGGTATGCCTAGAGTCTTGTTATGTGCTAAGGCCATCGCTGAGTGTATCAGAGAAGGTAAAAACATCCAGGACACAGCTATTCCTGACTCTTTCAAGCTTACCGCTGAGAGAATGGCCAACAAGGATGATTTGTTACAAACAACGATCACCAGTTCTGCCACTAAAGCCAAATTGTAAAAAGATATTTTATAGATGATTAGAAACTACATTCACGAATAATAAACTTTTCAGTTATAATTAAAAAATTATATGCAAAACTATACTAGGCCAAGCTATAAGCTGGCCCGCTTGAAATAAAAACTCGACATAATTCCAGACTAAGAAGAGTAACTTTCTGAAGATGAGATCTCAATACGTTTGTAATTGGAGTCATCTTTAGCGTCTGTCTTTGGAACGGTTAAAGTCAAGACACCGTTCTCGACAGTGGCCTTGATCTTATCTCCGTCAACAGTGGTTGGCAAGGTGACTCTTCTCTCAAAAGAACCTGAGGATCTCTCGAAATAGTGGTCCGGTTGCTTTTCATCATCTTTAGCTTCAGAGTCTTCCAGAGGCTTTGAAGATGGAATGGTACCTTTGATGATCAACTGGTTGTCGTTCTTGTTGAAGTCAATGGTGATCTGGTCTTTTGGAGCACCTGGGACTGAGACATGTAAAGTGTAATCCTTGTCGTTGTCCAAGATGTCCACTGGAGGAACCAAGTCGGCATCGGTACCAAAAGTCAACAACGAGTTGTCGTTAAAGAACGGATCGTTGAAAAAGGAGGCTAACCCCTTTTTTTCTGCCCTTTTCAGAACAGCGTTGCCCGTGCCATTGGCAGCACCGTTAGCTAACAGTTTGTTGTTGGCTTTTGGCTGCTGTCTCTGCTGTCTGTTGAGCAAACGGTTGAAGTTGTTGACCTCATCGTTGATGTTGTCGAAGAAACTCCAGAATGGATCGTTGTTGTAGAATAATGACATGCTGTTTTGTATCCGAATATGTGTACTGAATAATTTATAAGAAACTATTAATTATTAAATTCACTGTTTTTTTGAACACTTCCTATGTGACCTCCCACCTCCTTTTATATCGTTGGGACCAGTTCCCGTAATGACCCATTTAGCCCTAGACGACCCGTTCTAGATCTCTCCAGAACGTGATCGAATGTTCTGATTTCCTAAAGAGGAAACTGTGGTTCTTTTTTTTCTTCTCTTCGGTATGCTTTTGACAGGTCGGAACTTTCTGGAGAAACCGTTACCAGAGGTACAGTTGGATCAGACCATTTCGAAAAGGTTTGTTTAAAAATTGATTGGCAGGTAAATAGTACAGAACTCGGTTGTATGTGAGAGCAATTATATAGTTAACTTGTTTGTAAAAAATGGGGCAAGCTAGTTGCCAGGCAGGGACTCCTCGGTGATAGGGGTGTCTGTTACCGGTTTGGAGATAGGTACTTGGTTTTGTCTTCTTTGCAATCTTGCCTCGATGTCCATGTCCTCATGTTTCGAGTTGATCCCTTCGGCGTTCTCGTCGTCTGCGTAGAATTCGTTGTCTGGACGAATCTCGTTGTCCCTGGCGTACTGAGACCCACCTTTGGTTTCCTTAGCCTCTTCGGTGTCTTCCTCGATATCACCGAAATCCTCCAAATCAGGAGGTACATGGTTCATCTGCACGGAGGGAGTGTGCCTGGTGTTCTCCAAATTGCTGTACACTTGGGTCAAGATCTTGTCCAAATACTCTGGAGAGTTGGCGTTGTGCATGTTAGAAGGTCTGACCTCCAATTTATAGTCCGGTCCGTAGTATTCGTAGTAATCGTTGTACGGTAACTCTGAGTCCAAGATGACGTTGTTCAACAACCCGGTCTCGAAAGCCCAAGTCCTGGCAACGTTTCTCATGGTGTACCCACCACCACCGAGCACCATCAATGGGATATTCAACGACTTGACAAAATTGATACAGTTAGCATGACCTTTCATGGACAAGTTGAAACAACCCAAACGGTCACCACTCAAAGAGTCACCACCACACTGCAATACAATGGCTGAAGGTTGGTACCAGTCACAGATTCTCTGTATAACTGGCTCGAAGATAGACTTATAACTGGCATCGTCGATACCGTCTCTCAATGGGATGTTGACAGAGTGATATTTACCCTTGCCGACACCAACGTCTCTCAATTCACCTGTTCCGGGGAAGAACTCTCCGTACTTGTGGAAGGAGCACGTCATCACCCTGTCCGTAGTATAAAAGGCTTCCTCGACACCATCACCGTGATGAACGTCAATATCGATGTACAACACTCTTGGATGGTAACGCAAGAGCTCGATGATACCCAACACGATATCGTTCAAGTAACAGAACCCTGAGGCCTCGGATTTCTTAGCATGGTGCAACCCACCAGCGTAGTTGATGGCAATATCACACTTACCTCTGTTCAACCTGGCAGCTCCCTCCATGGACCCACCTCCAGAGATACTACAGAATTCGTACAACCCATCAAAGACAGGACAATCATCACCAACGTTGAACTTGACCTGCTCCTTGTTGAAGAGCTCCAAGTTGTCGGGTGTCACTCTGGCAAGGAAATCAACGTACTCGTCGGTGTGGAACTGGCACATCTCCTGCTTCGTAGCTGGTTTCGCACGGTAGATCTCCATCTTCTGGTACAATCCGTAGTTCATGATCAACGAATGAGCCATTCTTATACGATGAGGCTTCATTGGATGCCCAGTTCCATAGGAGTAGTTCCCAACGTCTGAATCATAGAAGTAAGCAACACCTGTCTCTCGAGTTAGTATATCTGTTTAATTGTAAAAAAAGACATCATGGTGACACTCACGTTTCTTATCATTTGGTTGAACCGTTAAAGGATCAAAAGGCTTCACGGTGAAAGTCATCGTCTCCTTGCCTTGCAAACTTTTCGGTTTTCCAAAGGTGTCTCGTTCTCTTTTTTCCACACAACTTTTTTTTTTGTAATTGAAAAAAAGTAACATCACAAATTACTGTAAAGGGAAAGGGCGTTACATTGGGGGCTACAAGATCTGAGAGGTGAACTTTTGTCGTAGAATGCCATTTTGAGCATTTGTTGAGATTTGGCGTTCCTAAAAAACGGGATGAAATTGTGACAATAGTGCAATGAGAGCTCATTTAATGCTTTATGTATTTGACAGGGCTCACCTTTTGACTATGACAGCTGTATTTGATGTTTAGATGCCATTTAATCTCTAACGGCTTTCGAATCTTCCATTTGATTGCATTGTGATGATTTACAGGTGGTTGAAAAGCGCGCTCCATGAAATCGTTGAAGTAGCCGAATCTAAAACGAATGCCTACTTCATCCTTTCGGCTTCGAGTATATCACATTTTAATATCAGAGAAGCTTAAATCACATCATTTGACCGTATCTCGTCCCAGAGGCCTGCTCCTCTTGCAGAAGCAGTGCCTGTTGAATATCCTTCTTGCTCTGTCTATAGTTAGCCAACTGATCGTAGAGCTCGTTCTGGATCCGAGCATTTTCCTGTAATTTAGCATAGATCTCCTCATTAACTGCGTAATTCAACCCATTTTGATAGCTCAAATTCTCAACATCGGTGCGAAGTTTTATTGGGAAACACCATTCCTTCCAATTGCTTCCCATCACCGATTTCCAATTCTCTCTCCAACCCAAATTGAAAACGTTGCCCAACGAATCCGAATTAGGCCTGTTGGAATATTTATAGTATGGGTCTCTATTCTTGTTCAAGTTCGATCTGTACCGTTGCATATCGTAGGACTCAATTGTGGTGACATTCTTCATCACCTGGTAGATGGAAAACCCATCAAATATGGAGATACTGAGGAAAATTGTTAATCCTAGTATCCATAAGAAGAGATATGTGAGTGAAAAATATGTATCCAAGTACTCTTCATTGGTGAAAAATCTGTAAAACACAACGCTACCCAGTATCGTGGCCATAGCACCATAGATAAGGGTGTACGAAAGAAATTGAATGAAATACCTGTGGTTCTTGAAACCGATACAAGTCGCAAACCAGGGACAGTGGTGGTCCATCCTTAGGATACACTGATTGCACGATGAACAGTGATGACATCTGTCCGGTTTCCAGGCTTTGCACTTGTTACAAAACCTGAAATCTCCGTTGTGTTTGACGGTGACAGTTCTCGTCTGTAAATATTCTGGCGGCTGGAAGTCGTTTAATTCCTGGCCCGGTTGTAAGCACAACTCAGGGAAGTCCAAGGGCGATCCAGCACCCACCAGCACCACCAAGAAATAGGTGTATAACCCAAGGACAACAATCACAAGCGTCAGCATTGACACTAAGAACCCTGTAAAGCCTCCAAAACAGTTTGGAGCAAGATCAAGTGCTAGAGCGTAGAAGGCCCATAGGTATAGCAGAGAACAGAATGCCTTGGGGAATGATGACGCTATCACACAGCAGATCGCTCGTATATTTTGCAATGCTCTATTCATCTTGAATTGGATCATCAATTAGCCACTATGTTCCTGATCTCTTTTGCGGCTGTTCCTGACTTGTTTACACTTATGTCAATTATACAATTAGTTTTGTATTTATGGAAACAAAAAAAATTAATCTACAACTTTTCAGATCACTCGCTTGAGCAGATTACAGATTTTGAAAAATAATCTTGTTAGCTCTTTAACTCAACGTTTATCGTAAAACTTTCTAAAAATGAAAGCAATGAGAGCATTGCAATCGAACAGCACGACGCCTTTAAACACTGGAATCTCCTTAACATTCTCGTACTGATATTGAAGTAAATCGTCTAATGATAACTTTTCGTGAGCACCCCCCAAGACATTGATACCATCTCTCATTTCAATCTCAAATATACCAACTTTATCACACGAGAACAAGAAATCTAGTTTTGGTAATTTGGACGATCCCGAGGCTGAAAGTTCGTACTCGATCAATGTCATGTCGTTTACTTTCAACAAAATACCATTCTCGTAGAGATGTTTAGCTGAATACTTGAAAGAACCAAATTGAGGTAACCTTCCTTTCCTCTTGAGCTCTCTTTGGTAGTAGAACTGTCTCGAGAACAACTTTGTCCAGAACCCCTTTTTCTTTGTCGAAGACGAGTGTAACGCTTTGATGGCTTGATCAATTTCACGATTGTAGTTATCAAGTTGCATCTGGAGAGACTTCTTTCTGGATTGTAATTTTTGTAATGTGGTGTTCACCTTGTCCGATTCTCTATTCAAACTTACCCTGTGTGTATGTTTGGCCCTGATGTCATTGGCAATTTCGTTGAGTAATCTTTGGAACCCGTCTTGTCTAGTGATCTCCCCAAGACTCTCAAGCTCTAACAACTTCTCCAAAGTGATCTTCTTCAACTCATGATATGTCATTTTCGTCAAATCATGTACTACAGTCTTATCTGTATGTGGATCATACGATTCTATGTTCAACGACCCACCACTGTAAGGTTTCTGAATGTTTCTAGTCTTCAATTCCTTTGCCTCTTTCTTCACGATTCTCTTGAACAACTCTTCATGCTCGGAATCGATATGCGATACCAAAAGGTCGACCAAGTTGTCCCCATCCTGAACTTGGATGAGGTATAAAAGACATCTTTTGGCTTGTAAGAAGAGAGTCCTAGTTCTGAGTGTCATAGTGTTCTCATTTTCGGTCACTGGTATGAGCTCAAAGGTGATATGGCTTGAGGTCTTGAGTCCAATTTCAGGCATCGATTTCAAAACAGAAACGAAATTTCTCAACAAATCATCCCTCTTCGGAGCCATAATATCGATCTCATTGGAAATCATCTTGGAAAATGATTTCAAATCATCAAAACTCAAAACAAGGCTGGCTTTTTGATCCGATACAATATCATCGTATAATGACATGTTGTAAGCCACATCCATATCCTTGACACTGATCAATTTCTTCAACATTCTTCTCACAACCTCCACTGACTGCTCGATGAAATCGTTCAATGGCTGAAGATAAACGTTTTTCGCACTGAAAGATCTCATTGACACCATCTGATACAACACTTTACCAATCTCGCATAAGTTCTTCTTTATCTTGGATGAACGAGTTTGATTGACGAAGGTGTTCATGACAGAAATTCCATAATTCTCTGGCTTGAATAATATTGGTAAGAAATACTGCTTCATGAATAGAGTCCCAACAAGAGACAAATGGAATCTTTCAGACTCCTTAGGAAATTTGTTCAAACTGTACTTGAATAACTCGTTACAGAGAACCCTTACATGCAATGGTAATTTATCAATAGAGTTCTCAATTGACAAAATAAAATCATTCGAAACCTCTCTCAAGTTTTCGAGATTTGTAACAAACTTTTCGCGGGTCTCTGGATCCTTGATCAGGTCCTGTGCAGAGATATCGACTGGCCTTTGAGATGGCCTTTCACTTCTTCTCTCCTCATCCTCTATGATTGACCTATAGATCAGAATTGGATGAGACTCAAGATCTAACTCATCGTCCAAGATAATGTTTTCAACATCATGGCAAAAAAGATCTTTTAATGAAGTTCTTTGTTCCACCAAATCGTAAAAGTTTGTCAACAACAACTCCCAAACAGAGTTACGATAAGTTAGGCCTTTCAAGCTTGTCTCGCTTCTGTTCCAAGATTTATATTCCTCGATTGATTTGCATTTATCAATGCTGTGGAAAATGGAATCCATGATTAGTTTCAACAATAAATACTCTTCTCTTGACATACTTTTATTGTTGGACTGGTGAAGCGAGTACCCATAAATTTTCAAAATGAAACTTTCAATGTTCTGATTTAAACCAGCATCGTAATGAAAATTATGCTTTTCAATCAACTCGAACAATCTCATAAAGTATCCACTTTGAGTCTGAAGCAAGTAAAATATCTTGTCATACACTTCGATTTTCTCTCTTGTAGCCTTCGGGAGAGTGTTACTTCTCTGATTTTCAGTAGGCTTGCTAGAACGTGAATTCAGATGGTGTTTTGAGGCAACAAGCTCATCAATTGTGATCTTGTTCTTGGTTAATAGCTCGATTTTCAAATCTAAATGATCTAATTCTTCTTCCAATTGTAAAATATCATCATTGGTTTTCTTGATCAAGGATTTCGACTTTGCAAGAACAATTTCTTCGTCAAAGTCACCCTCAGTATCATTTAAAAGGCTAACGAACTTTTTCACTGCTATCAATGGTGGCTTTGGTAGCGTAGTCAATAACTTGAATGCATCGCCTTGAATTCTTGTACGAATGAAACTTTGAATTTTGATCACTTTCTCAAGATTGTCTGGTTGGCTATAATAAGCCTTTTTGGAATCAAGCGATTTACGAAGTCTCGAACCTCTCAATGCTGCCTGAAGAGAGCTGATATTTTCTTCTTCTTCCTCCAATTCATCCAACAAAGAATCTTGAGCAAATCTGCTCAATACCCCTCTAAAGCACGATTGAACAGCGATGATTGAGTTCACTTCTTTCTGCAAGATACGTCTATTAGCGACGATTGAATTTCTTAAAATGAACCCCCTGCCGATACCTGCAACAGCGCACAACGTTTGTTCTTCTTCGTACAAAGTGTCCAAAATCTTGTTGAGTCTGTTTCGGCAAATACCCCCTCTTGAGACCGTCTGTATTTCCAAAATGGAATCTAAGCTTCTATTCAACGTTCGCTGAAGCAGCTCATAAAGTTTTCGAACGTTGTTCCCTCTTGATATTGATTGTATCATCAAGATGGCCTCTTCTGGAGTATACACCTTTTGAAGAGACTTCATGGTGACCTCCTTGAACAACTTTTTCCTTGCCAAACATTGGAGTTGAATCACCGATGGGGTGATCATTCTGATCTGATCAATCTCTAGAGAAGTCAGCAGTTTAATTGACTTGTATCTGATATTGCTTTGCAATTTGATAATCTCATTAGTCGCAAGGCGTATATCCTTTTTCAACTTGGAGACTCTACGTCTTGTGAGATGCGCTCTCAGAACAGACTGAATCTTGATGATCGAGTCTTTGTGAAACAACAAGGCACCATTAATTTTGAAAAATTTCTCGTCATTCTTATTGAACTTGACAAAAGATTGAAGCTTAGCAATACCACCAGAATGGAAAGTAAGATTTTCCTTCAAACTGTTCAATCTTCTCCTCAAAATATAACCTCTGATCAATCCTTGAAGCTCTGTGGTATTTTCCCTCGCAGCTTTGAACATAAATTTATCGACGAACATTTGATATCTCAAAAGAGATCCTCTTGAAAGTGCTTGCAAATTGATGATTGTTTCCAAATAGAGGGCGATCTCTTCACCTCTATCAATTGACAAAGGAGAAAGAGAAGAGTACTCCTTGGGAGATACGTGTTTATCTGGTGACAGAAGCCTGTCCTCTTCAATCAATGACTGATACTTTTTGTGTATATCATCGACAGTGGAGCTCAATCCGTAGAAGTCATCCAGGGTATCATTGAGCAGAGAATTGTACTCCAGTACGCCTTCACCATCTGAAATGAACATATCTTCATCTAGTATTTGTTGTGTTGAAGGTGAAATGTGTGAATTAGGAGTTTCGTGTACTTCTTCAACTTCTCTTTCATCGACGGTTGTGCCGAACTCCTCATCGTTGTCAATGTCATCGAAGTTATCAAAATTTGGTATCTTGAGACCTCTGATATTGTTTTCTGTTTTCTTTATCTCCTGGTCGGTGAATTCGTAATCATCGCTAAGATGTTCTAATTTGTGACATTTCTTTTGCACGGCCAACATGTAAGCCAATGCATGCAAACAGAATATGACTTTCGGAAAATTCTTGAGATCGTACAAGTCTGTCAATTCGAATCTGTAATCTGTCGGAAGATTGATCTTCTCCAACATTTGGAAAAAATAATTGATGTTCTCGGTATATTTGAATTGAAAGCCCGACTTCGACTTATAGTCCACTTCTGACGCTGTCCCGTAATAAATTTTACCAACTGTATCAGGACAAAATTTCTTTGAGAGCTCTGCTAACAAAATACCGTTTCGGAGATAGCTAGCGAAGTCCACGATTACATTTTTCTCGTCTGATTCATTTGGATCGATCTCAACTTTAAGAGTTTTCTCCAACCAGTTTTTGGCCTCAGCGATTCTGCAAAGATACTCGTGCGTTTGAAATGATTTTCTTCCTGTGTCTATTGTTGTGTTAGATCTCTTGGGCGATCCTGGTTTGGAAATGAGTCCTTTATTATTACTTCTTTCTTGAATATTTTTCATTTTGGATTCAATTGATTTTAATTTGGATAAGTTCTTCAAAGATGGTGATTGAGACATCCCGCTAACGATTCTGTTCAAGTTCTCTCTATCTTCCTGTCTACGAGAGCCTCTGGAGAGGTTTGGCTTCTGATAGTTCAATTTCGGAGCAGGTTCCATTTCTAAATTACTGTGAAGCTTTAATTTAGTTGGAGATTTAGTCAACATACTCTGAATTCCCTGGCCTGAATTCTTCTTTACTGCCTCTTCTTTTTCCTTGATCAATCTCCTTATCGGTGATAAATTTTCCTCATTATCCTTCGAAGGTGATACAGGAGTCTTTTCCTTTCCATAATTTTGTAAATTGGAGCTGCTATTAAACCTGGCTGAAGATCTCAATGGGGAAGACTCTGTGGAATTCCCAAGAGCCTCCAAGTATCGAGACGTCACGCTGTCCCTTTTGCTAGGACTTCCCATGATCTTGTCCACCTGTTGAATCAGCTTGTTTATGTTTGTTTTCGCTTGGTTTTTTTTTCCCCTTAATCAAAAAAAATCGTTAATTGTAAACAAATGCCTTTTTGAGAAGAATGTTCTACTGCGCACTACTTTCCATCTCATCTGAGATACATTTCTCTGGCAATGACATCAAGTATTGATTAATTCTCCGAGGCCGAAAGATGCGGTAAAACGGTTTAACGTGCCAGCTGGGTGATGAGGAAAAATTGAAACACAATTGAGTCAACATCTTAGAGGGCCCATAATATAAGTTTTTATATGGGGGAGCACACTAGTATAGAGGGCTGGCATTCAACTCAAAGAACTTATGTCTTGTCTTTTGAAGTTTCTTGAGAACACTCCCAGCCACATAAGGAGATTCGTAAGCATAGATTAATGTGTTGGGCTTCTAGTGTTGTTGTCAAGTCTCTGACGCTGCGTGCTGTGGTGATTGATTGCCCGTTGAGCAATGAAATAACGCATCTGTTCCATACAGTCTCTGGTAATTGGTGTCGTATTCTCTCTTCCAACTCTTGTGTGGTAGTCTGAAAGGACACATCACGCAAAGTGATGTCATCCAATCCTGGAATTGTTTTCAAATACACTGTGACCATTTTAGTATATTTGTAAATTGTCTCTGTTTTGTGAATAGCTGCTGAATCGAGAGTAATTCCCTTGCAAATGACTTGAAGTATACTCAAGGTCCCAAAATGGTATCCAGACTCTTTTATTGGAACTTGTGCCTCTCAGCTGTGTGTTAACCAAGATTCAACTAATTAAAGCTGGTACCCTTTATCACCCCCAATTGATCTCTAGTTGAGCTTTTGCTTGATCTGGACGATATCTAGTCTATCACCTGCGAATGTCTTCCTAATAACACTTTGATGAGTTCTTACCGTTTTCAGATTGATCGCAAAATCATTTACCACGTAGCGATGAATAATCTTAATTTTAACGACAACACTGAAGTGACTCTATGAACCCTCGATGAGCCCTATCTAATCACTTATCTACAAGAAACCTTTAAAAGCTTTAACAGGTCCTTACCTTTTCTCACTACTTGCGCCTTTCAACTTCACTTTAAACGTATTTATCAACCACTCCACAGTCCCAAAGATTCCCCAATCAAAGACTACAAATGCTACTAAGCACCACTCACTACAACATCAATACTTCAAAATTCTTTGACGTTCTCATCTCAATTATATTTCCGGATCGAGCACACTGGGGCTGTCTGGAATCGTAGAACATTCCAGCGAATTCTTTCTCCTTTTTTTTGCGTTGATGGACGATGAGAAAAAATTTCGCCCCTAAATTCCCAGAGTGGATATTTAAAGATATCGAATCCTCCAATTTTCTGCAATTAGAGAACAGGTTTTTAATTAATACATTCTTGAGCTAATTGAATTAGAGATTTGCGAAAATGTCTGACGGTAAAACAGAATCCTTTGAATTTCAAGCTGAGATCTCTCAGTTGATGTCTTTGTTCATCAATACTGTGTATTCGAACAAAGAGATCTTCTTGAGAGAATTGATCTCCAACGCCTCCGATGCCTTGGACAAGATCAGATACGAGGCCTTGAGCGACCCAACCAAATTGGAGAGCGAACCTGAATTGTTCATCAGAATCACCCCAAAACCAGACCAAAAAGTTTTGGAGATCAGAGATTCTGGTATCGGTATGACCAAAGCTGATTTGATCAACAACTTGGGTACCATTGCCAAATCCGGTACCAAAGCCTTCATGGAGGCCTTGTCCGCTGGTGCCGATGTCTCTATGATCGGTCAATTCGGTGTCGGTTTCTACTCCTTGTTCTTGGTTGCCGACCACGTTCAAGTCATCTCTAAGAACAACGATGACGAACAATACATATGGGAATCCAATGCCGGTGGTAAGTTCTCTGTCACTTTGGACGAGACCAACGAAAGAATCGGTAGAGGTACCATCTTGAGATTGTTCTTGAAAGAGGACCAATTGGAATACTTGGAAGAGAAACGTATCAAGGAAGTTGTCAAGCGTCACTCCGAGTTTGTCTCTTACCCAATTCAATTGGTTGTCACCAAGGAGGTTGAAAGAGATGTTCCAGTTGAAGACGAAGAAGAAGAGAAGACTGAGGACGACAAAGAGCCAAAGATTGAAGAAGTCAAGGATGACGAAGAGGAAGAGAAGAAAGAGAAGACCAAAAAGGTGAAGGAAAACGTCACTGAAACTGAAGAGTTGAACAAGACCAAACCATTGTGGACAAGAAACCCATCCGATGTCACCCAAGAAGAGTACAATGCTTTCTACAAATCCATCTCTAACGACTGGGAAGACCCATTGGCTGTCAAGCATTTCTCCGTTGAAGGTCAATTGGAATTTAAGGCCATCTTGTCCGTTCCAAAGAGACCTCCATTCGACTTGTTCGAATCCAAGAAGAAGAACAACAACATCAAATTGTACGTTCGTCGTGTCTTTATCACCGATGAAGCTGAAGAATTGATTCCAGAATGGTTATCATTCATCAAGGGTGTTGTAGACTCCGAGGACTTGCCATTGAACTTGTCCAGAGAAATGTTGCAACAAAACAAGATCTTGAAAGTCATCAGAAAGAACATCGTTAAGAAGGTTATTGAAACTTTCAACGAAATCGCCGAAGACCAAGAACAATTCGACAAATTCTACAGTGCCTTCAGCAAGAACATCAAATTGGGTGTCCACGAGGACTCCAGCAACAGAAATGCTTTGGCTAAATTGTTGAGATACAACTCCACCAAATCTTCTGAAGAATTGACCTCTTTGTCCGACTACGTCACTAGAATGCCAGAACATCAAAAGAACATCTACTACATCACCGGTGAAACTATCAAGGCCGTTGAAAAATCTCCATTTTTGGATGCTTTGAAGGCTAAGAACTTTGAAGTTTTGTTCTTGGTTGACCCAATCGATGAGTACGCCATGACTCAATTGAAAGAATTCGAAGACAAGAAATTGGTTGACATCACCAAGGACTTCGAATTGGAAGAAACTGAAGAAGAAAAAGCTGAAAGAGAAAAGGAAATTGCCGAATTCGAAGACTTGACCAAGGCTTTGAAAGAGATCTTGGGTGACCAAGTTGAAAAAGTTGTTGTTTCTCACAAATTGGTCGATGCTCCAGCTGCTATCAGAACTGGTCAATTCGGTTGGTCCGCTAACATGGAGAGAATCATGAAGGCTCAAGCTTTGAGAGACACTACCATGTCCTCTTACATGGCCTCGAAGAAAACTTTCGAAATCTCTCCAAAATCCCCAATCATCAAGGAATTGAAGAAGAAGGTTGAAGCCGATGGTGCTGAAGACAGAACCGTCAAGGATTTGACCACTTTGCTTTACGACACTGCCTTGTTGACCTCTGGTTTCACCTTGGACGAACCAACCTCATTCGCTTCTAGAATCAACAGATTGATCGCCTTGGGTTTGAACATCGATGAAGATGAAGAAGAGGAGAAGGTCGAGGAAGTCTCTGCTAAAGCCGATGACGAAGCTCTCGCTGAATCAGCCATGGAAGAAGTTGATTAGAAAGTTACTAATTTAGTTCTAATATAGGTTTTGTAAGTAGTTCAGGTTTTTCAAATATTATGATGAAGGCATATATAATTGTCTTCTAAAGGTTATACAGAAAAAGATAGTGTAGATTAGTCTAATTATTCTAAAAAAGGAAATATTGCCGAAAGAGGAATCTACTTAGCATTCGAATGCTCATCGATCTGGGATGATTCAAAGTTGAGAAGAAGTCGGAACTCTGGATCTCTCAGCTATCCTCAAGAATTTTTGCACCTCTATCTGACACTGTTGCAGAAGGTACATCACGCTATTATCTGCTAGTAAAGAAGGTGATAGTGAGACAAAGATTATCTCAGAGACTAAAAGCATGTTGATCTCGAATCTTCAACTGTTGTAATGATCTGCAAGATTTGATAGCAGAAGTAATTCAAAATTTGATCATTCTTTAATTCACTGTTGCATTGTTCTTCCCATCATCTATTTTCTTAATATCATTATAGACCAGATCATCGTCACTGATAAATTGATAATTGTCATTCTTCTTGGTCTTGTTTGGAGCTTTGAAATCGTCGACCTCTACAAATTGTTTCTCTTTCTCTGTTCTCCCTATTCGTAGGCTTTTACAGTCTTCAATGATGATCCTATTCGCTTCGTTCATTATTTGTGGAATTACTGTCGTTTCAGAAATGTTGTGTAGTCTCAATTGTAAAGATCTTGTTACTAATTTGCAATTGGTCAGGTCCTCGATGAATATAGACGTTTCAGATGATATGATCACTGTAGAGTTTTTCAAACTTGAGAGATGCACGGAGTATAGCTTCGTTTTCGGGTCTAACAATATTGTTGAATTTTCCACTTTATCTATGAATAATGTACGTGGACAAGACTCAGGTATCACCAAGACTTGGTTGATAATATCTTTCTTATACGGCTCTTTTGATGTAGTTGAAGTTGGTATTTCAGTATTCACATTGTCTGTAGCCGATATCAGAGCTTTCAGTGGAACTGTCTTTCTATTCTTGAAACTGAACTTTCTAGTCCCTGAGATCCCTGATTTGGCGGTCTCTACAGCTTCTATGAGCTTGTCAAGAGACTCGGTATAATACCTCTGGTCATAAGATGGAGCGTTCGCAAGGAATTGAGCGTTTTCATTGGCAAATGAGGAGCTCAACTCTTGGATCGTCTTTCTTATCACTTGGAGCTCATCGATACTTGTCAGATTCTTGATTCTCTCACTAATCGCTATAAGCACGCCATGTTAGTTACTTCCATCCCCTTATATAAATCATACAAACTCACTGTTCTTCAGTTCATTGAAACTGTCATAAATCCTTTGAGTATCCTTTGCACTGTTCATCTGTATCAAATCTCCACTTGATTTATAGTGAGTTTTTTAGTGAGTGAAAAATCAAGGGCTTCTCGACCGTTAGAGAAAAAAAAAACATATGGGGGAAGAGCTTCTTTTTTATATGAAAATAATAATTATTTGACAGCAAAAAGAGTCGAAGATGATTTCTTCTTCAGCAAAGGAGGAGTTGGGTAGGGGAAACAGGTGCTGGGTATGTCTTGGAGAAGGTGATGATATCCCACCTATGGGTACTCCACTGGATGCTCATGATTGGAGTAAGCCTTGCTCTTGCTCGTTGATCGCACACAAGAAGTGTCTTACCAATTGGATCTTGAGGATGGACCTCGATAAGAGAAGACTGCTGGTGAATGAGGCAGATCAGGACAGATGGAGAGATGACAATTCACCTCTTAGACTGAACATCTCTGTCAATATCTGGAACTACATCGGTATCAATATAAGAGCCGATGGGTCCAACGACAGTGCTACAAGAATTTTGAGACCGGTGAGTCGGTCTAAAATTGTTCTCTCGGTGAAATGTCCTCAGTGTTCAAATCCTCTTCTTTTAAGGACAGAGAGAGACCGTTTCAACACTATGGTGGAGAGTATTCTCGGTTCCTTGACCTCGGCTACTAAAGCTGTCTTCTACTCCACGTTTATCGGTACCTCGGTGGCCTCGTTGATTGCCAGTCTCTGTGCCACTTTGAGCGGTACTGGAATACAAATCTTGAGTGTATTGTGTCCAGAGAGTGTCCAAACAAGACTCCTCAACATCCCAGCTCGTAGTTTGATCGATGCTTTAAATAGAAATCTTTTGTCCAGGAGATTTTTCACGCTAACCACGTTTCTACCGATTTATCTTGCCTGTTACAGAGCTGATCCATACAAGACTTCTTTGGTGAAGGAGCTCTTTGTGGAGTTGTATCCTTTGTTGTTCTTGAACAAACTCAGTGATTTGCAAGAGGTACCAAGGGCTCGTGCTGCTTTCTTCTTATTAGGTTTCTCCAGATACACATACAATCTCATCTTCAACTTGACGTTGAACAGAGTGTATTACAATTTTGTCAAGTCAACACAACCGAGTTTCATTGCCGACAGCTTCTCATTGGAGGAACTCGATGAGATCCAGAGAGAAAATGAGGAAGAATACGAAATACGCCAGGAATATGAGATGGAGAGCGAGAAATTCACCACGGTATGGCAAAGAATAGTACATTTCTTCACCTTCAGATCCAAGTTGCACCATATCAGTATATCCAGAAGACGTCGTGCTTTTGAAAATTGTCTTCTGAACGATTACAGTGGGTTGTTCAACAACTCGAGTTCTTTTCTCTTCTTGCTCACCTCGATGCTATGGCCCCTTGTAGGTGAGAAGATCTCATCCACGTTGCTCTCAAGATCTTCTTACATCTTGAAGCTTTTGAACAGACACTCCAAGACACCAGATGAGGCTATTTTCTTGAGAAACATCTTGGGATGTTGTGTAGCAGTGTTGGTGAAAGATTTGATCAACTTATATTTGGCATGGAGGAAACTGAAGGCTTTGAATGAGATCAAAATAGTGGAATTTGGTTCAGACGAATGGACTAGAGACTCTCTCGAGTTGTTGAATGCTGCTAGCCGTGTTGAATCGAGATGAAGTGATTCAATTCCCTTATGAGATATCAGGCCTTGTGATTACTATGATAAAGAAAGACCTAAAGTCGTGGGGCTTAACTGTAAATAACATTTATTACGTATACACATACCCTAATATATTGATGAATATAGCAAGAGATCAAGCCATCTTCTTTCTCTTTCCCACATGAGCTTGGAAACCGGTCTTGATCGAACTTACAGATCTGGTGGATCCACAAGCTTTACAAATGATGAAATGCAATCTGTTGGCACTCTCTCTCTTCAACTCGGTGTTCATCGACTTACATGTCTTACATGTGACGTACTCGATCACATATTTTCTCAAAATGGCCTCGATCTGTTTCGGTTGGAATCTACCCTTGATGATCAATCTCTTTTGACCATCGATGGAACCAGAAGTACCCAATTCGGCAAACAAATATTGGATCAAATGTTCTGGAGATCTCTGTAACACTTGGGAGATCTCTTGTACGTTGGCGAACATCGTTCTCTTAGCACCTTCTCTTTGCACTACAGGAGGTGGTATACGGAATTTAGGACCGGATCTCTCACCAGCCAACTCAGGGTTGTTCTCTTTCAAGATCTTGAAGAAACGCGACAACAAGTCTGCGTAACTCAAACCTGGACCGTTCTCGGTCTCGGTTTGTGCTGTTGATACGTCTGGAGTGGCCTCTTTGGAGTCCTCGTCTTCTAAGACACCGGCCTTCTCCAATTGTTTCTCGAAATCATCAACTACTTTTGGTGTGGAGCTCTTCTTCTTCTTTTTCTTCAATGTCAAATCACCTAAGGACTCTGTCAAATCCTCTGTCACGTCGGAAGGCGTTGATTCCTTTGTACTCTTCTTCTTCTTCTTTTTCAACCCACTGAACATGTCATCGATCTCTCCGGATCCTTCAGTGGCCTCGGCTCCCTCTACAGGCTTGGACTTCTTCTTCTTCTTCTTCAAACTAGGATCAAACCCTAAATCATCTACGGTTGGTTCAGTGACTTCACTCATCGTTGCACTTGATTTAATCACAATGATTATAGCACGAGAATGAAAAATTTTGAAACGCTGAAAAAAAACCAAAATGTTAGGGCTGTTTTTTACGCTCGTCTGGTACAAAATTTACACGCGTTTTTTTTAGATTTAGCACTATATGAATTTAATAGAGATGGAAATGGAGATGGTTTTAAATGGTGTCAGATGGAGAAGCAAATGAGTGGTGTGATTTGAGAAGAATGTGAAGAGGATATTAAGGAAGAGACAATTATATCTCTAAATCCTTTGTCTTCTGCTCCAACTCTTTCAGGTCTGTGAGCTCTTTCTCAGCAGCAAAACTATCCTTGGTGGCATCTTCGATCTCTGTACCTTCTTTGATGGCAATATTGATCTCTTCATCTTCCAGAGGCTCTACAGCGTATCTTTTCAAAAGATATGCTTCAGCTTCTTCTTTATTGTTGTTTTCAGCTTCATAAATAGCATCATGGCCTGCTGTGTTTCTGAGAAATGGATCAGCTCCAAAATCACAAAGAATTTCCACGGTTTTCACATGATCATTCAAAGCGGCCCAATGAAGTGCTGTGTTCCCGCTGTCGTTCTGTTTGTTCACTAGTACTTTAGCTTCTTCAGCTGATATGAGTGATAAAAGAAACTGCAATACCTCATCGTGTCCGTTAGCAGCAGCCATATGGATCGGTGTGCTCAAAGAATGCTCAGCTTGCATACTGTTCAACAATTTATGCTCTATCATATCAAAGATCTCTTTCAAAGACTCCAAATCGCCTGCTCGGGCGTCATAGATGATGGCATCGACCTCTTCCTGTGTTAATTCTGTGATAAGAGTCATTTTCTCGAATTTAGCTCTATAGTCTTCAAGATTTAAAACTTGTTTAAATGTGATGAGTTTTGATCAGACAGAGTGTCTTCTTATCGGAGATTAAATACTCAAGGACCTTATTATCGAACAGTCAATTGTTCCTACTCCCAAGCCGATGCTCTTCTCAGGTGAAAAAAAAAAAATTTTTAAGAGTGAAAAATAAATTGTGCTTTCGTAAACGACGTTTTTTGACACTTCTTCAAAGATGAGTTCAGATGATTTGCCAAACATCCACCAGCTTTCGCTTAAGGACAAGTTGTTGAATCCTCAAATTGCAGCTAGAACCCCATTGGATAAAATATTTGCAGAGATTGTCGCATTTTTGGATGTGCCAGAAGGGAAGGGTTCAAAGGTTGAACTGATCTACAGGAAGATCTCGAGTGAAGAGACAGATAACTTCCACAAGAGATGGACAATTGTGTCAAAAGCATTGGAATATTTATCGGAGGTCCAAGTTCTATCGAACCTGCAAAAGGAGGCTGCTCAGAACAAGGATTTGATCACCATATCATTGCCGGATATGAAGATTTTTGGTGAATTGTTGAACTTGATAATTGTCGATGGTTTTTACTCGCTGCTACCTAGCGGAGTTGGTGTCCCCTTAGACAGAAGAAGACTCAGAAGCTTTAACAAAGTTTCAGTCACTGTCACCAGGGTGAAAGACCCTCTGAATGCTGAAAAGTTATTGCAACTATTAGTATCTGGGTTGTACGATATCTTTGAAAGAGGTGGAGATGTGCGAGGTTTGTTAATGAGAGGTTCGGGTTACTCTGATCTTCTAACGGGATCAATCTCATTACTGTTCAATCCTAATTCAGATCCAAAACAAAAAGACTTCTACATGGCTCAATTCCACAAGATCGAGAAGATGTCTCCAACCTTCGAATTATTCAGCATCTACACTTTACTTCTACAGCCTTATTCACAACCCTGGGTGAAGGCAATGGCCTCGAAAAGACTTTCCTCATTGATAATAGAAAGACATGATGGTGTTATGTCTTTGATAGAGTTTGTGGTTGGTATGAGAGACGATGAAGAGATAAATATCGAGAAAATAGACCATGTTAGCAGGATTTTGATCAGCAAACCTCAAACGGTGTCCTCGACTGAATATTTTGGCAAAGTTGGATCTCAATTGTTTGAAATCTTTGGTATGCTTAATAGGCCGCTGTTGATCTCAATCGCTATGCATGTGGTGGAGTCCATCTTTGAGAGAAACGAAAACATTGTTAAGGATTTCATCTTCACCAAGATCTGGAGAAACTTCAATCCAAACCCTAGCGATCAAGAAGTCTTAACCGATGAGAAAACGTTGAACAACACATTCAATGTCATACTCTCCTTGTCCAAGAAATCTTCACCACAATTATTGGACACTTTGTTTGACCCCATCCTATTGCCTCTTTGGGGGTATCTCATCTTCAACAAGAAATCTGGGCGTGAAACTGGATTAATTCTCGAGATATTTGTCTCATTCTTCACTTTAACAAACAACCAGGTTGCATTGGATCTATTGGTATATAATCTTTTGATGTTGCACGGTGAGCGCTGGCGTTTTGAGACTGGTCCGAATGGATTGATCCAGATTGTGAACAAAACTGATGAAATAGAGCCTTCAAATGAAGATTTCTTCAAAAACTTGGAAACTGCAGTGGGTCTCATGATTGACATTCTCAAAGATATCGACGACGAGCTATTGAGATCTGAATTTGCAGTAATTTTGAAAAGATGGTTGAAAGTCAGTGACACTGAAATAGAGTCTCTCACTTCAGATGAAAATCCTTATCTTTTGCTTATCGATCTCAAATTGTTAGAGTCGATAGTTGAGAATTTTAAAGAGAGATTGTCCAAATCACCCGAGGACATGTTGATTGTGGTGAAGAACATTTTACAGAAAAATCAAGAGATGATCGACAAGAAAGAACATTCTGAGCCTGAGCCTCGTAATTCTGTTATTAATAGTATAGTCGATGAAGCAGCTGACTCCGACGATGAAGATGAGCAAGATGAGGAAAACGATCTTTCCGAGTCTTTGAAAGTTGTGTTGGAATTGTTGTCTGCCATATTGTCGGAGACTGCAGTGGAGACTTTATCTAAAAACTGTGTCAAGTTGTTGAAAGAAATTGTCGAATATTTGAAAAGAATTGAGCTGAACAATAGTGCAGCAAATTCCTTACGTCAAAGAATTGAACGTCTTCTCGAGGGAAATATCTCACAAGAAAAATCAGAGTTGCAAATCGACAAGGCCACTTTGACGCGTGCATTGACATCTCTTAATGATCCTTTGATTCCCATCCGGGCACATGGTTTATTTCTTTTGCGTCAGTTGATTGAAAAGAAGTCAGAAGCCATCTCCTTGGAATTCGTTATTGATTTGCATTTACTTCAGCTTAAAGATCCGGAACCTTTTATTTATTTGAACGTTATCAAAGGTTTGGATGCTTTGTTGTTGTTCAACAAGACTGAAACTCTACCCGTTTTGCTCTCGATTTACGGAGACGGTAAGTATGCTTTGGATGAAAGATTGAGAGTTGGTGAAGTTTTACTTCGATTTATTGACCATGCCAACAATACTCTTTCTGGGAACACAGCCAAATATGTCATGTCTACCATCTTGGGAATTGTCAGGGTTCCGGCAGATCAACTGGAAAAACAGGATAACAGACTCCGTATGTCTGCAATGTCTTTACTCGGGGTATGTTCTAAAAGTAATCCAGCAGGTATTGCCGAACAACTTCCTGACGCATTTGACTGTGTCCTTGGTATTTTAAATTTGGAAACTTTGAAAGATGAACTGATCATGAGAAGATCAGCTATTGTGCTCATCAATGATTTGATCACTGGACCTGGGGGGCTAGAGAGCGTGCCTCAAACGTATGGAAAAAAATGTCTCACTCTGTTGAACTATGTTGCTGAGACAGATAACGATCTCTTGGTCCGTGAACAGCTGAAGGATGTGATCTTTCACATCCAAGAGTTGTTTAGATTGCAATTCACCAGTGAAGAGAACGAGTCGTACAAGATATTCAAAGTGTGAAAAGAGTTTGGTCGTGCGTGAACCAAATTTCCCGATTCGGAGCGCGATGACTCTGGTTTAATTTTTCAGTGAAAAATTCAGGAATTAGTTAAATGAATCATCGATTGACTAAGTCATTGAACTAATAAGAAATGTCTTTAGAAAGAGAACTCCCACATTATTTTGGTGCCGGTCCTGCCTTGTTACCAACTGAGGTGTTGCAGCAGGCGGCCAAGGACTTGATCAATTTCCAGTCCATTGGACTCGGTGCTGGTGAGATCTCTCATCGTTCAGCTCCAGCTATTAAGATCATCGATGACACCAAGCTGCATTTGAAAGAATTGTTGAACATCCCAGATAACTACGAGGTTTTCCTCTTACAAGGGGGTGGAACTTCAGGTTTCTCGTCGATCGCCACAAATTTGTCAGCTAACTTCTTGAAGAAAACTGGTAAAGTCGGTAAGGCAGGGTATGTTGTTACCGGTTCATGGTCCCAAAAAGCTCAAGAGGAAGCTGAAAGATTGGGTGTTTCAACTGAGACTGTTGTCAACTCGAAGAAACTCGAAGGTGCTTATAAGTCGATCCCATCGTTAGACAAATGGGCTAGTTTAGATCCAGCTGATACCTCGTACATCTATTACTGTGATAACGAGACAGTGTATGGAGTTGAGTTTGAAGAATTCCCATTTGAAAAATATGCTGGCATCCCAATTGTCGCTGATATGTCATCGAACTTCTTGTCAAAGACTTTGGATATCACTAAATTCGGATGTATCATGGCCGGTGCTCAAAAGAATGTCGGTATGGCTGGTATCACCATCTATATCATCAGAAAAGATTTGATCGAGCAGCCAAGTGACGCTGAAATTGCTCAAAGCGGCCTTCTGATCTCTCCAATTGCCTTCCACTATCCAACTGTGATCAAGAACAACTCTGCCTACAACACCATTCCTATCTTCACTGTACATGTTGTCGACTTGGTATTGCAAAGACTTCTCACTCTTGGGGGGTTAGCGCACCAACAAAAAGTCAATGAAGAGAAGGCTAAGATTTTGTACGAAGCTCTCGACTCTTATCCAGATTTGTACAACGTTCCAGTTGTCAAGCTGGCCAGAAGTAAGATGAACGTTGTGTTCACTTTGAACGGTGAGGGTAACGATGCCAAATTCTTGAAAGAAGCCGAATCCAAGTACAACTTGACAGGTTTGAAAGGTTATAGAACCGTAGGCGGTGTCAGAGCCTCCATTTATAACGCTGTAGAGCTCGAGAGTGTCCAGTTGTTGGTCAAGTTCATCAAGGAGTTCTACCAAGAGACTAAATAGAAATATGAAATGAAGTGATTTGTTACTGTATTTATACTGTAGATTTCCACCACTAAATTTGTCACTGCTAAGATACTAGTCAGATTTATATTTTTTTTTTCACGCGCACCTCACTGTACCCTCTCTTCACCAGTATATAAAGATGAAGTTGAAGATATCATCCACCTCAATTGAGCCTTTGAGGAGTGAGTTTCAAGTCTAACAAAGTCGTGGATATTCGTACTAACTTCAGTAAAACAAAGACACCTTGGGTGCCATCATTTCGCTACGAAAATTCTGTGTATTGAGATTCACACCTAGTCATCTCCATATTATATCAGCAGCTCTCAACGAGCCACAAGCTTGGTGTAAACTATCAAGGACCTTGTTTGACGTTTACGAGGTCGAGTCTATCAGAGACAATGTGATACTGCTAGAGATAAACATCGAGCCTTTGTACCAGGTGTTGAAAAACTATGAGAAGTCGAATTCCGACGGGATCTCGATCCGATTGCAGAAGAAGAGCTCAGGTTCAGGGTCCAAAGCCCTAGCGACGCTCTCGATTTTCTACAATGAACATATCAGTGTCACGTCGCTGGTGTCACACACTTTCAGAATACCCATCAGATTGCTTAAGAAAGAGAGTGATGAGAGAATTGTAGAGCCCTCGTTGGCCAATATCGATCTCTTTATGACGTTGAGAAGAGAGATCATTCCATTGTTCAGGAGAATTGATAGATATAAGAAATCCGAGTATCTTAACATCACAGGCACACGGAACGGCTATTTAGGTCTCACTATCAAGGAAGAGTTACGTAAAATCACAATCTCCTGGAGAGAGAAATTGGATACTCAGACAGATCAAGAGTTATCGGAAGAAAGAGATGACGATGATCCTATAAATGTGATTGTCAAGTTGAAAGATTGGAAGTTGGGGGCTAAACTTTGTGAGTTGAGTGAAAAGGTGACGTTGATATTGGGAGAGATGGAACTGTTGGTGCTACATTGTAACTTAGACGACGAGGCTAACTGCGAGATAGTGTACTTTATTGGTAGTGTCCATAACCTGGTTAATGATTTTTAGATAGTTGACCTCTGGCTAGCTGACTACTGGCTAGCTGAATAGCTTATAACTTAATGGCTCAACAACTTAATAGCTTAACAGCTTAATAGCTTAATAGCTTAATAGCTTAACAGCTTAACAGCTTAACAGCTTAACAGCTTAACAGCTTAATATCTTAACAGCTTAATAGCTTATAACTTAATGGCTAAATAGCTCAATAGGTACTATAGCGCATTTATAGACAAAATAGAGACAAAAAGAGTCAGAGAGGCTTGCCGTTTACAAATGTCAAGTCGAATAATTACAATCATTTCATGGGTGTCTCAAACCTTGAAATGATCGTACTCAAAGATCAACTTGTTACAAGATTCATTTGGCCCATTGATAGAAGAAGGTTAAAACGATCAACTAACATCCAGCTCAAGATCAGATCAGTGTTAAATCAGACCGAGCGAGGCACAGGGCAGTGTGTTTTGTTGTCAATATGATTTGACATAAATACAGCTGGCTCGGATAATCAGATATCAATCAGTCGAGATTGACGTCTTCTGTCTTGTAATTCTCTATAACGATCCTGTAAATGAAACTTGGAGAGAACCCACCACTATAATGATTGTTAGTAAATACTCGTGATAAAAATAACCGCTTGGATATACGTACATGTTCGTAATGTAGATGTCGATGTTGTCTGGTACGACGTAGTCGAACAAAGGGTTTGTCACCTCACAATTGCCCACCAAATCGCTGTCTGCGTAAGGTAACACTTTCCCGGAGTTACCAACCTCGATCAAACTGTCTCTGTCGAACGGATACGTTGGACTCAATTTGTAAAGACCTGCAGTGACAAAAACTGGAGTTCGGTGCTCTTTGGCACACTCGACACAGGCAGCGACACCAGCGCTGGTGATACAGCCCCCGTTTGCAAACACCGATCTCGCGCCGACTATCACTTTGCCGACTCTGGACATCACTGCGAAGACTGTCGAGTCCGGTATCACTACGGTTTCGATGTTGGCGGCAGCGAGGCTCTTTGCGAAATTGTGTGCGATTTCAGTGTCGTTGGGGTACGATTCCGTCACCAACACGGTGAACTTTCTCTTCAGTCTGGCCTTGATCAAGAAATTCAACACTGTACGGGACCCTGGGGTCGGTGTGAGAAGAACCTCGTTGTCGTGGATCAAATCTACACTCATCGTCTCGATATTTTCACTAATGGACGATATCTCGTCCATCAAATCTTTGATCCCTTGGATCACCACCGATTTCAAGTCCACGTTCTTCAGCGTGCTCCCTTCTTCAGACTGTGTAGATCTATCTGTGGTGGAAAGTAAGGAGAACATGGAGCTGATCATTGTTGTTTGATTATTGTTACCATCATCGTTAAGGTTGTCATCGTCGTTAATTTCATCTCTGATCATCGACAACACTCTCCTTACAACGTTACCACTACTGAACTCTCTCGGTTGGGCAGCTATCAACCTCTTACCAACTTTTCGTATGATGTTTAACAACTGATCAGGCTGGCTCCATCTCGAAAGAGATATCACTCTCATCAACAATTGACAAGTCTCAATGGCCACATGATACGACCCACTGATCTGTCTTCTCTTGAGCTTCGTCACCACAGAGGCGACCTGGATATCAATGTCATGAGCTCGCTCTTTGGAATGGTGCAACGACATCGTCTCTATTGAATGTATGGAGAGGTTCAGAGAGAGATGACTCGTGAAAAAAAAAAAATTTTTATGATCACTTGGGAGGGTTTTTGGGAGATGGTGCACGACTACATTGTACAGTTTAAGAATTGGATTGGATTAAATTTTTAGCAGCTATAGCCAACGGAAGAACCGATCAGTTCTTACCGCCAAACAAGCCGAAGAAACCCTTCTTCTCCTTGGAAGTGTCGGACTCCTTCTGGTATTCTATGTAGTTGAAAGCGATATCGAAAAGAACAGGTTTTTGGTGCACCATTTGAAAGTCTTTCACATTGACGAGTTTGGTGAAATCAGTTGGAATAGTGGACAAGTTCTCAGCATAGTATTGACCTTGAGAGCTTTTAGAAGAATAGTACTGTGTCAAAGCTTGCAATTTGGCCAAATTTTGATCGATCGACTGTGATAATTGGGCGATCTCTTCACCATTAGGAAGCTTTTTCTCTCCTCCATCGATCAAGAGACTTGAATCAATATCCTTAATCAATTTAGAACTCTCGTTTACAAGCAGAAGAGACTCCTTGAACTTACCTGTGATCAAGTACGACTCTGCCAATTTGTTCATCTTGGCTATCTCAAAGTATTTCTCGTAAATCTCCAAGTTCTTCCAGATCTTTTCGTCGTTATAGACACCTGGTAACTCTTTGATAATCTTTAAATTGATCAACACGGTGTCCAAAATCTTCAAAGACTTCTTGATAGATGATTTGTTCAAAGGTTTGGCCTCGATCTCCTCTAACAAGGTCAAATCTCTCTGTATTTTCAAGAAATTTAACTTGTAACTGACATAAGTCAAGATAATTTGGTTCTCTTGCATCTCTTCATCACTCAGATCTGCTTTCTTCTCCATCTCAGCAATGTGGTGGTCCAATACGTTCTGCCACAGAAGTAAAGCTGGATCGTATGAACTGGCGCTCACAAGTTGAACGTTGGTGTTTTTCTCAGCGAGCATCAATAATCTGGATGTGTCATCATCACGGATTGGTGATGTATAATCGGACCATGAGATCTCTTTAATGGCCTCCATCTCTGCATCGTCCTTCTCCAAAAGGGTTTGGTCGATGAGTTTTACTGCTGGAGACAAGTACGAAATCGAGTCCTTAGTGGCCTCGTTCTTCGAGATTTGAACCAAGTTTGGTGTAGAAGATTGTGTGGCGGACAGGTTATAAAGGGAAAGGGTGAAGGCTGGATCGATAACGTTATCGATCAACTCGACCAACACCTCTCTGTGTGCAAACTTAGAGTCCAATAACAAACTCTGGACACCTAATCTTGCCAAAGAGAAAGAATAGTTGGCCTCTTGCCATCTTCTCTTGAAAACCAGATACGATCCTTGTATGATAGAAGCGTACACGTATGTTTGTAACTTGACAGAAGCCTCCAGTGAGTCTATAAGAGCTAAAAGTTTCTTCAAATTGAAAATGGCTCTTCTGTATTTTGAGTTGATAAAAGTTTCCTTGGCTCTAGAGGACTGGACTTCGATGATGGCCTTGTTTTCTAAAGCATACAACACATCTCTTTCAACTGTGAACAACAAGATATCTGCGACACCTGGTTTCTTCTCGTAGTCCTCGATCGTGAACTCTGCCTTTTTATAGTTTTTGGGGTTCTTGTTCTTCAACGACAACGAGGCTCTCAATTTGGCCAATTTTTTGTTCACTCTATGTCTCTCCTTATGGAAATCATTAGCAGACGTAAGTGCCCGCTCGATTCTGCTCCCATAGGTACTAACCAACGGTGACTCCATCTTCGATAGGTTTGAAAAGTTGATCTTCGTCCATTTTATTTTTTCACTTTTTTACTCTTTTTCGTATTTTGCTCTTGTCTCTGAGATCTCTGGCTTGATACTTGTATGTTACTTGCAATTCATATGTGTAACTACATGGATGGTCCTATAAGATTTTTGGGTTGGAACTGGAGTAATATTTATTGAACTCCTTTTAGATGGTGATGCATATTTAATTATTTCACAAGAAAAATTGGCACTTTATATGTAATTACTATAGCATGTATCCCTAATTTGAGCTAATAAATGTGTTGATGAGCTACGAAATTCAGAAGAAGTAATCAGAAGACTAAATTAGATGAAGTGTACTGTTTTGATTGATTTGTTTTATCGAATTGTTAATAATAAGCTCTTAGAAGCTAATAGTGAGTAAAACAATAGTATATAGCAGAGGAAAATACACACACCATATAGTAGCCTCTAGTTCCATAATTTAACTCGCCTAATTTTATAATGTGACTGATGACATGAATGAAGCAACTAAAATTGTATCATTGACAAAGAGGTCTGTTCCAGAATCACAGAACCAATATTAAACGTTCAGACCATTTTATTTGCTAGATATATCTCTTATATATAGCGCAGACACAAAAACAAACCTGTTCTGTATCCCTTTTTTAAACATTAACACACAACAATATATCAATTAATTAGCTAAATATCTATGGACTACCGCAATGTATTCAAGAGGGTGAGAGATGAGGAGCCGGAGACCGTTTCACCAAAGGATGTCTTCAATAAAAAATATGAGGAGATGTTTATGGATCCCGATGCAGGGCGGAAGAAGAAATTCACTTGGGATTGTCAAACGCAAGATTGTCACTGCTGTTCGAGAGGTGAATTGAATTTTAACTACCTCTTGGATTGGTCTAAGGTGAAGATGGAGAATTACGATGATCCCCAAAATTGTATTTCACGCTCAGACGAAATGTTAGAGTCAGATGAAGAGATTGAGGATTGGCGCGAAGAAGAGTCTGAGGAAGAGTCTGAAGAGGAATCTGAAGAGGAAGAATCCGACCAAGAGACAACAACAACATCAAGATCAGAGACATCTCAACCAAGTAGCACAGGTAGCTCAAAAGAATTAGTCAGAGACCTCAGTCTCACAGTAATCACTCAAAAATTGAAAGACATAAGAAAACTTAATGGCTTCACCATAGGCTCGTTCGACAATTACGATGATTTATTTCAATACGAGGTTAATCATGCTCGGGAGAAAACGATTGTAAAGCAACAGCCTTTGCTCATGTACTCGCCTTTGGTGAGAAGAGTTCCAAACTCGAACGACACTCAGCACTTCATCCATTACGAGCCAGCAGGCTATAAATTCAAACACATCAAAAAGGACATCAGCCGCACGACTAGAAGAGCGAAAATCGCCAAATCCCCAGAAGGACTCTGTCCTTACTGTCCCGAACCCGTCTTTGCCGAATTCAAGAACTCCATGTATTTGCATCATTTGAACAAACAGCACGGTGTCTTCTCTAACGGTGAAAGTGTCCCAGAACCTCTTCACTATGCTCTCTATCGCTCTAAAGACCCACTGTCAAATAAATGGATAGAAGAAGAAGCAGTTCTTTGTCCCGAATGTCATAAGTTTTGTCCTATAAGCTCGCTGACCAACTCACTCTTACCGTACCTCCGTCATTATAGCGATTCTCACAAAAGAGGGTCAAAATTGGATCACAAAAAATTGAAAAACTGATCTCATCGCATTTCCTAATTGAGAAAAAAAAGTGGAAAATCACATGCTAACCCCACATTTCGTAATATATATAAATAAGAGACATACTTCTATTTTTCTAATTATACAAACAATCGAGAAATGAAAACAGAATGGAGGGAAGACGTGTAGCAAAGTTTTACTCCAAGAACAGGAACTTCATATTGAAGCTGTCCTATCTCGCGTTGCTCGTGTATACAATGCTGAGCAACAACAGGTCCACTGCAGGCAAGACCAAAGAGGTGAAACGGCGGGAGTCGAAATCAAGCAAACTGTATTCAAAGTACTTGACAAAAGAGAGTTTGAAGACTTTGATGCGAAACATATCTTCGAAATCAGTGTATCAGAATTTAGCCCTTGAATTAATCCTTCTTGTAACAAGAGCACTTTTGACGTTGAAAGTGGCATCGTTGGACGGGCTTATCGTATCATCATTGATCAATACACGATATAGAAGCTTTTTCAAGAAGTTGGGCTTCTGGATGCTTCTAGGACTACCTGCGGCTCTTGTGAACTCGTCGTTGACCTTAACGGAGGAGTTGTTATCTAGAAATATTAGAGTCAACCTCACCAAAAACCTTCTCGAAGATTATTTGCCAGAAGACGACAAGAGCACTTTATACAAATTGGTCAACAAACTGCAGATCAACGACCCAAATCAAAGGATAACTTCTGATGTTGAGAGATTTTCCAACTCCTTAGCATCATTACCTTCGCAAATATTGAAACCGGCACTTGATTTATTACTCTGTGCCAATCAACTTTCTTCTAAGGGAAGTAATTCAGCAGAAGGTGTTCTTTTCTTGGGCTTAATAACCCATTTTTCCACCATATTGTTGAAAAACTTCACTCCAAACTTCATCAGATTATCAAGCAAATCTAATGAGCTCGAAAACAAGTTTCACATGACACATTCCAAAATTATCGATAACTCAGAAGAAATAGCCTTGATTAAAGGTCACAAAAGAGAACTTGATATAGTGGATATGAATTACTTTGAGTTGGAAAGCTTTAAAAGGTTGGAATTCAGAAGATTGGCCATTTACGATTTCACAATGAGCTTCATAGTGAAATATTTCTGGGGTGCATCAGGTTTGATATTATGCTCAATTCCTGTTTTCACCGCCAACGATGTAGATAAAGGCTCGATTTCTTCGACCTTCATCACAAACAGAAGATTATTGTTGAGTGCATCTAACTCATTGGGAAGACTTATTCAAAGCAGAAAGAATATTCAAAATCTCATGGGTTATACATCAAAAATTGTCGAATTTCATTCTCATTTACTCGAGTTGAACCAAGAAGAAGAGCTGGAATTGGAAAATAACCCAACTTCAGAGATGAGTTTGTTTTCCTCTTACATGTCCAAGAGTAGTAGCGGACAATCAAGAGAAAACCTGCCATTAATTACCGGTCCTAACGTTTTGTACGGGGATGAGATAACTTTTGACAAAATACCTTTGATAACTCCAATGGGTAATTTACTTGTCGAGGAACTCTCATTCTCTATTAAGCCAGGAGATAATTTGTTGATTATAGGCCCAAATGGGTGCGGTAAATCTTCACTTTTCAGAGTTTTAGGTGGTTTGTGGAAAGTAAATGATCCTGGAAAATTGACAATTCCGTTTTCTAGAAAAGATTTGTTCTACTTACCTCAAAGAGCATTCTTAACCATTGGAACTTTGAAAGAGCAAATCATTTACCCTGACTCTTTGGAAGAGTATCTGCATAATGATAAGAGTGACAGCCATTTGATCGAATTATTGAAAATAGTCAAATTGGATCATTTGATCGTAGAAAATGAGAAGATTATCAAGGGAATATCGCAGGACGACCATTTCCAAATCGAAGAGGTGGGAAACCCACTTAACCTTACACGCAAATGGCCAGAAGTTTTATCAATTGGAGAACAACAGAGATTGGCATTGGCAAGATTATACTATCATCAACCCAAATTTGCCGTTTTAGACGAATGTACATCGTCTATATCTCAAGAGTTGGAACAGGAATGCTACAGGTATGCGATAGAGAAATTAAATATCACGGTGTTATCAGTATGTCACAGAACTACACTTTGGAAATTTCATCAATATCTATTGAAATTTGATGGTCATGGACAAACAAAATTCAACAGATTTGACCCAATACAAAGGTTGAAATACCATGACGAGAAGTTTGATATAGATAAGAAAGTGAAGGAGTTATCGACAATTGAGAAAAGGTTACAAGACTTGAAGAAAATTCAGAAAGATCAGAAAAGATATAATTCTCAAATCATGTTGAAATCACAATAGACAACTTGTTGCTCTATAAAAATGTCAAGTCTATATGATTTTCTTCTATTATTTCGGTCCAGTTCTTGTCATATTTCCAGCTCATTTGCAAAACATCTCTAAGCTTACTACAGATGTAATTACCGATGTTAAACTGACCAGTCAATCTGTTGATAAAGAAATTCCTGCTTTCTTGATCGTTGACTTCCAGCGCTGCTGTGAATATGACAAAGGATGAACAGATCTCCAGATTAGAGCCCACTTCTATCTTGTCCTTCAAGATCTGAACCACCTTCATACAAAAATTCTTGATAACAACCGAGTCCTTTGGCAATAGGAAAACTCTTCTGTAGAGATGTATTAATAGGGCCAATGAGAAGAGTTCATTAGTGGCCTTTAAGACGTCCATGGACTCATCGGGGTCATATAGGTATTTCTCTGAAGAAGATTTGTATACTTGGTTTATCTCTTCACGTATCTTTAAGCCTTGGTTTATAACATATCTTGGTATGTTGTCAGGGTTAGATCCCGTGGTACTAAGTAGTCTGTTCGTTTCACGAATCAAAGGTATCATTTCACTGGCAATTTGCAAAAACCTTACGTCGAACCCCAGGAGCATATCGATCTCACCATCGTTATATGAAGAGTTGAAATCGGTAAAGTTGATATGCTGAGCCTTCTCTCTGTAGTCGAACTTTAAAGTTTGACGTGTAGGTTTCAAAGGAGTTGCCAAAGTACTCAACATATCGATATAATTGAACCAACCAACGAGAAACTGTGATACGTTAGCTTCCTTCACACGTGATTTCGGATCCGATGACACAGTAATTGGCAATCTGTCGATGTAATTGAACTGCTCAGTGGACAGTTCAATGGCCTTTTTGTCAAACTGATTCTTGAGTCCTCTTTTTAGTAAGATCTGTTTAGCGCCCAGGACGTGCATCTTCCAATTGTTTTGAAGAGCTGAGAACATATCAAAAGATCCAATGATAAGTACCAAGGCCAAAGTCAAGTCACTCTTACAGTTCACTTTATCTTCTAGTAATAAGATCAAATCTTTCAAGCATCTTGATAAAAGTTGATCAATCACCTCTCTAGGTTCACGTTGACCCAACATGAGACTCTTATGAGTGATACCAAACGCTACCAAGATGGATAAGATACTTTCGTTGATCATAGCCAATCTGGGTAAGACTACTTTGAAAGGATTCTCCTTGTAAGAGTGTGCTGGTGCCGGTACCAAAGTGTGTGAAGTGACATTTCTATAAAAATGGAAATGTTCCAGGTAGTAAGGCACATTTAACAATAAATCAGGTAATGGCACCAATCCTATAGGAATAGATAGTTTTGGAGACGAACTGGACGATGACGATGACTCGAAATCTTCGGAGATCAATTTGATCTGTTTGTTATACTGATCGAACTCATCTTCTTCGTCCTCAATCTCTTCTTCAGAGTCCACAAGGCTCGTAAGCGGTACTTTCTTATTGAATAGTAATCGAGACAGGAATGGGTCAGTGAACTTGTTCTTCGAGTCTTGATCAAAGGCACGGTCGATTCTCATTAAATCTTCTTGGTACGAGTCGATGTCCAGAAACAAATTATCGATATTTGTAGGGTCCAATTCCTGGTCCTCTGTCAAGGTTTGAGTCATCATAAAATTGGAAGGACTACTGTCACTACCATCAGAGGTAGTAGTGGTGGTGAAGAGATCGTTCAACAAATTGAAGCTCTCAAAATGCATAAAAGTAGATTTATCGCCTGTCACTGACCCTAAAGCATTGGTCAAGGAGTGAATCCCAGGGCTAGGAGCCTCTAAGGTATGTACATGGTGCTCATTATTTGGCCTATGGGATTTCTTTGGTCTTGTCAATGATTGAGATTCCACTCTGCTGATAGATCTCTTCAATGGTACTATAGAAAGTGTCTGAGACTCATCTAGTGGGAAATCTGACAAATTCTTCGAGTAATGTTTAATTGTGTTCCCGAGATCAGCTAGATACTCTGAACTCTTTCTGGACTCTTGCTTCACTTGTATTGGAGAGGCAGCTTTCGGCACTATAGACACTCTGGAGTCAAATTTTGAGGTGACAAAATCGTTGGAAATTTTCATCATCACTTCCTCTTTAGGTTTTTTATATGGTCTTCCACCCCAGGTTAAGGTCATTGAGTAATCACAGAACTTACCTTTCCTCGAACATCTTGTACAGGAAGGCTTCAACTCATCACATTTCATCTTGAGTCTCTTACATTCTCGACATCCGAGTCGACTTCTCGTATGTTTAGGCTTACCTTGAGCCTTTGACATCTCGTTCTCTTGCGTCATAGCTGTAGAGCGATAAAACCTCAATTGTTTCAAATATTTCACTTGGTATCTCTCTCAGATTTAGAAAAAAAAGAGTGCAGGGAAAAGTTGCCTAATCGGGATACTGCAAGCGGTAACCCTAGATCTGTCAAACTTAAGATGAAAACTCAATGATCTGAGTATTGTTAACCACTGGATGCGAATGATCTGTTCCTGGCCAAGCAGAGATTGTCTTTCGGCCTCCTGAAGTGGTGTCCAAGACGTCATAAAGCTCCTCGTTGGAATAATTCTCAACTATGTGGGAATTAGATTTCAAGATTCCCAACTCTTTAACAAGTTTCGATTCTTGATCTTTGGTCAATTCACCACTGTTGATATGTTTCTCAAAATTCTCAATCATGGCTTTCTTCAAGTGAAATACCAATTTCAATCCAAATTCTTTGTCGATTGGAAGGTTTATCGATAAGATTTTGAGTAAGTTTTTGAGTAACTTGATCAATTTGAAGTAATCAGTGTAATCGTTCTTGGTCATCGAGGGAGAGTTCAAGGCGATGAGCACTGCATAGTATAACAAAACATGAATATGAGTGGGGCAAAACCTTATGGACTCCATTATGTCGTTGTCGAAGAGGAAGAGTTGTAAGATGTTCATGGCAGAGGTTGTTGCGATTTTCGAAGAAATGATCGGATCTGTCTCTGTGATGTATAGTTCTTCATCTTCATCATCATCATCGTTATCTTCATCGCTGTCGTCCGGTAACTCCTTCAACCTGTTGTTGATTGGCAGAGAAATTTCATCAATATTTTTCCAGGGCAGAAGAATCTCGTTGGATCCCATGAGATTCCTGATGAAACTGGAGTTGATATGCATTTTTGCAAAATTGTAGTATATCAAGGTACTCTTCGAGGACCAGGCATTGGTATCGAACCCTGTAATTGATCCAAATAGCACTGTCCAATGCACCATCCATCTGTCTAGATCCATATTTGTTCTAAATGGTATGCCAAAATTACTTGGATTAAGAACGTCCCATGAATTCCCTTGAAATACATCATTGACAATGGTATTGTACTCAATTTGAGAGATCAATCGCACGTCTTGGTATAAAGAGCTCGATCTCTCTTGTAATAGTTTTCTCTTGATTTTCTGGACTGAAAAGTCTTGTTTCGTGATAATAGGTTCTCTATTATATGCCAAAGCCTGTTGTCCGTCTAGTGTGTAAAGTAGATACCACAATTTGATCTTGTCTGAGCTCGGTATCTGAGATTCAGTATTGAGGTTAAGACCAGAGTTTTTCGCCAATTGTACCGCCATCCCAGTGAAATTTCTGTTCAACCAGAAACCTATGAGACACATGCTCAAGATAGTGTTGAAAGCGTCAAAATCATCTCTAGGCTCGTGTCGAAGGAGCAATTCAAAGATCCTGCGATCAAATAGTGTTTTCAAAGTGGTCGTGTATGAGTTCAATTTCAAATGGTGTATCGAACCGATGTAACACACTGTAATGGCTAGCACTGAGTTCGACTCGTAGAGGTCTTTAATTTTCACCGTTTTCAACAACATGAAGCCAAACAATTGCGACAGTAGATGTACATTGAAGTAATCGAACAATTCCAGGCACTCTTCTAGAGTGATAATGTCCATTAAAGAGTCCAGTTTCGATCTCTTCACCGTCTCATGATCTTCATCTTCTCTGGGCCTTTTCTTATCCACTTCAGCCCCCAATTTCTTCACTGTGACACCAGGTTCCCTTGTGTTCTTATAACTGGACACCTTGTACTCGTAATAACACTCCAAATTGTTCTTCACACACCTCCCACATGGGTTCTTATAATCTCCATCGCTACCATCACACTTGACTTTGGACTTTCTACACTGAGAACACAGTTTCAACCGACGTTCCTTGGGTTCAGCAGCAGGTTCCGCCCGTTGTGTCCGCCTGGGCTCCTTCAGTACCGCCCAAGTGGTCACCAACCCACCAGGAATGTTCTTCCCAGCCATTTATCTAGTCACCTCTCTTTTATAGTAGTAGTGTGAGATGATATAAAAGGAAATCGAGGGCGCTTTTTTTCCACACATTTATTTAAACACCCCAAACCAGATGGAGTTCGAGCTAACTCTCACCTTAACACAGGGCCAATCGGGCCATCTCCGGGAGTTTCTCTATGGGATTATCAACACGATATTCTTCAACAGGGTGTTCAGCCAGATCGTCCCTTCCAGTGACCAATTCTTGAACCAGGTCGAGTACCCAGTGGTGGAAGATGACCCCCAATTGACATCGTTGGTGAACGAGAAGTTGGACTTGATCGTGTCCTCTGTACCTTCGATCTCCAATTCACGACTCTCTTCATCAACTTCAAGCTACAATTTGGACTCTGGAGACCCAAACACTCAACATTTCAAGACATCCTCCAACATAAAGATCAAGTTCTACCAGAACAAGTCCACCGACGACAACGACACCGAGACCCTCCACAATTGCTGGGAAATTTGGAACATCAAGGTGATCATTATCCAACTGCCCAAACAACAACAACCGTTATCATCTCAGTCCACTGGTGGAGTGATGATCAACACCTCTACTGCTAAACTGAACAAGATGGATCAAGATGAGTACAATAAACTTGTAGAGATGTTCGAGAACAACTTGTTTAACATCATCGATATCATAGACTTAAACAAGTACCATATACCACCTATCACCTCTTTTGAAGGGTTCCCGTACCTGATAGAGGTGTCCAACGATGACTTGGATGTCAGAAACAGTTCCAATGAGTCCAACACCACTAATATCAAGTTCAACAGACTGGGACCAAGCAATTATTATGTCCAGGGAGAGGAGATCTTGAAGAGTGGCTTTAAATTTATCAAGAAAATGTTAAGTGACTAATATCAGGGTGTTAACTTATATATAACAGTAATCATTACTTGCAAGTACAAGTTGTGCGACTGAGATGAGAGGAGAGAGAGAGAGAGAGATCTATCTGCTTAGCGAGATAACCTACTAACTTCATGCTGAAGGTGAACAAGTTCAAGGGCTCATGCTACTGAACTATCTTTACCTACTTACAGCTCCATAGTGTATCGAATATTAACTATAAGTCGAACTAAGCTTTCAACTCAGACAGAACTAACATCACAGGAAGCTAGCTGGTCACAGTCTGATCAAATAGTAGTGTTAATATATATTACTATAAACAAGGGGTTGACTTCCTCGAAAGTCTCAAATTATTTACTCGATGATTCTAGTGATCAAACCAGTACCAACGGTCTTACCACCTTCTCTGATGTTGAAACGTTGACCAACTTCCAAAGGAGTTGGGTGCAAAAGGCTACATTGCATTTCAACGTTGTCACCTGGCAAGACTTGCTGAGAGTGGTCAGCACCTTCTGGGAAGGTCAAGATGACGGTTTCATCGGCGGTTCTGATGAACATTTGAGGTCTGTAGTTCTCACCGAATGGAGAGTGTCTACCACCTTCCTCTTTGGTCAAGATGTACAAGGATGACAAGAACTTGGTGTGAGCCTTGACGGAACCTGGTTTACACAAGATCATACCTCTCTTGACATCGTCTCTCTTGATACCTCTCAACAAGATACCGTTGTTGTCACCAGCCATGGCTTGGTCCAACTCTTTCTTGAACATTTCGATACCGGTGACGGTGGTCTTGATTGGGGTGGTGTTGAAACCAACGATTTCAACTTCTTCACCTTTCTTCAAAGAACCACGTTCGACTCTACCGGTGACAACGGTACCTCTACCGGAGATGGAGAAAGAATCTTCAATTGGCATCAAGAATGGTTTTTCCAAATCTCTCTCTGGAGTTGGGATATGTTCGTCAACAGCGTCCAACAATTTCATGATGGCTTCGGAACCAATCTCTGGTCTCTTACCTTCTAAAGCACATAAAGCGGAACCCATGATAACTGGAGTGTTATCACCGTCGAAACCGTAAGAAGACAACAATTCTCTCATCTCCATTTCAACCAACTCCAACATCTCTTCGTCATCGATGGTGTCAACTTTGTTGACAAAGACAACCAAGTTTTGAACACCAACCTGTCTGGCCAACAACAAATGCTCTCTGGTTTGAGGCATTTGACCGTCAGAGGCAGCAACAACGATGATGGCACCGTCCATTTGGGCGGCACCGGTAATCATGTTCTTGATGTAATCGGCGTGACCTGGACAGTCAACGTGCGAGTAATGTCTCTTATCGGTTTCGTATTCAACGTGAGCAGTGGAGATGGTGATACCTCTGGCTCTTTCTTCTGGAGCTCTGTCAATAGCACCGTAGTCCAAGAAGTTGGCACCACCTTTCTCGGCCAAAACTTTGGTGATGGCAGCGGTCAAAGTGGTCTTACCGTGATCGACATGACCAATGGTACCGATGTTGACGTGAGGTTTGGAACGGTCGAAAGAGGCAGCAGTTCTCAAAAATGTGGAAGAGACTGGGACTTGTTTGGCAGAAACACGCAATACGTTTCTGAAACCAGCGCTCAACGCCTTGGTGGAGACGAAGGCGTTACCAATAGACTTTGTGGAAAACATCTCTGGATCAAGTTAATTTCCTCCAATCGTTGGAGCTCGACTGAGTGGAAAATTTTTATAAACCCTTTGGTTACGTAGCACTTACTCTTGATTTCCTCAAACGGAAATTTAGCTGGATTACCTGATTTGGTTCTCTTAGGGGGGTGGATCTGGTTGAATTTAGCAGACGAATTGGATCATCAAGAGCTCATTGGAGTCTCATTTTGGACGCTGAAAGTATCAGTTGGATGATTTGGAAGGTATTGAGCGAGAAAGTATTTGAATTATAGCCTTTATTGACTGAATTTGCTGGGGTCACCCCTTAAACTGTGACCTGAAGGTGTACCTCTGTGAACAGCTACAATTAATCGCAAGCATTTTCGTTAATGAAGCTGTTGATCGAGTTCAACCTCGAAACTTTCATCTTATAATGTCCTTTGATATATAATTCAAGCAGCTGATCTTGATAATAAATTAGTTGAATAATTAATTGATTCGATAAGTGGATTTATTCTGGTTTAAATATTCTTTTTTCCTTAGAATTTTTGAAAAATTCAATAGATAAGAGTATCATAAGAGATCAGAGGAGTAGGTACAGTTGGAAAAGAGAGTATAAAAGCTTGCCTGAAAATCTCTTGACAGACCATCAGAATATCCAGATTCCATTAAGCAGATAGAAGCTCTTTGGCTCACCGCCTGTACACTGCAAGATCTACTAGATCTACCTATTATCGATCAAAAGCTCGAGGAACTCATTTGAAGCTCACCATCGTGTTAACTCAAGGATAAACCTCCGTTCAAGAACAACATAGTACCATCAGTGATCAACGAAAGATCATTCAAGATAATTGCAACTGAATTGAAGCTCAATTGAAGTTACTAAGCTAATAACACTCTTACTGTGCTGATCAAAGGTTAACTAAAGCTTTCTTTGTTCAAACAACATCTACTCACACAAAGAAGAATATAACAGCGTGAGAGCATAACAAAAAAAGTTAACTAGATAACCCACATAGATGCCTGCTTTGATACACGAGAACGGTACAGTAGTACCTCAGATACCCACTAGAGTGATACACTCACAGGCCATATTTGGTCAATCTCAAAACCTACCATTAGATCATGTTAGTGTCTCTTTAGAGTTATACAAACGTTTGTTTCTGGACAATGACACTATAACTCCTAAACACGCTTCTATAAAGATATTGGGTGAGACCAAGACCAAGTTTCAAGTGTTTCTGATAGATTTGAATCACAATTTGACAGGTTCAGTAGTGGAGTTCATCAACATGACCAGTTTGATCAAATATAAGAATCAAATCACTTTAGATTCTTGTTTGATCGTTGGTGTGCCTGAACCATTACGATTATCACACTTGATTCTTTCATTTCCACCAGAGATGTATGATCTTGTCATCCAAGTGCCTAAAAGTAATCTTTATGGTGTCTTGACTGGAGATTCTGACAAGAAATTGTTCAGACAAGGTGATATCGTGAGGAATTTGAACGGGTTTGTGGTGCAATGTGAGCCATTTGATCAGGGTTATATCGACCCAGATACAAAGATCACTATCACTAAATCACAAAAAGCTAAGGCATCACCAAGACCATTCGAGGTCACCAATGATGATATATTATCTAACATCGAATTCAACTTCAAAGAGAAACTTGCTTTCGACGAGGAGTTTAAATCCTCGGTTGAATTCAAAGTCAAGACTTTACAAAACCAGAACCATATCTGTTCTCCAGCTCCATTAGCTAAAGACGATAATGAGATATTTGCTTTTGCGAAAATCAACGAGTTGAGCAAAATAGGCTGTTTTAGCGGTGATTTGGTTGAAATCGTGCTTGAAAATGGGTCATCAAGATGTGTCAAGATATTTGGGTTCAAAGAACCTAATGATTACGAAGTAAGCACGATATACATCTCACCTATACTTCTGATCAACTTGAATCAACCCAACACTATCAAGATACAACTGTCATCACTGGCCATTCCAACTGCTAAAAGTGTGACAATCGCCAGAGTCTCATCACCTATAACCTTGAACAGAACGTATCAGCATTTGTTTTTATCCAATCTCAAGACTCATTTCGAGAAAGCCAACAGAGTCATCCATAAAGGACAAATCATTCCTATCCCTATCGACACTATTCTTGCAACCAGTTTATCGAGCATTGAAAACGGCATCTCAGAGATCATTCCAGAAGGTAATTGTGATCTGATTGCTTGGTTTAAAGTTACAGATATAGATGATGGCACCGATACGGACTCGCAGTATTTAATCGACTCCTCAGTGACCAAGATGACTCAATCAGGTACAGTAACAGAGTCACCACCTGATAACTCTCTTGAGTACTATGAGTATTTGGGTATCAACCGTTTTTTCAAATTCAATACCGACACTGGATGCTTTAAGTATGCAGAAACATTCAGGAAATTGATCCAGACAAGTCAGGGAAGAAATTTAAAGACTTCAATTCTATTGCATAGCCAGGCTAGAGGTATTGGAAAGTCTTCATTACTGTCCTATATGGCCATTGAATCTGGTATCCAATTTGTAGAATTGAACTGCTTTGAAGTGCTAGTTCCTGGCTCCGATATGAAAACTATAGGTACCATCAGAGGTAAATTGGATAGAATTGTCTCAAGTTGCAACTCACCAATGATTTTGTTCAAGCACATCGAAGCTTTAGTGGCTCAAAAAGATCAACAAAGGTCCAACAAACCAGAGACATTGATTTTGAAAATAGCAGAGTTGATAGATGAGTACTTGGACCAAGGTGCTATCATTATAGCCTCGACAAATGACATTGACAATTTATCCGATAAAGTGAGAAACAAGTTCAAGTTCGAAGTCGAATTAACAGTTCCAAGTCAGTCCGAGAGATTGGAGATCTTCAAGTTTTATCTCCAAGATTTAAAAGATTCAAACTACCAGTACACTATGAGACAAGACGTGTCATTGAACTCACTTGCTTTACAGAGTGCTGGTTTAACTCCAAAAGATATTGTCTCTATCATCAACTCGGCCAAAAACTTTTCACTAGAAGATTTAGAAGACTCAGCAGAAGAGCACTCCATTCCATTGAGACACATGTATTATATGAATGGAGGCTCTATAAGTTTAACCCCGGATTGTTTTGAAAGAGCCATCAACGATGCAAGAAACAAGTTCAGTGACTCTATAGGAGCGCCCAAGATTCCTAACGTGAAATGGGAAGACGTTGGTGGGTTAGATCTAGTCAAAGATGAGATCTTAGATACCATCGAGATGCCTTTGAAGCATCCAACACTTTTCTCCAATGGGTTGAAGAAGAGATCTGGTATTTTATTCTATGGGCCACCAGGTACAGGTAAAACTCTTTTGGCTAAGGCTATCGCTACCAACTTTTCTTTGAATTTCTTCAGCGTCAAAGGTCCAGAATTGTTAAACATGTACATCGGTGAGTCCGAGGCCAATGTTCGTAAGGTTTTCCAAAAAGCAAGAGATTCGAAACCATGTGTTGTGTTTTTCGATGAATTGGATAGTGTTGCTCCTAAAAGAGGTAATCAAGGTGATAGTGGTGGTGTAATGGACAGAATTGTCTCACAACTTTTGGCTGAATTAGATGGGATGAGTTCCAGTGGAGGTGATGGGGTTTTCGTAGTTGGTGCTACCAATCGTCCCGATTTATTGGACGATGCATTACTCAGACCTGGAAGGTTCGATAAGATGTTGTATCTCGGTATCAGTGACACCGATGAGAAACAGTATAAGATTTTGCAGGCATTGACCAGAAAGTTCAACTTGGATCCAGATTTGGATTTGATGAAGATCGCCCAAAGTTGTCCCTTCAACTTCACAGGTGCAGATTTCTATGCTCTTTGTTCGGACTCGATCTTGAATTCGATGATCAGGTTATCTGGTGAGATCGATGATAGAATTAATAAGTTGAACAAAGAACTAGGCCATGAAATTAACACCAGAATATTTTTCGAGAAGTATTCAACACCTGAGGACACCAATGTTGTTGTCAACGAAGCTGATTTCATAAAAGCGCTTGACGCATTATCACCTTCTGTTTCACAAGAAGAATTGAATCATTACTTGAACATCAAGAAACTTTTCACCAAGTCATAATAAGAGTCATTAAATAAAAAATTTACATGGTTGAGTAGATTACTTCTCCGACGTTTGAGAGATGTTTGCATTTGCAAAAGTTGTAGTCAAATCATCTAGACTCATCTTGGAATTCAACGTTGGATTGGATAAAATTTCACTGTCTCCATTGAAAGCAACAGAGTTCTTTTCCAACAACTGGTTGCATTTGTTTAGTTTGTCTTCGAGGTTCCGTAAGTTGAATTTGAGCTCGTTGATTTCAATTTCCTTTGGGTCGACAACAGACTTCAAATCCTCTATCTGTTTGAGTAGCTGCTGGTTTGTCAAGTTCAAATTTTTGATCTCCAACTTATTCTCGTCGTTACTACTTTTCAATGCTTTGTTCTTCGAAATTAAAATATTCTCGTAGTTGATCCGATCGTTTTTAAACCTCCGGTGTTCTTCTTTAAGTTGTTCGAAGCTTTTGTGTAATTGTTGATTTTGATAATTTGCATTCTTCGAGTTCGATATCCAATTCTCCAGAAGATTTTCATTTTTAATTGCATTCTGATACATCTCTAGGACGTCTTTCAACTTCTTCTCATTCAAGTCTTTAAGATAGATGTTGAAGTTCAAGTCATTTCTCAACAACAACAACTCTCTCCTGTAGAATTCGATGTTTGCAGGGTTGTTTTCACTGTTATAGCTTTCGAAGCTTGTCCTTGAATGTTCTTCGCTCGAGTCGTATGAAGTGAAACTGTTTCTAGTGGTATATAACTGTTTGTGAGTCTCCATCAATTGTGTCAACTCTGAAGGAGTTACTTTGGAATCCTTTTCAGAGGTGGGTTGGATCACGTACTCGAGACACATACTGGCGATATCTTTAGAAGAACCTGTCTGTTTCCACCGTAATGTATCTTTCAATTCTTCATCTGGTGAGTTGAACTGGGTGAAGTTCGGATGTAACTTGCAGTTGGATAAGATACGGAGAGAGATGGACTTCACTTCAAAGAAATCGTACCTCGGGTCTGATAAGAGACTGTTCAACTGGCTCAGTGGTAGTTGTTTCAAATACTGATTCGGGTTCTTGAAAAAACTTAATAAGCTCAATGGATACAATCCGTAGACGAAGTAGAGTAATTTGGAGTAATTGATCTCGATGAGCTCTTCATTTGGTAAGTTGTTCAACTTATCCCATTGTGATTCCATAGGATTGGAGATCTCTACCCTCGGAGTAGCATCTTCATCTGCGTCTAGTGTTAGAGTCACTAATCTTGTATAGATACCTAGGATTCTATTCAAATGAGAAGGTAGATTCTCACAGATCCCTGGTAATATCAAGGTCAAACAACTGGTTGCCAAATTGAGCTCCACTGTTGACTCATCAAAGCATAGACAGTTGAGTAAGTTCTCAAACAATTTGGTCCCTTCGAGATAAAGGTAATCGATGACTTGACATCTTAAAAGCACAGAGTTCAAAATATCAAGTGATTTCAATCTAGATTCCTTGTGAAGCACCAAGTCACCTAATTTGTTGAAAAATTTCACACTACTTGAATGATCAATTACATCTATGATCAACGACTCGCAGTTGGATCGTATAAATCTCATCCGTTCCTCGTATATCTGAGTAGACTCATCTTCTTGTATCACCCCTAAGACGCTGTTCTTGCCCACAAAAATGTCTAGCAAATGTGTCAACACAATATCGTCTTGGTCTTTATATGCAACCAACCCTACCACGAATTCCCTTGATAATTGGCACAACTTCAAGTCGAAACCAGCACTATCAACACAACACTTGATAGCTCGTTTTACAAAGACACTAAGACTATCATTTCGAAGCAACAGAGCTGTGAAGCGTATCAAAAACTGCACAAACACTATCTCTTTCTCCAAGTTGTTCTCCTTGATCAAACAGTTCTCATATACAAGATACAACTCGTTCACCAGACTAGGTCCTATCACTTCATCATCATTGGTCTCTATAGCTGTAAGCACCCGCTTCTTCAGCTCCTGATCATTTTTTATGAAGAACGCTGTCAAATCTTCACTTTTCATCTTTCTATTGGGGGTTATCAGATATTTATATATTTTCTATAAATGATTTTTTTTTTTCACTTTGACTAGTCAAACAAAACTCTCCATACATAAGGTATGAAGAACAGTTTACTAGATTTGGTCCAGAATTTGGACAGTTTTAGCAAGACAGATTCGATTTACAGTTTTGTGTCACACGATGGAATTGAGATCGGATACATGCTTCCGATGGTGGCTTTGGAGTTTGTGAACCATCCAGAGCTGGTGACAGTGGATACAGATTTGAAGCTGGTCACGATGAGATCGGATCTAGATCAGTTTGACAGACGTAATGAAGTGTTTGCATCGGTGCTGCTGAAATGGAGACTGGAATCGAAATTCGAGGTGTTGAAAGGTTGGAGAAACGAGCTTTATACAGTGTACAATCCTACCCACGTACCATATATGCTCATCGAGAGAGCCTTTTCCTCATTACTAGGAGTAATCACCTATGGTGTCCATATCAATGGGTACATTCCACCTCAATTGAGTGAAGATGGCCAATTGAGATTGTGGGTACCGAGAAGATCGTATAAAAAACCCACCTGTCCTGGAGAATTGGACAACACTGTAGCAGGCGGACTTGGGTACCCGTATGAGAAGTACGAAACTTGTATCAAAGAATGTGGAGAAGAAGCCGGCTTGGATGAAGAATACACTAAGAGAAATTTGAAGAGTTGTGGCGTAATGACGTATATATATCAAAAATCACACGATTTGGAGCAAGAAACTGCTTTGATCCAGCCTGAAGCTGAGTTTATATATGATTTGACCTTCGATAACGAAACGGTACCCAAACCCGTTGATGGAGAGGTTCACGAATTTTATTTGATGACGATGGACGAAGTGTTGGAGAAGCTACATCTGGGTGAGTTCAAATACAACTGTTCTGGTGTTATAATAGATTTCTTGGTGAGACATGGACACTTAGACAACGAGGTGGATCTCTTGGAAATTCAAGCGAAAACTCATAGAGCTTTACCTTTCCCAACCATTTAGATCAGAGCCTTTACATGATATCACTTAAGAATCAATGTCTGCTTATCGCAGTTTATATTAAAGTTTTTATTTGGCAAAATGTAATTGTATCTCGAACCATTGTCTTGCCTGGACTTCAGGTACTGTTAAAGATTGGTTACCGTAGGTGATTGGTGCAAAGAACTTGAAGTTCCAGATGATCAAACTCAAGAGAAGTACCGTGGCACTCATCAACAAGAAATAGTTGATCGTATTCAACTCTTTTTTCTCCGAGTCTTCTTTGAATTCTTCACTTCTACCATCGGTGAAGTAGAACTCCAACATGGCACCTGCAAACAAAGCAGCAATCAAATGGGCTGGCAAGTAGTGATGTAAAAACTTCTGTCTGGCCATCAAGAAGAATGGGAGATAGTGTATACTCCAACCGATGAAGAAGAATCCCAAAGAATGGTACAATCTAGATCTGGCTCTGTCATTCAAGATGTTGAGGTTTCTTCTTCTAGTCAATTGGTCGGCAAGAACGATACCGATGTAAGACAACAAGAATGCAACTTCGATACACCAGCCGATGATGTTACCGATGAAATAGATCTGCTTTTTTTCAGCATCTTTGGTCCAGAAAGAAACACCTCTCAACGACAAAGGCCAGGAACCAGGTTGAGATGCAAATGGATGCTCTGAACTCAATTTGTTGTTATGTTCGAACATCAACCCTTGTAATTCGTACCATTTCTTCAAGAATGGGATATTCTGGATTTGTTTAGGAATGTACTGCTTTCTAGCATCTGATAAACCGATGATGGTATCAAAAGTCCAAATGTTGTCACTGTTCTGAATGTTTTTAGCACCGTTGACTTCTTGTTGACCGAAACCCCATTCTGGAAGGACCACATCGTTGTGAGTCCACATGGCTACCACAGTAGGAACATGGATAACTTTTATCAAAGAAGCCTTAGTCTTCAAGATCGAATTTTTCTTCTTGTCGAAAGGATCGAGTCTGAAAAGAGTGTTGTTGAACTGGTCACCTTCAGCTTGTTCAGGGTCGATGACGGTAAATTCTTCGTTAGTTGGGTAGAATGGAGATGCAACATCATGGGTCATCAAGAACCCTCCGGTGACCATATGTTTCAATCTAATGGTATCACCTTGCAAAACAGCATGTCCGAGTTCCTTACCAGCTTCGAAAGGTTCCAGGGGTAAGATTTGCCAGTGGTTAGCGTCGTCGTCTCCAATATAACCAGTGACTTGTTGACCTTGAGAAGAAACTCTACCATCTTCGTAACGCAATGGGTAGTGGTGATTATGGGAGTGTAAAAATGCTCCGGTGTCCTTGTGCTTGATGGTCAAGATATCGAAATAGTTGACGTCCTTAGCCTCTCTGGCCAATGGAGAATCACCCAAAGTAGTTTGGAACTCTGGACTCATAAAAGCGTCACCTGGACCGGATTTGGTCAAAATGGCAAAATGGATGTAGAACCAGGAGAGGTAGATGATAAAAGGGATAACGATCAAGCAGATCAATCTTGCAAAAAAATGGTTAGAGATCTGTTTCATGGATAAACCTTTTTCAATGTCCATAAGGTTCCACAAGTCGATGAGAACGGCACAGCCAATGGTGAAAAAGGTAAAGACACCGACGTATTTGGTGGAGATGACACATGAAAGTGAGACACCTGTGAAGAGCAACCATTTCCACCAGTTGATAGAAAATGGAGCCTTTCTCTGTTTGGTGAATCTCACGTAACAGTACAAAGAAGCAGCTACAGAGATGATCAAAGTGGCATCCAACAAGATCAACCTCGTCTCACAGATGTGCAGGTTGTCGAACAAGACAAGACAAGCTGCAAATGTACAAGCAGGGATACTGTAACCACACTCTTTCAAAGTGTTAAACATCAAAGGTACTGTCAAAGTACCCAAGACAGCACTGAGGGCCCTCAATGGGATATAGGGGATGTTATTGGCGATATAACTGTCTCCAATGTTGTCGAACTTGAATTTACCGTTGAAACCGATCAAGTACCCAACAGCTGCTATTAACAATTTGGCAAATGGAGGATGGAGATCAAAGAAATATGTTCTCTCGATATAGTAGGCAGCAAATTTACCAAAATGCACTTCATCGAAGACAACCTCGTTAGGGTATGAGATTGAGTAGTATCTGGTAGCAAAGGCTAACAGTGTCAAGACAATGTTGATCAACTTGTAGTATTTATTGACATCTTGCTTGATGAATGAGTTGGCCTGCACTTTCTCTTCAAGGACCACTTTTTGGGTGCTCTTACCTTTCTTCTTGGCTCCAGTGACAGCCATTGTACCTCTGGTGAATCAGTTTATACCTGTAACAATTGATAGGTAAGAATTGATGGAGCTGGATCAAAGTGTGATGCTAATTGATTTGTTGTTCAAATATTCAAATGTTTTTTTTTTCACACCCCCCTGAAAAACTTCAATTAGCTCAAATATTTCATTTAGCAAATTACAACTCTTTCAAAATTAGAGAAATTGAAAATATCAACAAGTTGACAAGGGTATACAAGGGCTGTCAGAAAACAGGCACTTCTCAGACGGAAAAAAAAAACAGTCAAGACACTTAGAGGACTCAGAGGCGAGAAAGCATCGAGATATAAAGCTGAGACGCGACAGTATTGAGGTATAGTAATGTACGCGTTAAGAAGAGTTAAAGCTCCATTGAGGGCGAGCGTTGGTAGAAGATGGTATGCTGATTGGAATACTATGGCTGAGGCGTTTGTCGAGCCAGTGGCGCTGAAACTGGTAGCACTGAAACCTGTAGCTCTGAAGACTGTCACCAAGATCGGTGAAGAGAAACCAAAGAAACTGAACGAAGCCGCCACATCACTTTCACTGGCTCTTGGTGGTGTCACGTTGAATGACGTTCCTCCAATGACTCCAGATTTCAAACTGATCAACTGGTCAGAGTCTTTCCATGGCTTGGGACTCAGTCCTTTCGATGACAAGATCCAAAAGATCTTGCTGGAACCTCTTGACGCTGAAGATATCGAGATCACTCCAGATGGACTTCTTTACTTACCTGAAATCAAGTACCGTCGTGTATTGAACAGATCTTTCGGTGCTGGTGGTTGGGGACTCGCTCCAAGATCCGAGACCGTGGTGAACAAGACCGGATTTGGAGGTACTTTGACCAGAGAATACGCCTTGATCTGTCAAGGTAGATTGATCGGTATAGCAAGAGGTGAACAGGATTTCTTCAGTGACAAGGGAATCCCAACGGCCAGTGAAGGTTGTAAATCAAATGCCTTGATGAGGTGTTGTAAGGATTTGGGTATCGCTTCAGAATTATGGGACCCTAAATTCATAAGGACGTTCAAGAAGAAATACTGTGAAGAAGTGTTTGTTGAACATATTGTTAACAAGAAGAAGAAGAAGATTTGGAAGAGAAAAGACGGGTTTGTCGAGTACCCTTTCAAGAAGACATGATGTGTTGATGATGAGTACCATACAAGCACACACAGAAAATAACTAAAGATGCTTATAACTTTTGTGTCAGAGTGCATCTACTTGTGAATAAAATAAACCAGATATTCTATTATAAACCGGACATGGGCAATTTCATATGTTCATGGTCATGATAATGATATCACAACTTTCTGCCTAAACTCCCATAACTTTTACGTTTCCTCACTGTTCTATTCACAGGGGTTTCATTTAAAACTGGCATTGAAACAGATCTGTGATACTTTTGACGGTTATCAATGGTTGATCTGATCCGTGAAATGGTATCCGCGACACCAGATTTCAATTCTTCAAGATTTCCAACTTGATCTACGAACATGAACAATATCGCACTGAGTGTACTCCCTTTGTACTTCTCCTTCACTGAAACATTCAATTCAAGTAATCTGAATTTGATACTCTTGAAAATTGATAAATTGCTCAAGAATGGGTAACCTTGAATTTTACTGACACAAGTGATGTGAGTGTCAAGAGCGAAAGCCATGTAAAAATCAGCCAATTGTAGACAATTCAACCTCACACGTCTCTCCTTATTTGATATTTCAAAACTAGACAAGACAACCCCATCTACAAGTATTTTTGATCCTTGAAATTTGGGTAAGTATAACCATAACTTGAAAAGCCCTAGACCAACATGACTCAATGGTAGGACATCAATTACATGCCGTATCAAGGGCAAATTAATCAAGAATTGCAAGATGGCTATACATAACCAGTATCTGATCCATGGTATGAGCAACTTCGAGACCAAATTATCGTAATTGGCTCCCTCTTCTTTCGAACTCTCAAGGTAGAACTGTAACGCCTGTAGAGTTAAGAAAAGAGGAACTACAAAAGTTAAAACAAAGCTAATTATCAGTATTTGAATCTATTAGACGCCTGCCATTTCTACTTACAACAGAACAGATATTAGCATCTCTATGCTGGCGACTCCATCAAAATTTTTTACAACTGGTGTGATAAATACAAATTAGTTTTTAATATACTGGAGTTTTTATTTTTCATCACCGAAGTGAAAAACTATTTGAAAAAGTTGAGAACAAACGCTATAACTAAATTATTGAAATTTACAAACCATTGTTAGCTCTTCTTCTGTCACGTTCTTCAGCAATGGTCAATTTGATACCCTTACCCTTTGGCAATGAGATGTATGGTTTACCAGCTTCACCAATGATGAAAACGTTGGTCAATCTGGTGACGAAGGTGTTGTCTAAAGTATCTTTGATGTGAACCAAGTCGAAACCACCCTCGTGTCTTTCACGGTGAACAATAACACCAACTCTTCCCAAGTTACGACCACCAGTAACCATGACCAATTTACCGGTGTCGAACTTGATGTAGTCGCTAACTTTACCGGAGGCCAAGTCAATTTTAACGGTGTCGTTAACCTTGATGTTTGGGTCTGGGTATCTGATGGTTCTACCGTCGTGGGTGACGATGTAAGGAATACCTTTCTTACCCAATTGAACTTTCTTAACCTTACCCAACTTGTATGAAGCTTCTTCAGCGGTGATTCTGTGGACGGCGAATCTACCCTTGATGTCGTAGACCAATCTGAAGTTTTCGTTGGTGGCTTCCAAGGTGATGACATCCATGAAACCAGCTGGGAAAGTGGTGTCAGTTCTGACCTTACCGTCAACTTTGACGTGTCTTTGCATCAAGATGGCCTTGACTTCACGACCGTTCAAAGCGTACTTAAGACGGTTTCTCAAGAAAACGACCAATGGCAAGGACTCACGCAACTTGTGTGGACCAGCGGATGGTCTTGGTGCATAAGTACCTGACAATTTGTCAAGCATCCAGTGGGATGGAGCTGCGAGACGTTTGAGATGCTTCTTTCTGTATTAAGGGTTAGTAAATCTGTATGGGTTTGATTAAAGTTATGGATAGTTGAAAGGCACTGGATTCTCTATTCAAACGCTGATCGTACAACTCTGATGAACTAAATGTGTTGATGTTGATTCGATAACTTTATGACGGTTTAAAATAGCTTGATCCTATTAAAGCTCTGATGAAAATTTCATGAATGAGAATGTTGATAATAACGATGATAATCCATGATCATATGATAAACTTCATGATTCTAATGATATCCTCTCATCCAGTGACCTCCATTAATCCTTTGTCCATGGGTACATACGGTCCTCTAGCCATTTTCAATTACTTTCTATATGGATATATTCTAATAGAAAACTGAACTGGTAAAAAAAAATTGTTATATTGAAAAAATCTTTCTTCACACCAAAAAGTTTTTCTGAGTTGAAAATCTGCCATTTTGTTCTCCATTTACACGACCTCGTGCAAATAATGTTTGTTCTGCTATTTTTTGGTGCGGGCAAGACGATGCAAATTGAGCTGCGCACGACTGAGTGTCATATCTTGTGACTATTGATTAGGGTCCGAAGCCCTGCGCAGATAACTCTTTACACCATTACTATATCGAGGATGAAATAAGATGTTATAAAGAAGAAAGGCTAAGGTGGTATTAAAGATAAATGATTAGCCATTTAATAGACAATAAGCTGGGAATTGAATTGTGATACATCTTTAAGAGCTTTAAATTGGACTTATAAAGTTGCTGATAGCTAATTAATTCAAGTTTCATGGACTGAAGTGATGTTGTGAGTTAGGGGTAACATGATAGTAGTGAATGGGTTGAGTTACACAGAGTCAGCACCCGAGAAAGCCAAAAGAAAGAGCTCTAAAGCCAGACATAGCACTTCAATACTGAATAAAGCTAGTAAAGTTACTACCTCAAATTATACGTCAGAGAACAAAGATTTCAGGCCAGTACAAATTATTCAATGATATCATAAAAAGATAAGAAAAGGGGTTACTTCGGATTTAAATATGAAAATTAAAATGTGGAGAAATGAAATGATTTTAATCAAACTGAATAAATTAAACAATTGGTGTGGAACAATTCACATTAGAAAGAGGTCTTTCTCTTTTTGGAGCTGGAAAGCAAATCAGTTATTGATCGCTTCTTTGGTGACTCTGATTTCCTTGACTTGTATTGGTACTGTTGTTTCTTTGTTGGTGTATCATTCGAATTGTTATTCACTAAAGTGTCTTTGGATTCTTGTTTGATCTTTCGCTCTTCATACTTCATGTTTTGCTCCTCCCGCTTCACCTGATCTTCCTCTTTTATGTCATCTTCGTGTTTCACTACTTCCTGTTTTATCTGATCTTCTTGCTCTAGATACTTCTCCAGATGATTCTGTTCTTGTTTCATACTGGAACCCTTCACAAAATTCATGATACCAGCTTGAGTATCTTTGAAAGGTTTGATCAAGGAGGAACCTGAGCTAGTGAATTTATTCACCTCTTTTCCCACTTCATACCATTCCAAATCATCATTTTCATAACCACGCAAACAAACCGCCAATTGATCATTCCAGTTTTCAAGGTTCGGGTCTAGCCATGTATCAAACTCTTTTGTACCTGGAATCAACACAATTGGCATTCTTTCGTGAAGCCATTTCAACTGTTTGGGTGCTGGTCCTGTCACTATAGTGAAAGAATGCACAACCTCATCAGAGTCTTCATATTTGACACTGTCTCTTAGTCCAGCTAAGTACATCAATTTGTCGTCTTTCCTCTTGATATAATATGGTATCTTGTCGACTTTGCTACCACTTTTCCCCACAGGCTTGTGTAACCATTCGAAATATCCCTGCATTGGCACTACACATCGCTTTTTGTTCTTGGAGTTTCTCCACAACGAAGTTCCCTCTCTCAACGACTCAACTCGGGCATTAAACCTTCTCCATGGTTGCAGATCTTTTGGGTTCTTGGTCCAGAAAGGTATGAAGCCCCATTGCAGATACTGAACTATATGGACTATAACATCATTTCTCTTTTCCAAATGATATTCAGGTGCTGTCCTAGTGGGTCCAATATTATAATTGATATCCAGATCGGTCCTTTGACCTTCGATTCTGTCGACACTAAGATTGTCTCGTGAGAAGTACTCGGCCAATTCCCCAGATCCCTATTGATTAGTATTTATCGTATCAACTGAATGAATGAGCATACTCACCACTGCCATTGCATATCTGCCACACATGATCTTTGACAGCTCTTGTACACTGCAGTTAAAGGTGTGCAATTGAGACAACCAAATTTAATAGTATTCAACAACTTCTGATGTGCTGATGTACTTCAACTCCAAGTGTTTCTCGAGAGCTCACGACTCTATAGGGAACAAATAGCTAAAGCTGCCAAAGCACTATAGAACAAATTGCTAGAATGCTGAAACGTCAAAAAGCTGATCAATAATAATACTATGATGGTGTGAAGCTCTCTTCTAGAACATCAGATCTTCATTGGTCGCCTTCTCACCAGCTTCAAATCAACAACAAACTCCTGAAAAGTATGTATCAAGAGCTAGATGCACCATGTATCAAGCCTCTTTCAGCCACCTGAGCCACTCAACTTTCAAAGCGGAATTCACAGCCCCTAAATTCCTTTTCAGGTGAGAAAAGTGTCAACTGAAAAAGCAGAACTCTATGTGCTCTTCAAATCCTATTCAATCACAATGATTTCCAGACAATGCTCGAGGCAATTGATGAAACAAAGGGTCCATTTGACTATGAGACCTGCTTCGTCGTTGAATTATTTTCAAAACAAGCAGAATCCTCCGATTCCTGGAGTTAATCCTAATAATCCTCAGTATGCTCACTATTACAAGCCAAAAGGTAAACCATGGGGGCAAATCTTTGTCTACTCCATAGCACTGATAGGAGTAGCCGGTTTCGTAGCATACGAGCTTTTTTGGCCTGAAAATACGTTTCCAACAAGTGTGGCCAAGATCTTGAGGAGAGCCCTTTGGGCTGAAAGCGAGAAGGAGAATCATAATTACAGCAAGGCTCTTGAAATCTACAAAGAAGCGCTCGAGGAGTGCGAGAAGTTGGAGTTGGATGTTATATCAGACGAATACACTGGAATCCAGATCAAAGCAGGTGAGATGTGTGAAAAATTGGGTAGATTTGATGAAGCAATCGACTATTATTACGATATTTCTCTGAATTATCACAAGTATTTACAAGCCAGAGTTCATGAGATATCTACTGAAGAAACTAGACACATTGTACAGAAAGACTTGAGAATAGTGGTTAAAATAGCGGAACTCTCGAAAGATCATGTCTCTTTCTTGACTTCTTTGCTCACCATACATCTTGATCTCGCAACACATGAAATTGTCAAGAGATTGATTCAAAGAGGCACTCCCTACACCAACTTGGTGTCCCCAATTATGGAGCCAAAGAGCCATAAATTGGCCATCTCTCCAGAGGGTAACATTGTAGATCCACTGTTGGAGGTGGATAAGGAAATTTTTGAACCTTTTAGAGATGAGTATTTCAATGCCAGAGATCTTCTCAGTGCTCTTTATTTGATGACCAAGGGACCAGCATGGACTTCCAGTTACAAGGCACAGACATTGACATGGATGATCCTGGCTCAATGTCCAATTGGTGATACTCTTCTCAACATGTGCAATCTTGCCTCATTGTACTATTTGACTTCTGAAAGCTTGGAAGGTGAAGAGTTTAGACAGACAAAGAAGCTCAACGAGCTCACCCCAGAAAACTTCCCATCCCAATTCATTGATTTGTCGTATGAAGAATATACCAAACAATTGAAAGATCAGGCACTGGAACATGCCCTGAAGAAAGATCAATTTATCTCAAAATCATTGGCAATGTATTTGAAAGCCATCGAGTTCTGCAAGAAAATACCACCTCAACAAAAATCACAAGAGGTGGAGGAAGCTACAGTGTTGGCTACATACGGAGCTGGGGTCGTCAACCTTCATATGGGCAAGTACGATGAAGCTGAACTGTTCTTGAAAGAGGCCATATTAAGAGCCAAGGGTAGTGGTAATGAGTATGAACAGAAAGAGCTGGAGAGAGAGTTGAACAAGTTGAAGATCGAAAGAGAAAGAGTACTGAATGGGGAGCCTAGCAATCAAGAACTTAAACTTCAAAAAGGAGGAGACACGTTTGTGGACATTCAATTTGACAAAAACTGAGGTATCCAACAAAAGCTGTACATAGCGGATATCAAATTGTACCTTCAAATTAACCTAAAATATATGACTATAAATTAAACTTAAGAAGAGGTCATAACTTGCCAGACACGGATGACGTTGTCGGTGTAACCAGAGAACAAGTTTTGACCGTCAGCGGACCAAGCCAAGGACAAACATTCAGCGTCCTTAGCCTTGGAGGAGGTAGCGAATTCTGGTTTCAATTCATCGATCAATTTCTTCTCTTCCAAGTTGAAGATCTTGATGGAAGAAGAGGTGGCAGCAACCAACCAGAATCTGTTTGGAGAGAAAGCCAAGGCGTTGATTTCGTCACCGGCGTTCAAGGTGTACAAAATTTGTTTGTTAGACAAGTCCCACAAGATGATAGAACCGTCTTTACCACCGGAAGCGACCAAAGATCCATCTGGGGAGACGGTCAAGGTGGAGACGTAACCGGTGTGACCGATGAAGTCGGCGTTCAAAGAGTAGTCGGACAAGTCCCAAGACTAGAGCAAAATGTTAGTATGTTTAAACTTGGCACTGAGGCCCCTGTGAGAAGGCTCTTGAAGATGGCATTTGAGACTATCAGAGATCTTGGTGATATTTTTTATGTCTCATTCGAATAAATTCGTCTGAAGTAGCAAATAATACATACATCATCTAGTGACATGTATGCTATCCTCAACGAGCTCACAGGGTTAATGAATTGAAAAATAAAAATTGAAAACTTACCTTAACCAATTTGTCCCAACCGGCAGAGATGACGGTGGAAGCGTTCTCACCTGGAGAGAATCTAACGGTGGAGACCCAGTCGGTGTGGGATTGCAAAGTTTGCATACATTTACCGATGGTGTTCCAGACCTTGATGGTCTTATCTCTGGAAGCAGAGACGATTTGTCTGGAGTTGGCGGCAATGGAGACGGACATAACGTCACCGGTGTGACCGACGAATCTTCTGGTACATTCACCGGTTTCCATGTTCCACAATCTCAAGGTGTTGTCCCAAGAAGCAGAGAAGGCGAAAACTCCATCTGGAGCAATAGCAACATCTTGGACAATGTGAGAGTGACCACGCAAAGATCTCTTAGCGACACCGTAAGAGTGCTCGTCTCTGGTCAATTGCCAGGTGATCAAGGTCTTGTCTCTGGAAGCGGAGACCAACAAGTCTGGCTTCTCAGCACTGGTGGCCAAGGCGGTGACCCAACCGTTGTGACCTTCCAAGGTACCTCTCAATACTAAAACTTCTCTGTTAGCCATTGTTTCTAAGTTTCTATACACTAGTTATGAACTATAAGAATACTGGTAAGAAAAACTCTGAAAAATTTAACTCCTAGTTTTTCTCTCTGTGTGTGTGAAAAGTTTGAAAAATTTTTTGAATCGAATTGCGTTGTTTACACGGCGATTTCGAGGTGAAAAATGGCAGATCGTATTTTGACATTCTGTGCACGATTCAAATTATCATTTACAATATACGTTTAATGAGATAACTGGTGACTTGTTTCCAGACGAATTGAAGAGATGTCGGATTTGAAATTCATACATGAGCGATTGGACAACTTGTATGAGGTGGACACAAAATTGGTGTCATCGTTGGACAATCTCTCGTCCATATTGAGTACCCTTCATCGCGGTAAGACCAAAGGTAATGACGATGAGTTGGAGAAAGAGTTTGTAGAGAACGTAAGGCTGTTCTATACGAATCTCAGCAAAGTTTCTATTGAGTTGAGGAAGGAAATACGATGTTTGGATGACAAGATATCCAACAATCAGGGCTCAGGAGAAGGTAGTTTCAGCATCTTGCCCATTAATATTAATAAAAAGGCAGTCTGGACAGGTGACCACAAATTGAAACAGGAAATTGAGGTCTTGGATAGGCTCCTAGATGGTGAGCTGGACACTAAAGAGGAGGACTTAGTTAAAGAGTAGTGACTCTGCTGGACATGAGGTTTGCTACTGAACTTACACGATAACATCAAATTTGTCACTTGTTATTCTCACACCATACACTTTAAAAAAATCAACTGAGATAAAAATAACTCAGGAAAGCCATAAAAAGCCCGACCAAATAGAGCCACCATTTCGATCCCACAGGGACGTCTTTGTCTCTTTTGAAGAAAGGTCTACTATCCAAGGCCATTTTCAACAATTTCTCTTTCAAACGAGTGAAAGGTGGATATCTCAACTTCATCACAAACTCCAGAAACAAGGGCTGCTTGAACACTGCTCTCTGATGAGAGAATGCGTTGATAGAATACTTGCCATGATAGTTTCCGTACCCACTGGTGCCTATCCCACCAAATGGCAAAGCACCAACACCGACATGAGTAACATTGTCGTTTATGGAAATACCTCCGGACCTGACTTTACTTTTGATCAACTCGACTGATTTGTTATCATTCGAATAGATGTACAAGGCCAATGGACAGTCATGATACTTTACAACGTTATCCAATTCCTTTGAAAGGTCTTTGTAAGAGATAATAGGCAATATTGGACAGAAAAGCTCATTTTGCATAGTGGAATCATCCCAAGAGACATTGGAAATGATCATTGGTGGGAAAAACCTGGATTTGGCATCCAGCAATGACAAGTCTCCGGCCACGATATCACCATTGGTGGTGTCGACTATGTTTTTCAGTGTCTTGAAAGCATTATCCGACACAAGATGTGTATAATCTGTGTCTACAGACAAACCTGGGAAGAATTGGTTCTCTAGTTTCGACTTCAATTTGGAGATCAACTCCAGCTTCACGGATTCTTCACACAAGACATAGTCGATGGCTACACATGTCTGTCCAGCATTGACAGTCTTACCCCAAAGAATTCTATTGGCGATGATATCCAAATTGCCATGATTTTTGGTGACAATGGCAGGAGATTTCCCTCCCAATTCCAAGACAACCGGAGTCAAGTTCTCTGCAGCTGCTTTGGCGACGATTTTACCAACTCTTGGTGATCCCGTGAAGAAAATAAAATCGTATTTTTGTCTAAGTAAAACTGTAGTTTCTTCTACACCTCCGTTGACAGGTCTGAAAATATCGGAGTCGAGAGCTTTGGTCAAGATGTCACTCAACAAGTAAGAGAAATGTGGGATCAATTCGGATTGCTTGAAAACCACACAGTTACCACTGGCTATGGCACCTACCAAAGGTGAGAGACTCAACATTAGAGGGTAGTTGAAAGGTGAGATGATCAAAACGACACCACGAGGAATCTTCTCGATCCTCATCGTTGCCGACATGTGAGCCAATGGCACATTGGAAGGTCTTTCAGGTTTCAACCAGCTCGACAAGTTGCTCATGACTTCGATTATCTCACTCTTGAAGATGTGATATTCGAACATTCTCGTTTCAAAGGCAGATCTGTTGAAATCTTTCTGAAGAGCTTCACAGAGAGGTTCAACGTTGTCCTCTATGGCAAAGTAGAGGTTCCGTAACTGATTGAGTCTGTATTGGATGGGTTGGACTTTACCGGATTTGAACGTCAGAGTTAACTCCTCCACAATATGAGGAATTTCATCTAATGGAGTATGTTGGAAACTCATCTTCACTTCACTGATTCGTGGTACTAGAGTTGGCGAGTCAATTGGTGTTACAGTCGATATTAGCTGCTATAAATGGCCTCGATCAATACGAGCTAATAATTCAGTTAATTAATAAAAATAAGAAATCTCACTTATTTTCACCTAAGATACTGAAAAAAAATATCATTTATGCACACTTCAATTAATTGATTCGGAAAAAAGATCAAATAATCAATCGTGCATCAAATAGGTGTGCAAATCATATCAAATTGGATTGTATCAATTAGAGAAGAGAAAAAACACAATCAGTATGAATTGAGTACGATATTGGGTAATAGTGAAGTAGGGAGACATTCAGGAGGGGTACGCAGGGAGACATACGAGGAAGAGGAGACAGTTACGAAGATGAGCAGGATCCAATTGAGCATCTTACTGGGTGACCCTCATCACTGATATCTACAAAGAATCATAATTGCGTAATGTTATAAATATAAGTCTCTACATGAAATCTTCAGGACGGTTTTGCTCAGTGTATGCTTCCTTTCCCTTGTGTTGCAAACTCTTGTAACCTTTATGGGAGGCCTTGACTTCTGGGGATTCCTTGGAGGAAGTTTCGTTGCTCAATGGCTCAGACTCAGTAGATGAACCGTATAATTTCAGATCATCATCTACAATGTCTTGAGCGGCAGATTTTACTTTATTCCAACTGTCTTGAGCCTTGTCCTTGAGAGATTCGGCATCTTTGATGTCATGCTCCATACCGACTTGAGCAGCATATTTGGCATCTTCCATGGTGGATTTGACACCATCGGCAGCTGATCCTGCCTTATCGGCCGCCTTATCGGTAACCTCTTGAGCCTTATCAGCAGCTTTATCGGTCATCTCTTGAGCCTTCTCAGAGGTGTTATCTTTCAAGTCTTTAGCCTTTTTCGAGGCGTCATCTTTCAAGTCAGAAGCTGCACTTTTGACATCTTCAGCACTCATGGAATTGACGGCATCTTGAGCTGATCCGATTCCCGATGCGGCCAGTTTACCCACTTTCATGTTGACATCGTTCAAAGTCTCTTTGGCTTTACCTGTCAAATCTTGATCTTTTACAGTTTCACTGGCCTCACTGGCCTTGTCAATACCAGCAGCGGCAACTTCACCAATTTTTTTATTCAAAGCTGACAAAGTCTCTTTAGCAGAGTCGACAATTGTGTGCTTGTACCGAGAATTGTTCAACAAGACAACACTGGAACGTGGAATTCTTTGAGAAACCAAAGCTCTGGTTAAACTGGTTCTTTGTTGTAATAAGGCTTGCTTGATCATTTTGATTTAAATTTCGGATATATTATAATTGGTAATTGACAACCAACTCCGCCCTAAGGATTCCATCTCATATTTATACCTTCCGCAGAGCAATTAATTGAGAGCAGCAACACAGCAATACTACTTGAAACACCGCCAGCAATTATGTATAGGAAAAAAAGGGGATACAGCCTAGGGCGTGCGCGCAGTACCAAATTGTCCCGATCGGGATACAACAAAAGAACAAGAGACCGCTTTATACAAAGTTGGAAAGTTTCAAGATCACCATGAGATCTACAAAGACGATAGCAGTGAGTGTTGCTCCCCAGTTCTAACAAGAAAACAATTATTAACACAAAACAGCAATTCAGGTGTCTATCTACAAAGAAAAATGGACTCTCATCTTCCTTATCACCATCCACGAAGTTGAACTCTCATCTTTTCGTCACTCCCCAAGTATTGAAACCTACAGAGATCAAAGACCTCCCCACCCATGAATTGTTACAAAAATTGGGATACATGAGACAACCACATGCAGGTCTTGTTCATTGGTTGCCATTGGGGCTTCAAACCCTCAGAAATGTAGAGAACATCATCCATTTCCGTATGCGTGAGATCGATGCTCTAGAAGTCTCACTTTCCTCGCTATCAGGTTCATCTCTTTGGCAAAAGACCGGGAGATGGAATAACACGGAAATGTTCAAATTGAAAGATTCAAAAGGCAAGGATTTTTGTCTTGTTCCAACTTGTGAAGAAGAGATCACTCAGTTAATCAGTAATGACTTGGTCAGCCACAAGAATTTACCCCTATTGGTATACCAAATGACAAGAAAATATAGAGACGAGAAAAGGCCAAGGGCAGGATTACTTAGAGGTCGTGAATTCATCATGAAAGATGCCTACTCTTTTCACTTGTCTAAGAAGTCTGCAATGGAGATGTTCGATAAGGTCAATGGACTGTACCGCCGTATTTTCCAGGATTTAAAAGTACCATTTGTGTCAGCTCAAGCAGATTCAGGTGATATTGGGGGAGACCTCTCTTTGGAATGGCACTATTTGCATGAGAATGGTGAAGATTCGTTGTTCACATGCACTAGTTGTGGAACAGTGTCAAATCTGGAGAAATGTTTGAGTACCAGTGAACAGAAGAGTGATGAAGTTGATGTCAGTTATTTCACCAACTCTGATAGAGATACTCTTTTCTGTCTCTACTATCCAAAAGGTAGGAAATTAGTGCCTCTGTTTGCCAAAGAACATATAGATATCGATTTATCGTTCACCGATGAGTCCAAGATACTCTCTGAGTTCCAACAAAGTGAAGATTCCTTCTTGACCAAATCAATAGTGAGAGTGATGGATCCAAGATTACATGATAGATCCAATTTCCCAGATTTGGAGGTGCCTTACCATCGTGGATCATTTTCTACTTTGACAGATGTACCATTGGTGGAGGCAGACGAAGGAGACATATGTTTTGAGTGTGGTGAGGGGAGTTTGTTGAAGGATAAAGCTATTGAAGTTGCTCATACGTTCTTCCTTGCCGACAGATACTCAAAACCACTAAGTGCTAACATCAAGGACGAGAATGGAGAGGTTGTCAATCTAGAGATGGGCTGTTATGGGATTGGAGTTTCCAGATTGGTGGCCGCTATTGTAGAAATGACCAGAGACGAGCTTGGTTTGAGATGGCCTGCAAGTGTCGCGCCATACCAACTGACATTTATCGTTGCACCAGGTGAAGAGAGTGATAAAAATACAGGCATTATGGACGTGATCGCAAATTCTCTTATCAGCGAAGGGTTCAGAATTCAGAAAGATTTGAGAGAGAATGTATCGTTTGGAAGAAAGATTCTTGATAGTAAAAGCACAGGTATTCCACTCCAAGTGATCATTGGGAAGAAATACCCATTGGTAGAAATTGAAGTGAGAGGAGAGAGATTCCAAGACACCAAGTTGAAATACGAAGAGTTGTATGAATCGACTAAAGAACAGTATCAGTGGGAGATTGTTAAGAACGAAATGGTGAAGGAGAAACATGTTTTGCATATAGATGGGTTAGCAGATGTTGTGAGAGCACTTTTAGAGGATCTATAGGTGAGAATCACGAGTAAACGATCCTCGACTTATAGACGTGTACATATTCAAGATTTAGACTTGTAAATAGTTCCATTTTGAGTAGAAACCCCACGTGATCTACATTTAAACCAAAAGGAATGGTGTTAGAGTCGATGTAATTATTAAAACAAGTTGATTTGTTAGCTAATATAAATATACCTGAGCACTTTTGATTGGATTAGAAGAATTTACCAGTGATCTTTGCAAACACATGTAATATAACCACACTGACGACGAAACCAACAGCCAATACCAAAATCACAATAGGGTCGACTTTCAAACCTTGGGCCTCATCGGTGAACAACTTCAACATGGTTGAAGATGAACCACCAGCACCTGCAGACCTAGTTGAAGTTGGAGTTTGTTGCAGCAGTTGCAATTTCTTGTCAGCTGCACTCTTTCTCTTTTGTAATGTTCTTTGACCACCCGGAACTTGCGACTATCATCTGTTAGTACTTTGAACAACTGTATATCCTTGTGAATCAAACTTACCATCGTTGTACTTATCGGTATTATGATTACGTTTCGACTTTTTCATCGAATGAAGAAAAAGTGAAAAGTCGTGCATGCGCGGCGAATTTCTGTATCTGGTGTGAGTTGTGAGATGCTCAGTTGTGATGTAAATGGAGATGAAGATGGAGAGGTTCAGATGGAGATAAAGAGGATTGAATTCAAATAGTTACTGTGGATAGAGAGATGTTATGCTCTGGGGCTGACTGGTGCGCAATTGGTTTGTCTACAATTTGAATTTTATTAACTGTATGTTGTTATATGTTCTATATAGCGCAGGGGGGGGGGGGGTAATCATTTTGAGAGGACACATATGTACCAAGTAATAGCACAACCCAATATGATACTGACAGGAAGACAAATTCTTTGAATCTGAATACAAGTTAGAGAGTGTACAAAAGTTTCATCTGTGGAACTCAACCTCGATCCACATTATTACGCACTGAGAACACTTTACAAAGCTTTTGGGGGGTGTATAAAGCAGGCTTGATCGAAAACGAGCCCACTATTATGTTTCGGTTTCCGAGAAAGCACAAGGATGTGGTGTATGAAGTAATGGAGTAGTCTGACTGATAGGCTGAGAAGTTGAACAAATTCCAATCATCAATTCAAGCTAAATTAGGTACTCTGAAAACTGCTTTTAGGGATACTCTGTTTGTGTCCGTGCGGCTCAAACTTTAAAAGGTCCATTTGTATAAAAACAGTTAGTAAATTAGTTTCTGCAAAGCTGAGGAATTGAGCGGCTGTGCATCAACTGAGGTGACTGATCATTGCACGCTTGTGTCTTTCTAGCGTTAACCCGCTCTCAGTGCTTTTTGTTGAATAAATACATAGCAGTAAGATACCTGCGTATCAGCGCGCTTAGTGTCCCTAGCGTGGCCAATGAAAAAGTATCAATTCTCTATTACACAAAGAGATCTATACCTGATAAGTCCCAATGCCACCAGTCTAGATGATCAAACTAAGTAGTTAAAAAGACCCTGATCTCTTGAACTGTGTCTAGTTCCGCTTTAATGAGCCTTCACAGAAATCACTTCAAATCAACCACTATTTTAGATACATCTTACTCTCTCGTATAAAAAACACCCCCAAAATAATTGCAGACGTACAGTGACTAGATGGAGTTCAAATGATCGAACAAGCAATAAAGAGGTTGTAACGACAGGTACAAACCTTCCAACGCCATTCCCCTCTTCGATCCTATACCAATTAACTATTTCAGATATTATATAATCATCTGAAAAAACCATATCGAGATAACCGCCTAACTACACAGCCAATTGAAGGGCTCAATTATGTCAGCGATCAACCAGCAAAACAACAGTAACATTCCCATTGGGGTCCACCATCTCACACCATCCCACTATTTCACCATCAAATCTTCACAATTTATTCAACCAAGAAATTCCATCCTTTCAATCAATTCATCTTCATCTCCACAGCTCCAATGATAACCCCCAATTGGAGCGCCAGAGCGCCAATGAAAAAAGCAAAAAACGGGCTCCAGGCCAAAGAGAAAAAATTTTTTTTTTTCCTCCCATTAATCGCCCGTCTCCACCAAACCCAGTGCCTTCGATCAGCTTCTATAACTTCAGCGTTTGATCTCAGTGTACAAGTTTGGAAACTGTATCAATCGATATCAAAACAGATCTTGAAGCCTGTTCATCACATCAAGGCTTATAAATCCTGTTTCAGAGCTCTTTTTTTCATTTGGGTACTGTGTGTCACTTGTTTATTCTCCAGACACCCGCACCACCACGAGCCTCCCCCCTAGTTAACAATACTCAGAGAGATATACCTAGAGAGATATAACAAAGAGATCTAGTCAGCACAAGACAAGATGGATTTGAGACAGTTCACCAACACTCCAACTTACGACCAGCAACAACTGCAGCAACAATCGCTGGCTCCTCAACAACTTCTGCTGAACAGAAGACCTTCCATCTCGTCGATGTCCTCGGCTTCTGGGTACGCTTCCTCCACCTATGGCGGCGGGAACACTTCAGTAAACGGGATCCACCCAAACACCACTGGAAACTCTCTCTTGAGCTCCAGAGTGACCCAGTCAAGACATTTCGGTAACAATGGAGCCTCCATGCCACAACAACAACAACCACAACAACACCAGCAGCTGCCAGCTCCAAACGGTAACAATTTGTTGAGTAACCAAAACTTGCTGTTCAACTCCACCTGGTTACCTCAACAGAACACCAATGCCATGTTGAACGTGACTCCCTGGATCGAGCAACAAGCTCAGGTTTCTCCATTGGTGTCATCAGGTGCAACTTCCAACGTTATCAACATGCAATCGTTGAGTATGAGTAGTTTGTCTCCAAACGAAGCTTCAAATTTCAACATCCCTCCAACTCCACGTTCTCACTCGGACGAGGAGATCAAACTGAAATCGGATCAGGACAAAGACTCAAAGACCAACAGCGTTGCACCACCACCTCCACCATCACACCAGGCTGCCAACGCCAGTCCTACAAAAGAAACGACATCCACGACTAACGACCCTACTGAAATTAATGATAATAACAATAATAATGATGATGAAGATTTAATTCCAACTGCTATTGTTATCAAGAATATCCCGTTCGCAATCAAGAAAGAACAATTACTAGATGTCATGACCAAATTGAACTTACCTCTTCCTTATGCGTTCAACTACCATTTCGACAACGGAGTGTTTAGAGGTTTGGCCTTCGCCAACTTTACTTCAACTGACGAAACCACTTTGGTCGTCACTCAGTTGAACGGTAGAGAAATTGGGGGAAGAAAGATCAGAGTCGAGTACAAGAAAATGTTACCCGTTCAAGAGCGTGAGAGAATCGAACGTGAAAAACGTGAAAAGAGAGGCCAATTGGAAGAACAACACAGATCTACTTCTGCTACCTCGTTAGCCTCTTTGTACTCGATCAGCTCCAACACAAACAACAACGGAGTCAAACAACCTCAAGGACCAGCCAACAACGGTTCTATCAACAACGTAGCCTCCGATAGGTTATATGCAAATCTTACCGGCCAGGCTCCTCCTTCAAATTTGGATTTCAATGACCCAGAGACTTTCGAGTTGTACTCTCAATTGTTGTTGTTCAGAGATGATAGAGAAAAGGTTTACAACGAGTTGGCATACCCTTCCACTTTATCACAGAACCAGCGTAAGATTATTCCTTTGTTGCTGAACTTTATGAAACTCTCGGACAGTTACGAGAATGGGTTGATCGTCATCCGTAGAAAGATGGCCAACTCTCCAAACCAGCCTTACTTGCAACAACAGCAACACCCGTTATTGAGGTCTCAAAGCCACAGCTCCTTGGGAATGTTGTCACAACTGACTCAAAGCCTTCAAAACTCTCGTTACAGAAACTCTCCAGGAGTACAGGTACCACCTTCGTTGAACAACGTCCCACCTCTGCAACTGTCACCTCAACAACAGATGAAGGCTAATTTCATGAACAAATCGTCCTCCAACTTGGCGTCATTGAGAACTCCTTCTAACATTCAGTCACAACCACAACAGCAAAACTCCAACCAACAACCACAACAGTTGAACCATAACTCTCCCTACGGACAACCAAGCAACGGATTTTTGTCTCAATCGATGATGATGCCTCAATCACAATACCAACCAATGATGAACCATCACACCAGCCAATCTCAGTTCCCTCAACAACAGCAACAACAGCAATCGTTTGGGTTCATGGTTCAACCAAGTCTCAGCCAAAACTCCCACAAGACGTATCTCGATGATTCGTTGATTGCCAGTGTCGAGAATTTGACATTCAATTGAATAATGTTTATCTCCTTATTATGAACGTTGAAAAGGGAGATCTTTCAACTAAAATGTTTAAATTACTATTATTATTATCACCGATCATTTGCCTGATATTACGTTTTTATTTGTCACCAATTGGTGTACCACTCCGATCTTTTTTGACTAACATTTTTACTATTGTTCATATTATGCTTGAATTTTATTTATGATTACATGAAGTTTATCACGATATGTATGTGTCTATATAAATGCGAATTAATTGTTTTGATGGAAATGTAGTCTTTCGATGATGAACTTGTAGTCGGAGTTTTAAATTTGAAAAAAATGGGCCAAAAACGGGAGCTTCCCAATTCGACAGTCAAACCAAATCGAGTAGCTATAGAAAATTTCCCAATAAGGCAATCGACGACGATCGCGTCTTGTGTTTTCAAACCCAAAATTTGTAACGAAGATTTCTAATTGAAGTTTAGGAGAGGTTAGCACAAATGATAATAGTGATCCTTCTGTGAAACAAGCGATCAAGAGATAGAGAAGCCTTATTTATGTGAAATTCTGAGCTCTACAAGATGTCTACTATCAGGAATAGAGGAGATCAGGCTCAGGGTTCACCTGAACCTAACGATTACAGTAAAGGGGATAAATCGTGAGTGAACCAACATCACCTTCAATTGAGCAACTTACTAACACCAACAGGCAGCTACTAAGGAGAAACAACTTGTTAAGTGCCTTGAAAATCACAGATAACAAGATCTACGAATTGCTCCACGAGAGAATCATATTCAACCAAGATGATGACACAAATCGAGGACTACGTAAGAGATCACCAACAGTGCGATACGACTACGATGAACCCAAAACTCATAAGGTGTCTGTAAGTGAGATCAATGAACAAAAACTTGTGGTGAAAATACGATACCGGAAAAGACCAAAGACAGTGATCCGAATCAAGACCAAAAATGATGTAGAAGACGAAGACTTACCCTTTAATGGTATCTTATCATATCAAGATGCAAACACATATTATACGAACCCGAGCAAACTGGACAGAGAATTATTCAACCAATGTTTAGCCCGTGCAAACACGAGTACACCTATCAATGAACAACTTACAGGCTCCAGAATGAATTCTATACATATCGCTAGCCATGAGATCGAGACATGGTACACAGCTCCATATCCCGAGGAATACTCATCGAGACAAACTCTTTACATCTGTGAGCATTGTATGAAATATATGAGCTCAAAATTCATATTGGAGAGACACAAGTTGAAATGTTTGATGACAACTCCACCAGGAACTGAGATTTACAGACTGGGGAGGATAGCCATTTTTGAAGTCGATGGTCGTAAAAACACAATATACTGCCAAAACTTGTGTCTTCTACTGAAATTGTTTTTAAACTCCAAGACATTGTACTATGACGTTGATCCTTTCATGTTCTATATCTTGACAGAGGTAGACGATTTGGGGGAGCATCATTTTGTTGGGTATTTTAGTAAGGAGAAGTTAAATTCAACAAACTACAACGTCAGTTGTATATTGACGTTACCCATTTATCAGAGAAAAGGTTACGGGAATCTATTGATAGATTTCAGCTACTTATTGACGAGAAGAGAGTTTAAACTAGGGACACCAGAGAAACCATTAAGTGATCTTGGTTTATTGAGTTACAGAAACTACTGGAATATCACTCTATGCTACAAATTGAAGGAGTTATCGCAGCTATGGGAATCAGAGAACAAGGAGTCGAGAATATCTATAAATGAATTATCAAATCTAACTGGAATCATTCAGAACGATGTAATAACACTGTTAGAAAATTTGAAATTCTTGATAAGAAACTCAGTCACAGGCCACTATGCTATCAAGATAGATTTGACCAAGGTTGACCAAGTGATATCTAAATGGGAACAGAAGAACTATACGAAGCTCGATAGTGAGAAACTTCTTTTCAAGCCAGTCATTTTTGGACCTAGTGGTGGTATCAACACAACCACAACCATGGTACTAACAACAGATGAGAACGATAACCAGGTAAACAGCGGAATCTCATTGATCACCAATTTTCTCAAAGACGACATCGATGACTCGAGAGATTTGGAATTGCAAACTATCCACGAAATTGTACATAATACGCAAAAAGCTATCGATGACAAGAACGATTTGGATTTCAATCAGTATCTAATCTGTTATCCTGGTATGGATCTTGTTCAGAAAGTGAATAAAGTGAGGTTCAAGAGAAGGAATGTCGTATTATCAGATAATGATAATGATGATATCGAGGGAGCTGATGATATCTCTTCAGATAGTGAGAAATCGAAATCCGGCAGTGAGGAAGATGATGACTTTGTCGAGAATGAGCGGGAGTCAGTGTCCAGCTCTAGTGCAGAAGAGGGAGAAGAAGAAGAAGAAGAGGAAAAAGAAGATAGAGAAGTTGTGTACACAAATGGTTTAAGAAACTTGAGGGCACCAAAAGAGGTAAGTAGCCCCATTGTCACTAGAAATTTGAGAGCTCCCAAAGAAGTGTTCAGTCCAATCATAACCAGGAATTTGAGAACTTCAAAAGTAATGGAGACACAACTAAACAATCTGGGAGTGATAACGTCAAGATCCAGGAAAAAGAGGAAAGGTTGGTAACAAACATGACAGGAACTACAGCTAATGAGTAAAATTTTAAATTAGACATAAAACTAAGTATAAAGGAACACGACAACAAGGTATTTTTGCATATCAATGATCGATCAAAAAAGACAAGATGATAATATTTTAAAAGTAAATATTGGAATTCTATTATTTGAAAATGATAACTAGTACCACGATCAAACGTAGGTTGTTGGGCAAAAAAATTTTGAATGTAAAGGGAAAGACACATCGTTGATGATGGGAAAGATCGGTTTCATCTTGAAGATATTTAGGGAATCAATACCTAAAAAACCGAAGACATATGAGAAATGAATGGAAGTTAGTTTTTTTGGGGTTTTTTTTTCAATTTTTCTGGATTAAGAGTTAGAAATTGTTCAAGATGCTGCCTAAAGAAGGCAATTTGATCGATCTCTTCTTTGTGATTTCTTCTTTCACTGGAGGGATCAGAAATGGGCGTTGTTGTTGTTGTTGTTGTTGGGATGACAAAAAATCAGCGTGGGCTGGGTTATTTGTGGAGATTGAGTTTTCACGACTCTGCAACACCAACGACTGGTTGGAGATCGATGAAGAGATGGAAAGTGATCTTGAAAGTTGAGGAATGGAATTCTTACGGTTTGTTTCCAAGTATTCGATTCTCAACCAGATGTCCATCTCGGATTTAGAAGGTAAAAGGATCGAGAGTTCGGTGAAGCTGAGCTCACGTTCTCTGCGCGAGAGTAAAAGGTCGTCCTCGTCTTCGTCCCACATGGAGGCCAGTGGAGCCAGTTGTTGTTGGTGTTGTTGCAGCAGTTGGTGTTGTTGCAGTTGCAGATGTTGATGTTGCGCGATGCTTTGCAGTTGCTGTTTCTGGATCAAATGGTGAGGATTCAAATGGTGGTGATGGTTCAAATTGTTGGAGAGATGGTGCTGTGGGAGACTGGAGTAAATGTGGTCTCTAGGCAAAGGGTCGTCGTGTGGGAACAAAAGTGAGGACGAAGTGGTCGAGTAAGATCTTCCCCTTGGTTTGGCCGATTCGACACTGGAAATGGAGTTTGTCGATTGTAAATCGGTGAAAGAGCCGGATCTGGATCTCGAAGACGAGCCTAATGGGGCTGTCGAGGAAGTCGAGAGAAGAGAGTGACGTCTTATTGTCTTTGGTTGGATCGGTAACTTCTGGTCCTCACCTTGTTGCGGAAGCGAGGTGGAGGAAGAGTTTTTCAAAGACCCGGATCTGAGTCGTCTCCATCTGAACTGACAAGCGTTGGGAGTCCTGTTGGTGAAATGGGAAGAGATCTCTTTCCAACCGAGTTTCTGTTGTTCTTTCAACCTACGGAGCAACAAATCATCATGAGGGTCCCATGAGGATGGAGTCCTGGCAAAAGTTTTCAACTTCATCTCCAGAGTTTCAGACATTATGATGATGAGATGAGATGCGATGAGATTGGAAAAGGTGAGCCACTACTGTATGGGAGAGTGGTGGATCAAAGCAGTATGAAATATCAAGTTATGATTGGACCAAAGATGACGAATCGTGGATAAGATCACCTGGACTTAATGTGGTACAGTTTACCGCTCGTTATCAGCTTTCTTGATACAAGTTTCAACAAGTCTGGTAGTTTGGGGGAGACCAAAGATTCGTCGAACTTTTCGCAGTTATTGGCGGTTTTGGCAAGAGAAGGGCACAGATGGGGCACGATCGCCTCGTTGCCCGCAGTTAGCGTTCCGCGCACGACTTTTGTGGAGATGGAGAAGCTTTGGGTGGTGGAGTGGATGGAGATGCGAAAAAAAGGAGAAGGAGAAGGAGATGGAGATGACAAGGAGATAAAGAGGAAACTGGGAGAAATACAGAAGATCACACGATGAGCTACATCGATACCTCAATAGTGCAAGTGAGAAGGTCGATCAAGCTCGAGCCGAGAGCAAATCCGATATCACGCGGTTGCAGCGCGGGCACAGAGCCACAGATTTGGCAGTCAATCTCTCGAGAAAGATGTCGGTTTGAAAGAGTGGGAAATGATGATGACGTGTGAAGATTAGGAGTTGATCTAAGGATGTCTGATCATAGAGTTATTTGATTCTCAAATGATCTATACATCTACAAGTCTATTTATCTATTACTCATCTCATCTCTTCATTTGCACATCTCTTTATCATCTGATAATTACCCTGCTAAGGCATTCATTTTGCACGACCATCAACGGCCTCGATAACAAACTTTTTCTTAGCCGATGCTCATCGACGATTGTTGCACGACCTTTGTGTGTTGCTTTGTGTGCCCACAGGATTTGCACCGGTTAAACAAGAGCGATTTGAGCACACACGACCCTGTGCAGCATCGGGGTGCAAGAAGGTCGTGTACTTGCTATTTCTACTCTCTGTGGTGAGATGTAGTTCTCTAGTGGACTGCAATGCTATAGTGAACTACAGTGAATGATACCACTGCTCTATACAAGAGTGCTAGGGTACTGCACTATGGTGTTTATCAAATGACTGGTAGAGTGCTGGATTGGGTTCATTCCATTGAAGTTATCAAGAGTACACTTGAACAATGTCTTTTGGAGGGTGATGATGTATCGAGACACTCCCATAGTGTATGTCACAGTTATCCCCTATCGAAGATTTGCTTCTTTCTTCGAGTATACTCTGCGAGTTTCTCGTTGTAAGAGTCGTGCAACTCTTTCTCTTGCCCGTTATCTGATTCATTACCTTTAGCATTCTCCTGAAGTTTGGTCTTGTTCAAGTCTCCATCATCACTCTTCACTACAGGAACTCGCTTGAGGATCTGAACTTTAGGCTTATCTGGTTGTTTGTAATACGATGACATCGACTGATCATTGGTGACCTGCACCTTCATTTTATCTCCGGTCCCACTATTCACACTATTCCCCCATTCATCCAGAGCGAACGCACTCCATTTATCCCCACTCATCTCTCTAGTGGTTCTTCACTATACACTTCAACCTACTCAACTCTGTTACAATACCTCACATTCTTTTTTCTGCGATACACGACTTTTATTATCATTGCACGACTTCTGCGCACTCACACACACGCACCCCTTATTCACTGCACCACAGATCCCCAATTTCACCACTGCTCAGCCGCTTATTCAAACATCGCTTGATCCTGCTGTCTTAACAACAATTTAGCAACAATTCGAGATGAAATGCAATTTACGAAAACAAACAACATTCAAAAACAAAGCTTTTGAACAATAAAATCTGAAATTTACCTGCGCACGACTGGAACAGCAAACTAACCCCCCCAAGACTGGCTTTACCCCAAACTACAACGTAGCAATTTTGATCACAATTTCGTCATTTCATCTCAATTGCTCCAGGATCTCCACAGATGTGGCTATATGTTTACGTCGAAAGCAATTAGCCGTACCTTGACACTTGCTGATCTGTAAGTATATATACCGATCCATTGATCTGTCTCACACTTTTCACATCATCCACAACAATCATCCTTCATACACAATGTCAAATTTACCAAACAAACTTTCCAATTTAACTAGCTCAGACCCACAGGTGTCTGGGAATTATAAGAAAGTCACTCACGGCTCAAACAACTCTGAAGGTAATGTCATTGCTCCAAACGACAATGCCAATGCCAAATATTCCTCGTTGATTGATCCAGTTATCGACTCCTCGGTGAACACGAGCAAGACTTCAGAGACTGGCATCACCGATAAAAAGACTAGTGCTTTTGAAACTGAGCCTCTCAAAACTGATGGAGCCAAATCAGGTAGTTCCACTGGTGTTTTAGGCGGTATTGTAGGCTCTGTCACTGGCAGGTCCAATGACACTCAACAAACCACTGGCACAAACTTAGACACCACTTCAAAATCCCCCGGTCCTGAAATTCCTGAGGGTTTGAGAGCTCCTCACAATACCAAGAAAACAACTTTAGAAGAATCTGAAGAGGCAAATACTGATACAGCTGCTGCTGAATCTGGTATCTTTGGAGGCATCATTGGTGCAGTTACAGGTAAATCGAGCAATACCGTTGATCAAACTACAGACTCGTCAGAGTTCAAAGATCAAGAAGAGTACGTTTCAGGCAGTATCCCAGGTGGATTCCCTGCAACTGAAGCCACCACCACTGACAAAAACACGTTAGATCCTAAGTCTACCAAAGTCATAGCTGAAAACGAGTCTGGTACCTCCAAAGGAACCACTGCTGGAGGCGGTGTTCTCGGTGGGTTGATCGCCAAAGTTGCCGGTTACAACACTGAGACCACATACCAAGGAGAAGGTGTTGGAGAAGTGACCGATGTCGGTAAGTCGCATACTTCTTCCGCCAGTGTTGCCTCCATCAAGAATAAATCTGGAGTCATTGAGGACTCAAAGCCACTTAGCAGTGCTCATCCAGACATTGGCCACGGTGCAGGAATTAAGGAACCAAACGCTTCACCTATTAACGAGAACACGAAATCTAAAACGCAAGCTGGTGCCGGCACCAGCGATCACTTCAATGACCCCTCCAAAAATCATGAAAGTATCAAATCAGGCCACGGCTCCACTGCTTTACCTCCAACTGCAGGTCAGACTCACCATAAATTCCCTCAACCGGATCATGAGAGCCACCATGTCTCACATAAAGAGACTCATCCAGAATCACACAAAGAATCACACCATTCAAAAGATTTTGCTACAGCTGGTGTTGGTGCTCTTGCTGCTGGAGCTACAACTGGTTACGCTACAAAAGATCATCATGCTGGTGGAACTCATATCAGTTCCTCAGCTCCACATTCTACACAGGCTAGAGAGAGACGTAAATCGATCCACGAGAGTGAAAACAGTGTTTTCCCACAACACGAGACTGGTGCTCAAACCAAACTCGTCTCTGGAGATGGCGTTACCAATCCTGAAGGTAGAGAGCCCTATGGAGTTGTGGGCAGCACAGACGAGCCAATCGGATCGGTTCTGAAAGGTTCCCCAGATTTCAAAAAGACGCAGAATCCGGATCTGCCAGGTGCGCTGAAAGCAGGTGAGAAAAGCACATATAACAGCCCTTCATCCCCTTCAAAATACCAAAATCTTCTCGACAAGATTCCAAAGATGGGTAAGAAACATAACTCTGGAAAGAGTGAAAATGTAGCAGCAGGCGGGGTTGCTGGTGCTGGTACTGCAGATACTAGTGGGAAAAAGTCTTTATCAAGCACAGGTTCCTCTAAAGACTACGACAGAGATGTAAAGCCTTACGACTCTGAGCATCTTTCCAAGACTCATTCTAACCATGTCGGTCCAGCAGGAGCTCCTACTGACGAGTCCTTTGTCACTGGTGAGAAAGAGAAAACTTCTCATGGTGTCAGTGGTACAGGAATGGGTGTAGCTGGTGCAGCCGCTGCAGGTGCGGCACTCGCTTCCGAAAAAGGTAATAAGTCTCACGCTGAACCACACAGTTCTTATCATCAGAATGTCGGTCCTGCAGGTGCACCAAATGACTCTGCCTTGGTCACTGGAGAAAAGGAAAGATTTGCTAACACTGCTGCCACTGATTCCAAAGCTAATGTCGGTAAACATTCTTATGGTGAGCATCCAGTTGCCCATGAGCATGGTGACAGGGCAGGCCCAGCAGGTGCTCCCTACGATTCAAGTTATGCCAACACAGACTTGAAACCAGAAGCCCACCATAGCAACCACGTTGGTCCACCGGGTGCTCCAAAAGATGAAACTTTTGTCACCGGTGACGACCATATTGAAAGACATCAGGCTTCCAAATATCCAGCTGAAACCACTCAGGGAGATTCAAAGACTGGTGCCTTAGGTGCAGGTGCAGTTGGGGGTGCAGTAGGTGGTACTGCCGTACATAACCAATCTGAAGGATCCAGCGGTGGCTTCAAGAAGAAGATTCTGAATGTGTTCAAGAAAAATAGTAAGCAGGATGAACAATTGCATGGGACCACTTACAAAGATCCAAATTACAACTCCAAGGCATACAGCAACCGTAACGACACAACTTACAATACCGGAGATGAGAACTTGGGCGATGCTCAACATCCAAATACCAGGAATATTGGTGGTGCTGGTGCGGCCTTAGGCAGAGTGTTTGCAACTCCTGAGGAACGTGAAAGATATCAAATTGCACAAGGAGAGATTTCTAAACCATCCCATGAAACCACACAGGGAACCACTGGTGCAGAAGGTCATTACGATCCTAAATTAGCTGCTACTAAAGGTCATGGGGTGGCCACCAAGACAGACCCAAGAACTGGTAAAGATGTCACTGGATCATCCCAAGAAGCTGCGAAGTTGAACAAGGAAGCCAATTTGGGGGGTGCAGAGGGTGCAGCTACGGCAGCAGCAGCTTCTGGTGGTGTTACATCTGCAGGCGAAAACGCACAAGACGCTGATACCGTTGATATCAAAGTTGTAGGTGCTCGTGACCAGAAGGAACTGGCTGCCATCGCCACAAGTGTCATGAAAGAGAAGCGTGAGAAAGGTGGTATTTCCACATCCGATGAAGTAGTCATCGATGCCAGTGAATTCAAACAAACTCATGGTGAAAATTTCATGTCAAATTTCAGTGATGCTGACAAAGTGGTTGTTCAACAAATGGAGCATGCCTCTCAAGGTGTTAGCCAGCATTGATTTTATAACGTTTATGTGTAATTGAAGATTTTATGTTTAAGAATATGCAGTGTAAGATGTTTTCCTCTTTAGGCAGGTGCCCGATTGGGAAGTCAAAAAATTAAATTGATAGAGATGGGACCAAATTAGAAAAAAAAAGGAACCGTATTTGGAAATATGTGAAGGAGATCTGATATATTAATTAAGAAGAAGATAACGTGAAGATGTCGTTTAAATTCCCAGATCTTTCGTCTTTGCAACAACAATTGCAACAAACCTCTCAACAGTTCACCCTGCAATTGCAGACCGGACTCGAACAAGTCTCTAAAGAGCTGTCCAGCTTGAACGACAATTTACAGCCATTTTTCAAGCGTACAACCAGATTGGCCCAAGAGAAGTTGGGCGGTATCGATGACATCTCCGAATTGCCTCACGAATACATCGAATTGGAGAAGAAAGTGGACAACTTGAAGAAGATCTACCAGAAAATCTTGGACATCACCGAACAGTACCTGGTTGAGAGTTACGACTATCCACCTCATTTAAGAGAGAACATCCAGGACGTGACCAAGTCGTTCACCGAGAAGTTGCAAAGCTTGTCACAGGCCACCACCACTGCTGAGCTGGAGGCTATCTTGATCTCTTCAGGAGAGAAACCAATCCCAAAGACCTTCCACCATCAGTTCGGTAAGGCTTTGGCCAGCGTCAAGCTGATCGATGACGATGCCTTGACCAAACTGTTAGCCGCTGTCTCTGAGATCGAATTCAAGATCGGTGATGCTCGTTTGAGTCAGGATCGTGAGATCATCGTTGAATTCAACAACAAGATCAAAGAATTGTTGAGCACTCAGTTCACCGTAACAAACAACTACCGTAAAAACGTGGAGAATGCTCGTATCACTTTTGATGTGTTGAGATCTGAGAGTAAAGGATATGAAGAGAATTCTGTTCCTGAATCTTTACAAGGTAAGTTGGATTTGGCTGAAGATGACTTGGTCAACGCTACTGAAATAGCTGTTGAATCGATGAAGAAGTTGATCTCTCCAGTTGAGCCAGTTACTTTGTTGAAAGCTTACAACAAGATCCAGTTGAATTATTACAAGAACGTTGTGTCGTTGTTGACGGAGTTGGACACATCGTTGGGGGAGATCTCATTGGATGACGAGGATGATAAATGATATTGTCTGTATATGATATTCAATAAACTAGTTAAGAAGATGTGGTGTAGTGATGTAGTGGTGTAGTGATGTATCTTTACATAAGAGATGCGGCTCAGCAATGGTGTAATGACGCAAGGTACCAGATCTACAATAGGTGCCAATTAGTATTAAACCTGTTGAGCTATGTATAAGTTTTAGAGTAAATGATGGGAACTGTTTAACAGTGATGGAACATTAATGTAAATGATGTAATGGAGTCAGTGTAAACTGGGGTAGGGCAATCCACCCAATCAATGAAGAGTCGAGCAGAGAGAATTGTTCTTATTCACATCGAGAACAATAGCCAATCTGTTAAAGAAAACTTCACCAAACGCTATCCCCAATACCACAGCGAAAAAGTACAAGATGACATAACTCATGGCGGCTATCATCAACAGATATCCGATCATCAGCGTGAGAAACAGAAGTAATAACCTCACGACATCTTTCAAAAATTCGCTCTTCCCCGGTAACAAGAATTGTCTGAGTTTAGAAGATCTCATCTTATGAGAAGTAGGAGCAGATTGAGCACTCTTACCAGCAGAGTCGGTGTCCACATCTCCACATTCACAGTTCTCCTCCACTTCGACGATAACAGAGTTTTGATAGTTGTGGAACACTTTCTGTTCGATATAAGCCGAGGCAAAAGAAAGACCTCTGAAGAGGAACCCCAATACAAATAAGAACAAAAAGATACCAAACAGCTTACCACCGTTTGACAGAGCCATTGTCCTGAAAATGACAGGGTAGTTCAACCAGTCGGTGACAAAGTATGAGTTCATCATTGGCATATCCATGGCCATCACATCGCTCAGGGCAGAACTCAGTGTGGGCAGCAGTGTTCCACTGGCTTGACCCAGTGATATAGTGGTGGTCATCTCCATTGTCATGAGCATCCCACCCATGGTCATAGTTGTGAGGTATTCCGATACTGTGGCCATCTTATCTTGTCTTGTTGTGTCTTGTGAGGTTTGATGGCTTTTTCCATCTCCAACCAGCAGATCGCATCCCTTTTATACCTTACAGATTAATTTGCTCGTTCTGTAAAATGCTCATTGGATTCTGTCTTTGAGCAAATTTTAATTGATCTTTTTTTTGGTACTTGAGAGGTTAATTACTACTAAAAGAGGTTACTTTTTACTCTCTGTACAGTTCTACACTCTATTAATTGACTCATGGTGAGCAATTTGTTTTTTTATATCGTCTCCTTGGCTATATGAGATTTTTCAATCACACTAAAGAAATAGGGGTGAAAAATTAAGACCGAAAAAATTGTGAGCGAAGAGTGAAAAATTTAAAGTTTGTTCGGAACAACTGAAAAGGGGAGGGGGATCCGGATTAATTCAGGAAAAACTGAAGTGAGTCGGAGATCGATACGGATAAACATCGGATCAACTATCGGAAAAACCAATGTACTAACTTTGGCAAGCTGTATCCATCCACTTACAATCGCATTACTAATTGGTTATCAGATAACTGTCAGCACTCGATCCCATTACGGAAAGGTCGTGTATCAGAACACAAGAGCAAGATTTTTCAGATTAAAGAAAAGCCTTGAGCAGAGGAGTAGAAACCAGATCTAAGCTAAGCTTTTGCTAAAGAGAACAACACAAGTATGAGCAAACAGTTGATCCCGAGAACTCAGTTTACATCCAGCGAGCTCGCCAGACCGTCTGAAGAAGAGATAGCTTCCAGTACCCAGCTGACTCAGCTGGCTCTTGACAAGATAGTCCAGGCTAAGATATCAAAAACACAACCCAAGTCAGTAGCTCTGTCAGTGACGACAAGAGATGGAGCCACTTACATCAGGTACAAATCGACAAGCCTACTCTCTAACGGTGCTCCAATGGAGAGGTTGATCAAAATCGTGGACAAACAGAACGACCCTATGCTTCCTCCTAAATTCCTGATCAAGAAGCTGCCTCAAGGCCCACCACCACCTCCGGCTCCAATATTACACGACCCAAGTGAAAAACTTACCCAGCAAGATCACAAAGATTGGTATATACCACCTGCCATCTCTAACTGGAAGAACCAGAACGGGTTCACCATTGCTATTGACAAGAGGATGTCATATTTGAACAACACAGATACCAAGAAAGATGAGATCAATGAGAATTTCGGTCATCTCAACGAGGCTTTACTGAAAGCTGAAAAAGATGCTAGAGAAGAGATTGCTTTGAAGAATGAGATGATGTTAAAGTTGAAAGAACGTGAAAACCAGGAACGTGAGATGAAATTGAAAGAGTTGGCTCAAAAATCTTATAATAACAGATCCAGACACCAGTCTGAAAGACTCTCATCATCAGATTATCACTCTGCTAGACAGAGAGAGATCTCGAGAGAAGAGAGAAGGAGAAAAGCCGAGCGTGAAATCAAGCTCTCCAATGAACAGAGACTTCGTAATAATGGTGTATCTGAAAGAGTGATACAGGCAGCCGTCAAGAACAATAAGACGGAGCCTGAGTTTGATTCCAGGTTGTATAACAAAGCAGAAGGTGCCTTGGTGGCGGGTTATAGTGATGATGAAGACGATCTTGTGCGATCTACACCAGTTGAATTTGAAAGAGATGGTCTGGTATCTACAAATGAGACAGAATTTGGTCTTGAGCCTGATCTGAAGAAACAGAGGCGTGATTGATTCGCGCCAATTCTTTAACGATGTGGTTTTGTTCTTCGCTTAGTGTCTTTTTGACTCAAGTCAGATGTCTTTTAGCGGCTAGTTAACCGCTACAACTCAGATTTACAGATCCAGCTTAGCTGCCTGAAAAATTGAGCAAATTACAGATTTTATTACCCTGAGTCTCACTAAAAACAGTTCATCAAGTGAGAGCTCATCAATGGAATGGGGATATCACATAGCTTACACCAACAGCCTATGAAATCCAAGCTTACAATTATACCCCAGTCAATGGACTATCTCATTACATTTAATCTACACAGCTTTCATAATTATTCATCATCAGTGAGGTTCAACTCATCCACTACAACACCTTTGGTCTGTAGCATCAACTCTTTATTTCTCTTCACTGCAAAGATCTCACTCTTTTTTATCGTGCCACTCACTTTCACCACCCTCACCACCACATTGATACCCTCTATCACTGAGATCATTTGAAGAGCTGCACACACCACTCTATACTGTTCTCTGCCACATCGTACTATACCTGTGCTGGTACTATTACTGAAATACTTCAACACCAAATTCCCACCGGTGATTCCTGACCCATATGAACCAAAATACTCTTCGATACTCGATCTCAACTCTTTCAATAGCACTCTTGTCGATATAGCACTAGGAGATGACTGGTGAACCAGAAGAACATATGGCTCTTCTACAACCCCTTCACTTGGAGGATACAACACCTCAAATAAGATATATCTTGTCTTTAATCTCACCATTTACTGATCTGATATCTAATTGATAATCTGATGTGCGAAGCTGCCCTTTTTATATGAACAGATGTCTCAATTGTTCTTTTCGTTAGTTTGACTCTCCATTACGTAAAGCTCAGCTCTTCTGAAAAAATTTTTTTTTTATCCCATCGAGCTGAAATTTTATTTTTTTATATAACTTGAAGGTTAATTGATTGTAGCTTATTCTGGACCATTTGAAGCTCGCGAGACTTTGAATAGTTGGTGATAGTGAAAAGAGGATTGAATTCTCGTTGTATTGATACTATTTTTATTGTTAGCTGACAACTTTTCAGTGAGTCTGATACAGTGTCATTTTAGTTGAAAAAATTGAGGATTTAGTCAAATCTATTTGATTTAGCTATATTGTCGGCATTTAGACCGATTTCGCTTGATTGGAGTAAAGGAATCGAATCAGAGACACAAATTCTGATCATTTTCATACCAATTACACACCAAAAGGACATTTCTGTGATAAGCTCACTACCACAGTGTACTACTACAGAGCAGTACAAGTACTAAGATAGATTCAATTATAATTGAACTACTTAATAATTTGCTGATAATCGTTTGAACCAATCAGACCGATTGAAAGCATTACAAAGGTTGATTAAGTTGATATAAATCGTTGATAAAATAATCAAACTCATCCTTAAGTGAACCGGTAAAGCTCACTAGCTAAACAGTTCACCATTTACATCTTTTGATAGTCACAGACATCAAGGCTCAACTCATATTTATATCCAGATCAAGTTCATAACTGAAAATGGCTAGAAATGGACCCAAATCAAAGCCTAAGATGGCCCCTGAGAAAGAGAGATTTTTACAATGTTGTGGTGATATCTCTTTAGAACTTGTGTCATCTTTAAAGACGACATCCAAGGATGTCAATTTGAACGGATTGATCACCAGGTACTCTAAAAAATACAAGCTTAAACAACAACCGAGACTCACAGATATCATCTCTTCGATCCCAGATCAGTATAAGAAATACTTGATCCCCAAGTTAAAGCTGAAACCTGTACGTACAGCAAGTGGTATCGCTGTGGTGGCAGTGATGTGTAAACCTCATCGTTGTCCCCATATCGCCTATACCGGTAACATCTGTGTCTACTGCCCCGGTGGCCCTGACTCCGATTTCGAGTACTCTACTCAATCATATACAGGTTATGAACCTACGTCGATGCGTGCCATTAGGGCAAGATATGACCCATACGAACAGAGTAGAGGTCGTATTGAGCAGTTGAGACAATTGGGTCACTCGATAGACAAAGTCGAGTATATCATCATGGGTGGTACCTTCATGTCTTTACCTATCGATTATCGTGAAGATTTCATAACACAATTACACAACGCTTTGACAGGTTATAACGGTAAAAACATCGACGAGGCCATCAAATACTCACAACAATCTTTGACCAAATGTGTCGGTATCACCATCGAGACAAGACCGGATTATTGTACCGAGACTCATTTGGACGATATGCTCAAATATGGTTGTACCAGATTGGAGATCGGAGTCCAAAGTGTCTACGAAGATGTCGCAAGAGACACAAATAGAGGTCACACTGTAAAAGCCGTCTGTAAAACTTTCGCTGTAGCCAAAGACGCTGGTTACAAAGTTGTCAGTCACATGATGCCCGACTTGCCAAATGTCGGAATGGAAAGAGATTTGGAACAGTTCAAAGAATATTTCGAGAACCCGGATTTCAGAACAGATGGTTTGAAGTTGTATCCAACTTTGGTCATCAGAGGCACAGGTTTGTACGAGTTGTGGAAGACCGGTAGATATAAGTCGTACAATGCCAATGCCTTGATAGACCTTGTCGCTCGTATCTTGGCCATGGTACCTCCATGGACAAGAATTTACAGAGTACAAAGAGATATTCCTATGCCCCTTGTCACCAGTGGTGTGGAGAACGGTAACTTGAGAGAGTTGGCGTTACTGAGAATGAAAGATTTTGGTACCACTTGTCGTGACGTGAGAACGAGAGAAGTGGGTATCCAAGAAGTTCATCACAAGATTCAACCTGATCAAGTCGAGTTGATCAGACGTGATTACTACGCTAACGACGGTTGGGAAACTTTCCTCAGTTATGAAGATCCAAAGCAAGATATCTTGATCGGTTTACTTCGATTGAGGAAACTGTCGAAGAAACACACTTACCGTAAAGAATTCACAGGGCAACAGACCTCTATCGTGAGAGAGTTGCACGTCTATGGTAGCGTTGTCCCACTTCATTCTCGTGACCCGAGAAAATTTCAACATCAAGGGTTCGGTACTTTGTTGATGGAGGAACTGTACCGTATCGCCAGAGAAGAACATGGCTCATCGAAGATCAGTGTCATCAGTGGTGTCGGTGTCAGAAATTATTACGCTAAATTGGGCTACTGGTTAGACGGTCCTTTCATGTCTAAGTGGATCGACGGTCGCGATGAACAAAACTAATTCTCCTATATAATATGAAACTCATCCCAAGCATTCAGACATAGCTGTAGAAATGCCTCTTTATCCCTATATGAGTCCTCGGTAGTTTGCAAACTATACAAGAAAACGTCGTCATTCAACTTTATTTCTCCTTTCAACTCTTCTACTGTGGTCAGCTGATCCGGTTCATTGTCCTCATCACCAATTGCGTTGTGTTGTTCGTGGAATTCTTGAGCACTCAACGGTTGTGAAATCGTAGGGGCTTCTCTTGTTTCTCCCGTCGGATATACGTCCACCACTGGATTTTTGATAAATCCGATCGAGGAACTGGCACTCAATGTCCCCGAGGAAGTCGAGGTCGAGGCTCCACTAGAACTACTCGCAGAGCTACCTTGAGGTCTAAGGAAATGCACTCTGTTGGCTGTATAAGGAATCGCAGTTAATACAGGCCTATAACCGTAGACTAAAGGCTGTAGTTGGAACTGGCTCTGCATTTGAGAGCCGATTTGCTGAGGTTGCTGTAGATATGGGTAAAAACCTGGATAAAACCCTTGAGTGAACATGGACTGGTGACGAACCAAGTTTCTTCTATTTGTGGACCGAGTCAGTGGGGCAGATCTCATCTTAGGAGTTGATCCACGACCATTTGGGGAGATATTCAAAGGTGACGGAATTTTGTCTCGCTTAAGCCTTTTAGGCGATGATATGGAAGTGTCTTCTGATGAAAAATCTTGTTTGTTTCTCTTTGTGATCAACCTTCGCTGTTGAGAAGCAATGTTCTGAGAATCGCTAACCACGCACGAAATGGTCGTCTTCAATTCCCCAATTGCACCCCTTTCCTCTCCGCCTGCCATTTCAGGATCCACCGACGACCCGTCTTGGTCCTGCACCGGAACATCCATATCTTGATGCGTTCCCACTTGGTTTTCTCTACTTGACTCATTTATATCTACTTGGTATCTGCTGCAACCCCAAAACTCCAAATCTGAAACAGATCGGTTTCCTTTTATAGTGATTTGAAAGGGGCACGACTGTGCAGGGTCTGATCTGGTTTTATGCACACGACTTTCTAAAACCAGGTTGGTAGACGCGGACATCAGTACACGACCTTCCGATTCTATTGTTTTGTGGGACATGTGGAGGAGCTTTCGCATCTGACAAGCTAATTAGGATTGAGAGGCTGTGATCTGCAAGACAGTTTGTGATGACTTGAGGGGCGCGAAGAGGTCATGATTGGGACCATGACAAGAGTCATTAGAAGGAACTGATCTGTTTGGTTGCTTTGGAACAGGCCAAGTCAGAGAGTTGTTTGAGAGGGGAGGGGCATAGTTGCGTGTAAACTTACTCGAGAGAGTTACCGCCTCGTGAGGTTCGCTTTGGAATGACCTGTTTTCTGTCCCGAGCCAATGCTGCGCCTAGCATCGAGTCCCTCCTGTTGCCGCCCAAAATTAAGTGCGGTATTCATATGTTCAACGGTAACTCATTCCATTCAGCTGACCAGTTCATCTCTGTTAAACTGTTGTGGAAAGTCGTGCACAATTAGCAAAATATCGACAGCTTCATGCCCTATTCGTGCATGAAGTCTCAAAACCTAATCTTGGTTTATTGGAACCCTAAACACGACTTCAGAACACTTTTGGTCGTGGACAACCAATTGTCTGTATAAAAATTTTTCAGAAGTTTTTCAACTTTCACTTCACTAACACTTCTGTAATCTCGTCCATTGGTGAGATTCAACCAAATCAATAACCTCATCCCAAAGAATCCCAGTAAACAAGAAAAAAACTTCAAAAGATGTTATTTGCAGGAGCAAATGATGTTTTATGTCTTTATCTACTCTTGTAAAACAGTAAACTGTAGACATTCACGAAAGATCAACTTAATGATGATACCACAATTCAAAATTAAAACAGTTATCCCTGTCTTAATAAACTATGTCGAGAATTTATAATCTGAGAAGTTGATCATAGTGAATATCTTTTATATCTTTCTATGCCTTCACTCCCTATTTCCACAGTGTTTGTCTGACCCTTTCAGCGTAGCTCCATAAGTCGTGTACCATCAACTGTGGCTTTAAGAAAATTTTTTATCGGTCAGTTGAATCAAATCGATTCATCAACTCGTAAATCAAGTAATCATGTCTCAAGGTACCTTGTTTGTCAACGCTAAAACCAGAGGTGTAGCCCCAGTTGCTATTGTCAACTACTTCAAGTTGGATGTCAAGATCTCCAACACTGAAGACCCAGCATACATCGAGAACTTCCCATTGAAGAAGATTCCAGCCTTCATCGGTCCAAAAGGTGTTAAATTGCACGAGGTCATTGCCATCTTGGTCTACTTGGTCTCTGTCCACGATGAGGAGTCTCCATTGTTGGGTAAGACCAAAGCCGAATTCCCATTGGTTTTGAAATGGTTGTCTTTTGCCAACAGTGACTTGCTTCCAGTCGCTGCTTCTGCCTTCAACTCTTTGTTGGGTAACATCCCATACAACAAGAAACTGGTTGACACTGCTTTGCAATCTGTCGACAAGTTCGCTGCTGTTTTTGAGACCAGATTGTCCGAATTCACGTACTTGGTCGGTGAAAGAATCACTTTGGCTGATATCTACGTCGCTACCGTTATGGGTAGACTTTTTGAAACCATCTGGGCTAAGGACTTCATCAAGGCTCACCCAGGTATCTACAGATGGTTCCTCTTGATCACTTCATCCGACTTCTTGTCCTCTAGCAGATTCGGTAAATTGGAGTTCAGAGACAAACCAGTTGAGTTTACTCCTCCAAAGAAGGAGAAGAAAGCTCAAGCTCCAAAAGCTGAGAAACCAAAGGCTGAGAAGCCAAAAGCTGCTGAAGAGCCTGCTCCAGTTGAAGAGAAGAAACTGAAGCATCCATTGGAAGCTTTGGGCAAACCAAACATGGCCTTAGATGAGTGGAAGAGAGTTTACTCTAACGAGGAGACCAGAGAAACTGCCTTGCCATGGTTCTGGGAACATTACGACCCATCTGAATGGTCTTTGTACAAGGTTGGATTCAAGTACAACGACGAATTGACTTTGACCTTCATGTCTAACAACTTGGTTGGTGGTTTCTTCAACAGATTGTCTGCTTCTACCAAATACTTGTTCGGTTGTTTGGTCGTTTACGGTGAAAACAACAACAACGGTATTGTCGGTGCCTTCTTGGTCAGAGGTCAAGACTTTGCTCCAGCCTTTGACGTTGCTCCAGATTGGGAATCTTATGAATACTCCAAATTGGACCCAACCAGTGAGGAAGACAAAGAGTTTGTCAACAACATGTGGGCTTGGGATAAACCAGTTATCGTCAACGGTGAATCCAGAGAAATTGCTGACGGTAAAGTCTTCAAATGATTGTCCTTTGTATAACTTTATAGTTAAAGGTAGGGTAATATCTGAATCTGATCTGATCTAGTAGATGTGTTTGAGTGTAAACGATTCGTGTAATTTTTACACTACTTTCATCATCTCCCCAGTGCTAAGCTTAGAAAATACACGACGTTCTGAACAACTTTTTTAACATTACATGCACGACTCTCTGTAGATCAAATTGGGACGAAAAACACGACCGATCTGGATTGAAGAAAAAAAAATAATAAATTGGCGTGAAACAAACAACGTATATACTTGAAACGAGTAACAACCAAAGCAGCTATACGCAGTTCGAGATGGTCATATTGAAGTCTCCTTTGGTACGCCAGATACGAAGAAGACCGTTATCGGTGTTATTGCCGATCTCGGTTATCTTTATCTTATACTATTTCATATTCAGCTCGTCCGATTCGGCCACGTCCAGAAAGTCCAAGTATTCTTACAAGACCACCAAGTCGCGGCTTTTCAGCAAGAAGAGGAACGTTTTCCCACGTAATTTGCCTCAAGACCACATTTCACACTATGATCTCAACAAATTGGCCTCAACCCCAATGGCTGCCTATAACAAGGAACGTGTGTTGATCTTGACACCCATGTCCAAGTTCTATGACGAGTACTGGCAGAACTTGTTGAAGCTCAGTTACCCTAAAGAGTTGATCGAGCTTGGATTTATCGTCCCAAGAACAGCAGACGGTGATTTGCTGTTGAAGAAATTGGAGAAACTGGTGAAACAGGTACAGAGTAACAAGAACAAAGAGAACAGATTCACCAAGATCACCATCTTAAGACAGGACTCAGACTCGTTGGAGTCTCAATTGGAGAAAGATAGACACCTGTTGAAAGTGCAGAAGTTGCGTCGTTCAAATATGGCTTTACTGCGTAACTCACTCTTGTTCACCACCATTGGGCCTTACACGTCTTGGGTGTTATGGTTGGACGCAGATATCATCGAGACACCTTCCAGTTTGATCCAAGATTTGGTCAGCCACGACAAACCGGTAATATCACTGAACTGTTACCAGCGTTTCTTCGACACTGAAAAGAAAGAAATGTCTATTAGACCATACGATTTCAACAACTGGGTCGAAAGTCAAGAAGGTTTAAATATCGCTTCCAATTTAGCGGAAGACGAAATCATCGTAGAAGGTTACAACGAGATTGCCACTTATAGACCTCTTATGCTGCATTTCTACGATCCAAAAGGTGATATTAACACGGAAATGGCTTTAGATGGTGTAGGAGGTGCTGCAGTAATGGTGAAGCTGGATGTTCACAGAGACGGTGCCATGTTCCCAAGTTTCCCATTCTATCATTTGATCGAGACTGAAGGGTTTGCAAAGATGCTGAAGAGATTGGGCTACGAAGTGTTTGGTTTGCCAAACTATCTCGTCTATCATTATAACGAATAATATATCTTATATATATATAAATATTCAACAACTCACATAAATCTGAACTTGGTTTGTATATTTTTTTTTGTACTGCGCACTACAAATTGAAGAAAGCACTGGTCCCAATTTTCTCTGATTAAAAAACACTATACAATCTTTGATCAACAAATGTATATATAATAAAATGAACTGAAATAAAATATCACCTTGAATTTTCTGAAACTAATTAATAAAATAAAACCACCAATAAACTTGTAAAACCATCTATGAATTCCATTATGTATTTTTTTTTTAAAGTGAAACTCTTAACCCTGTATGTTTTTGTTTAAAACAACTTTTGGTTATATCAACCTTTTAATCGCATCACTGTAACCCTCTTTTCAATATTTAAATCATCAATTAACTCATATTTTTTTTTATTTTTGACATCATCACAAAAGTCCAAGCTTTTAATCCATCAAAAACTGGGTGTCTTCGTTTTGTTCTTCTAAAATCAATGGATGATGTGACATCAATACCGAGGCTGTAGAGGCATTGTTGAAACTGCCGTGAGGTTGTCTAAGTAATTTATTCTGTTCCAAAAATGGATCTTGTAATAAAAATTGACCGGAAACTCCACCACTGTTACTACCTGGTCTCGAATTACGACGCTGTAATTCTTGTGGAGTTAATAAATCACTCAACGAAGAAGGAACAAAATCCTCTTCTTTACTCTGATCATCTTCATCATCGTCAACTATTGCCGAGTCGTGCGCATTTGACGAATTTAACTCATAAGAGTAAGAGTTGAAACTGGGGCGGGTGAATATTTGAGGAGTTGAAGAGGTTCTCTGTTGACTCATGAATAGATTGGAATGTTGTTGTTGTTGTTGTTGCTGCTGATTCCAGATCGAGGCAATCGGATTGCTGAAATTTGTTGAAGAAGAGTTGTTGTTCTGGCCGAGGTGTAACGATGAAGTTGGGGCTGTCGTGGAGATGTTCGAGGCCGTGTTATAGTAGTTGAAGTTACCGTTTTGGAAACTGTTATTTTGGCTGTTGACCAAGAAATCAGAGTTAGAAGTGTTCACCGATGAAGAAGCAGTATTGGTGGTACCAATTGAAATCGGTTGAATACTGTTGTTGAAACTGAAGCTTCTGGAAGTGTTTCTATTGTTAGTGTTATAGAAAGAGTTTCCGTTTTGCTGATGGTGAGACTGAGAGCTCTGTTGATGCAGCAGTTGTTGTTGCAGTTGCAGTTGTTGCAGTTGTTGCAGTTGTTGTTGTTGTTGCTGCTGCTGCTGCTGCTGCTGATTAACCTGTTGGTAAGCTTGAGCCAACGATTTCGGATTTACACGACGGCCATCTGGGAGAATATGAGCCAAAGCACACTTAACACCGAATTTGCAATTGCCCTTCTGGAAATATTTACATGGAGTAGTATCCATGATAGAGTCTTGTGAGTGAGAGAAAGGACAAGAGTTACCAGCCTGACAAGTACCTTGTTTGAAGAATTTACAAGGAACATGCGACAAGTTCTTCGTTGAAGAATGCTGTTGCTGACCATTTGGTGGTGATTTACCCAACGGCTGTTGATCCTGCTTCGAATTGGAGCCGGAGTTATTGCCAAAACGGTTCATGTTGTCCTGTTGTTGGTTGAAATAGTTCTTGTGAGGAGAGTTATGGGCTTGTCTATGGTGGTTTGTATGTCCGTGTGGGGGAGATTGTGACGTGATTTGATGGTTTGATTGGTTCTGTTGATAATTCATGTTCGATTGCTCCTTCTCGTCGATATATCCGAGCATATCGACACCTGTTGTCTTGTTATTTTAGTTATTAATACTTAGAAGATCCTGGTACGTGTGCTCTTTTTCCGTCGAATTTGATGTGATAAGCGATTCTATCCACCAAGATCCCTCTTTTTCACGCTCTAAACTGTTGAAGTTGTCCTCAATTATTCTCTAAACGTATCTAACGGCTCTTTTTACCCTCTAGAGCCTCTCCACGTAGTTAAAAGACCCCTTAAGCCACTCTTGTCAAAATAACTGTGGAGTCTGTTCCACTTTTAAGAATTGATAGCTGAGTAATTTTTTCTTATCTCTGATGTCTCCAACTTACCCGGACATCTGTATCCAAAAAAAGGAATGCACCCCAAGTTCGGGTCGTGCAGCACATATCAAGAAATTGGGGGTTGTATCCCTTTTTCTTAACAGTACCGAAGGTGAACTGGTGATGCTGCGTTTGATGAAATCACTGGTGAAATGCAGAGAATAAGGGCGTGATGAAATTTGAACAGTTCATCTGAGATTTAGTGATGTATTGGTTGGCGAGGGCACGATTAGGACCGATCTAGTAAAAATAGTGTGATAGATAACTAAATAATAACATACTACCTGATAAGAAATATTGTGATAAGAGATGCAGTGTGAATAATTTGTTCTAGAACAAACGAGAAGCTTGGAAGAGATAGGTGACCCAATCACAAGAAACGGACCATTATGTTTGAAGTGTAAAGTCACAAGAAAGAAAAGATATTATATAGTGTTACTGGGTTAACACTTAGCCCGATAAGGATCCACGGTGATAAGAAAGGCGGTAATGGTGAAGCGAAATCGACCAAATCTTTGAAAAGGCAAATTTGCTAGCTCTAGAGTGCAATACGAGGAACACGCTTTTTGCTATAGTACATACGATATTTAGATAATCAATGATATTAGTAATTGGGTGGTAGAAGAAAGTAATGAAATCACCTAACAATATTCATACAATACAAACAATTCAAGAACGTAATTAATGCCATACACAAAACAAGAAATCAACGACGGTCAGTGGACCCAATACCCCTCTTACCACTGAAAAGATGCTTAGGTATCGACAGAGTCAGATGTCTATCAGCCTCACCTTGTCTGGCCTGTCTGTTTCTGTCACGTCTATGTAATTTGGCCAATCTCTCGGCTTTATCTCTAACAGATCCATCGTTTATACCATCGTTTAATCTGTCGGATTGGTAAGATGTCTTTGCGTATTTTGGTGTTGTAGAAGCACTGCCTCTTGTAAGAACGTCCTTACCAGATCTGGATTTAGCACTCTGTGCCTTCGACTTCAAGCTCTGGGTATCGTGGCCAATCATGTACATGTGATCTTCCATATCGTTGAAAGATTTGGTCTGTTTCGATCTAGGCATGATCGATTTGTTCTTCAACGACTTACGCAATCTAGCCTCTTGTATCATGGTCTTTTGCTTGTTTCTGATCCATGTCAGTTTCTCTCTCAAGTCTTCAACTTCATCGTCTTCCAATTCACTGTCCGAGTCGTAGAAACCTTCTTTCTCCAATCTCTCCTCCTCTTCTTCCAAAGCTTGCAACTTGGCAGCGATATCTGGGTCGAAGAAATCGTAAACGTTCTTACCTTCCAAAAGTTCAGGCATGATATCGTTCTTCCAGTCGTCATCTTCCAACAAGTATTTGTCTTTCAAGTTGATGTTGAAGACACCGGCACCTCCATTCTCTTCTTCGATATCACGAGCCAACTTACGACGGTTTGGATCGTTGAGATCAAATTTAGGTAACAATTTGACCAGATCTGGAATATACAGATCTCTCTTGATGTCATCTCTCAGTTGTGGTTTAGCAACGTGAATCTTGTTCAAGACGTTCGATACTCTTCCTGAACCCTTCAACTTCTGTTCGATACGAGCACTGAGCAATTTTTCACAAGCCTTGTTTCTTACGGTCATGACGTTGTCTTCCTCGTAACAAGAGGTTTGCATGATTTCTACACCTGGTTCATCTGAAATGGTCTTCAACAACAGTTGAGTGGACTCGTCCAAGTCTTCGATCTTGATGATATCGGTCTTGTTGATGACAACGAGCACACTCTTGTTGGCAAACAATTTCTTCAACGTGTGGAACAATTTGACTTGGGCATCTACCGAAAAACCACACTGTTCGGACAAATCCATGAAGTACAAGATACACGATCTCAAATGGGCAATGGCGTACATGGATTGCATTTCGATGTTGTTCATCTCTTCAGCAGGTCTGTCCAAGATACCTGGAGTGTCAATGGCTTGGAATCTCAAGTACTTGTAGTCGAAATGACCAACGTACAAAGATTTGGTGGTGAAAGCGTATGGTTGAACTTCGACGTCCAGCTTGGTGATACAACGCAAGAAAGAGGATTTACCAACGTTTGGATAACCACAGACGACCAAAGTTCTGGTGTTTGGGTCGATGGATGGTAATCTTCCCAAATGCTGTCTAACGTGCTCCAAATACAAAAGAGGTTCTTTCAATTTTTTCGAGATGGTGGCCATTCTACCGAGAGCTGCTCTTTTCAACTGTTTACATTGGAAAAGGGACTGTCCAAATTTCAACAATCTGTTGTAATCTCTTGATACTTTTTCAATCAAAGTTTTGGCTCTGCTGATAGCAGCCAACGATAATTTATAGTGATTCTTGTCATACAAAGTGTCCATCAAATCTCTGTGGAATGGGTGGATATCATCAATCTTTGGGAAGGCAGCCAATAACTCGGTGAACTTCTCATCAAAACTTTCAGCTGTGAACTTGACCTTTCTCATGTAGAATGCTCTAATTCTACTGATCTTGAAACCTGGTCTGATCACCGTTGGTGTCTTTCTCTGTGTCTTGTTCAACACCACATCTAACAAATCGTTAGATGTAGGAACAGATGGGATATCTTTCCATGACAATTGCATCTTGTATAATCTATTCAGTGCAATATAGAAGACAACTTCAATATCAGTTCTGGTTTGATATACGAAAATTTTTTTATAGAGTGAAAAAAATTTTTTTTTTTCCTTCTCATCGCAAAAGAAATTTTGTATGAAAATTTTCTTGTGAAAATTGGGGGTAATTTTGGGGGTGTTTCTGATGCTGTGGTGTTATTTGGAGATCAATTCAAAGCAATTGAAGTGATTTTTCAGTGTAAACTCAATGATCTGATGCGACGGTTTCGATGTATCCAATTTTTTAGACAAAAAAAGCTTGGAAACTGACGGTTTTTCATGTTAAAAGCAAGAAATTCAACATATGGAAACTCTAGAAATTCACCAGCTCATCCAATTCTCATCAAGAGGCCTTGGCAGCCAATCAAATCATTCCATAAAATTCAAATTGATCACCTTTTTATACTCTCTGATAAGGACCCATAATCACAGCCCCAGATTACCCAACTAGGCAATATCTAATTAGGGCAACAGAAAAGCAAATTGTAGCCTTATATAGATAGCATCTGATCAATTTGTAGTTTCATCTACGGGAGATCGTTGCCAATTGAAAGATGTCTTTGGCTAGTTTTGGGGCAAATTTGGAGAGTCTTAGCAAATCGGATACTGGGACTGAAAGTTTGAAGCTCTCCAGACAACTATTGATCAAGTTAAAGCTGGTGGAGAGAGACTTGAAGAAAGGTGATGATACATCTTTGAGCCGATTACCTGAGGTGGTCAAGAAGTCCTGGAATGATAAGCTCAATAAGAATCATAAGATAACCAATAACCATATCAAGAAATTGGATAAAGACATGGAGAAGTTGTTCCAGTTTGAGATCGATAGCATCTATAACTATAAGATAGAACTTGATCTTGAGACCGGTGAAGGTGTGAGAAATAAAAAATTGATCGATAGGGCCATTATCGTTCATCTCTTGAGAAATGGTCAATTTGGACAAGTGGAACAGTTGAGTAAAGATCTAGATCTTGACGTTCCACAGGAATTGATCGGTAAATTCTCACAGTTGTATTTGTTCCTAAACGAACTCTCACATTTCCAATTGGATAAAGTGATCGACTGGTGCCACGAAAACCACTCAAAACTTGTGGAATTGGGGTCTGATATCGAGTATCAAATGCATATCTTGAAGTTCATACAGATCTTTCTCAAAGATCAATTCAGTGGTATGAAATTTGCTCGTGAGAATTTCCCCAAATTTGGTTTCAACCATTTGGAACCAATAGCCAACTTTATCACAGAAGTTTCGATCAATGGGCTGGATTCATTGGTCAAGTATTATGAAACTGGATTCCATCAACTTTCAGGCAACTTTATCCAAATATTTTGCTCGATTCAGGGGCTATCTTCAGAGTCGCCTTTGTATTCAACTTTGATAGCCTCGATCTTGTCACTACCAAATTTTATCAAATTCAACAAATTGATCACGTTGAAGAAATTGGACTGGTCTACACAGAACGAGTTGCCGTTCGAGATACCTTTACCTGATTTCTTAAAATTTCACTCGATCTTTATCTGTCCTGTCTCAAAGGAAGAGACTACTTTGGAAAACCCACCTAGGGTATTACCATGTAATCACATTTTGGCCCAATCAACAGTGATGAATTTGTGTAAAAACAATGTGAACAATAGTTTCAAGTGTCCATATTGTCCCAAGATAACGAGACAATCGGAGACGAAATTGATTAGGTTTATCAATATATAGTGATGAGTGAATGAAATGATATGATGCACTTGTAGGCTGCAGTAATAACATGAAGTAATAGGACGAACTAATACGATGAATTGAATGAGCTAAAATATTTCAAGCAGAGAGAGCTTATAGTGTAAGTGGAGGGATACTGACAGACCAATTGGTGATAATTAGCTTTATCTCGCTTTCAGAGTTACATTTGAGAATCTGTTTCTCTAATACGAGACAAGTCACATGATGATATAGTTCAGAGAATCAATTGACTTAACTCGGACAGAACTCATAGCTAGTAACCTCTATATTATTAACCAGACAATCGAATATGTTGGATTGCTTATGTATAATTGGAAGATGCTTAGCTTATAATAGACTAGTGATTAAATAGATAAGATGAGCATAACAAAGAGAGAGAGAGAAATCATCAAAAGAATTCAAGATTCTACTCAACTAGTTACCAGCCGCCTTACTACTTTTCAAACAGATAGATTACACCTCACTCCTTATTTAATTCACCCAATTACATAGTCATAATTACTTGCCAGTCAATTGCTTTAGTGATAACATTACATAACTAATATCAACACCTTACACCCAGTTCAACAGTAAATTGATGACGAAATATGATACAACCATCGTGCCTCTCCATGCCGTTGCTCCAGTCCAATGCAGCTGTTTATACGCTGCGAGTGAGTTCATAGATGTAGCATCGGATCATGCTTGCGATCCCGTCCCGTTACTGGAAACGGCCTCCTCCACAAAACCCCCTTACCTGATCCGGCCACAAGGTTCACTAATACAGGAGTATCCGATGCGCCAAATAGCAAACTAAGCCATCTTTCGGTATTAAAAGAGTGCCAACAGGGGCAAGGGAGTTTGCCCTGCATCCGACACTTCCAAGTCTGAGTGTTGTTTCTTTTTCCCACGCCCCGCAGAGACTTGTTGCTACGGAAAGTTGAGTTTTGTGACCGAGCCTCTAGCCCGAAAGGGTAAAAAACTCGCTCTTTTACCCTCAACGTACATATCGAACTAACTCTAAATCCACAATTTATCCGAAACTCTTGTGGAATTCTTTTTGAGGAATAGAATCCCTATCAGTGACACAAATTCAATTGGAACTGCGAACTCTCCACATAATAAGATTGACAGAGCCAATCTCTGTCACTTTTCAAACTTAAGCTAGTTTGGACCACGGTTAATTAAAAAAAAAATAAACACACGTCGATCACTACAATATGTTGAGGTAATGATGTATATTTTCTGTACTTCAATTCAATGCGACCCCTGAAGATCGCAGTCAACAACTTTTGCACAATCTGACATCATACCAACAAAAAAAAAAAAAAAAACTGAAAAAATCTGCAGCTTCCGAGACACTTCCACTGGATTTGACTTTGAACCCTAAATTATCCTCAAACTCTAAATTCACGGAGAACCCTTTTTAAATTCCAGGAGCCGTGGGTATCACTGTACTTTTCCCTGTTATCAATTGAATGATACCAATAACACACTGTGTAAATAATTCTCCCCATATCATGCTTAGGTGATCTTGCATTGATCCTTTTTAGACAATCTTGCTTTCAATTTTTTAAGCGGTTGTGCTGGACGTTATTTCACTAATACCAGTAAATCGCTCTGGTGTGTCTATGGACTCCTTTTTTTTTTTGTTTTAGATGCTACAGTGTTGTAGCGTGCACAGACAGACTGAAGGGGCAAATTTGGGTGTTTTTTAGGTTTTCAAGTCAATAAGCTTAAAGAGAATATGCAGTGTTTTTTTAGAATATTTTTTTTTTACTAGATCGTATTGTACGGCTTAATGTTTGAGTTGGATATCAAATCAATCGTAACATTGGATCAAGTAACACTAACGCTGATTTGCGATGACTACAGGCCTTAATCTGAAGATAACATGAGATTGTAAAGATGAATTTCATATCGATTTAATAGAGTGCTTTCGACTAAGAAACAGCAGCAGGTCTTGGTACTTTAGCCGCCAGATCTGTGTCTCGGGTACAGAAATAACGGCGGGAACATCGTCCGATATACAGACACAAACTCGATTTGTAATCAAAATACACAAAAAAGGGTTGCACAAAGGCATGTGCATTAGGCAAGAAGAGGACTAAGACTTAAGCCTGGGTCAATTGTGTGGGCTTAGTGTTCGTAGTACAACATTGGTTGATTTGCTGCTACATATGGATCTAGGAACTTGTGTCATCACAACAAGCTAAACCAGTGCCAAAACTCCAACTCTGCAGATATCCCACAGCGGTTGCTATAGCAAACGTCACTTGTGCCCATGACACACAAGGTCAAGAGGTTGGAAAAAAAAGTAGAGCGCGGGAATCGACTCCCATTTACAATAGGATGGGGGATCAAGCTTTAGTGGAGTTTACGAAGTCACCTATTTTTTCACTCGTATACAATTCGGCTTCAATAATGCTTTAAAACTGGATCATGAGCCTCTTGTGGGACATTGTAACTTATCGTCTCAATCTTGATCTGCTCCGGCGGTCCCAGATCCTCAATCTTAATGCTCGGCGGTTTCGATTGCAAAACTGGCAGGTGGAAGCATGCTTCAAACAGGCAAAGAAAAAGAAAAAAACAAAATCAATTCCACTGTACTGCTTGCAAAAAAGAAAAGAGGTCCAACCTGAGAACTCAATTCAACCCCAACAAAGCAGAACAGATCGATAATCATAGCCAAGTATTACGACAATCATTATAATTCAAGTAATTTAGATCTTGTGTCAAATTGACAAGAGTTACAGTTCGTACTTGTTTTCCCATCAATCTACACCCAATTTAAACCCTATCGTCCCGCTGTGCTAAATTGCACCCCACTCATCATCGAGTGTCGAACATTCTCTATTGACTCCCGCTATTCTCTATCGGCAAAACATGTGCAAATAACCTACCAATTTGCAAATGTGTTGGTGTTCCTATGTAAGTGTCTTTGCATGCATATCTAGTGCATATAATATGTCATGCACGGTTTTAATTCGATTTGCATTATGTGACTTTCAGGAACGGGGTTTTGCCACATTAGGATACTTTAAGCTGAGGCAGTTTTTTTTTTGTGTCCACGACGTTAAAAAATGTGTCCAGTAAAGAGCTGTGCCTAATTATGACTTACTAATTTGCTGAGATTACTTTGATGTATTCAGCCATTTCACGATCCATACAGATTTACTTATATAAATATAAATCAAACTGCCAATCTTGTCACTAAAATTTTTCTTCAAAGTCTTGGTTCAAGATATTTTTAGTCAGGATCTCCCTTTGTGTCAAACTAACAATCATAGATAAATAGGGTAACCTATTCAAGACACTTTTAGATATACATTCTCAACATAGAGCAGCAATTACACTAGACTAGATCATCTTTGATACATTACAGACATGGCCAACATGGATATCTATCACCAACAGGCAGACCATCTGCTAAACACTTCTTTCCATAACCTCGGGAACAACTCTTTACAATTCCCAATGGGTGGTCAATCGCAGTCTCAACAACTGATGACCTCATCGAACATCTACAACGACCAAGGTTTCGTGCCAGTGTCCAACCAGATACCTTCGTATCAAGCTATGCCTCAATACCAACCACTGGTTAGCCAACAACAATTCTCCCAATGGAACTCCAAGTTTATTCCTAATAATAGCTCCCCCGGGGTTCCGTTATTGGACTCTTCCAACCCATCCCAAATATATCCTGTGTTGATGACCCAGCCCATCGAGGACTCAGCATCTGCTCAGTTCAACAACGCCTTGCCGAAGAAATCTATAGGCAACGTCTCTCCACATTCGCAGCATTTGAGCCTATTGCCTCAGCTGCCACAACCGATGATCGGAGATGGCTTGATGAACGGTACCGCAGCAGGCTCTGCTGTGAATCCTGTTGCGTCGCCTAACTCTTCAAGATTTCTCACCTACCCTGTCTATGGGAATCAACAGATGGTACCACCATCCAACCTTGCTGGGTTGTCGTTCCAAACTTTGGACCAACAGAGCTTACCACCTTTGCGTAACGGTAGCTCGTCAGTGATCGGTTTGTCTCAGCATGGTGTCATGATTGACCTTGGATTGTCAAACCCAGCTAACTCGGCCTCGATGGGGGATCTCCATATGCACAGCAAATCTAGTTTTAACAGGAAACAGAGAAAGCGTCGTAACACCATCGATGGAATGTCGATTGAAACTGCTGCAAGGAACAGGTGTCCTTCATGTCAGAAACAATTCAAGAGACCATCGTCGTTGAAGACCCACATGTATTCCCATACTGGGGAGAAACCTTTTGTATGTCTTTGGGATGGGTGTGACAAGATCTTCAGTGTTCGCAGTAACATGATCAGACATTTAAGACTCCACGAAAAGCGTAATTCAAAAACAAGTATTTCAGGTAAAGACTTTGATTTTGATATCGAGAGACAGGGCAGTGCCACCAGTATCTCGTCATCGAACGTTTCGTCGATTGGATCTTCGGGGCATCCATCTTCTGTGAAGATTGAAGATTTTGCATCTCACGAAGAGGAAGCCATGATACATAACTCGACCAACGAGGCAAATACCTTGAGTGAATTGGAGAAATCCAAATATTAGATTAGATTAGATGTGTGATGTGGGTAAGGTTATTTTTGCTTAATGGTTAGACGAGTGGTACATCTCCTTGCTGTAATATTATAGAAAGATGTTTTTGGGTTCAAATGCTATTTTTCACTTTTAGAGCTGTGTTATCTTGACTTTATGATTTTTTAATTCGTGTTTGACTTGGTTGAATTCAACATAGGGAAGAACTAGATATATATAAGTAATTGAGCTTATTCTTGTACAATTTTACTGTAGTCGATGTGTTGGATCTGCGACTGTAGTGGTTATGGTGAGTTCTGTGTAGCCTGTATGCATGTCAGTCCAGAAGATGGCAGAGAAAGGTCGTTCGCGCACAAATCTTGATCCTCACTAGTCATTTCGAAGAGCTGATGGGTTCAGAGGTGGAGGAGTTGAATAAAGTAAGGGAGTTTACCCGTAAAGAGTTTGTAGATGGTGATGATTTTGGTGATCTCAGTACAACGGTGGATCTTGTAGAACAAGTTGATCCATTGGTAATGGCCAAATGTCTTTCCATACTCGATTCAAATTTAGGTCCATACTACGAGAAAAGACAAGGTAAAGACTGGAAGGTGGACAAGTATTCGGAGATGAGAGAAGATGGCTTGGTATACATTTGTTTCTATAAAGACAAGATATTGCAACTGTTCGTCTCTTTTATGGTGGATTGGGATTATGGTCGTAAAGTGGTGTATGTTTATGAGATCCAGTTTTTACCAGACTTGAGAGGTCGTAAATTGGGAACCACTGTCATGGCCAAATTAGAGGCTGTCCTGATCAGATTGAATCTGGAGTTGGATCTGGACGTCGAGGCCATTGCATTGACCTGTTTTAGTGATAATGAAAGACTGTTGAATTTTTATCAGAAGAACGGTTTTGTTAAATCTGATAAATCACCTACAGACAGGAAGCTACGAGATGGAAGAGTTATAAAACCAGATCATTATATTCTTATCAAGTTCTTGACTTGAAGACTGTTTTGGCTCACTGCTTTAGCGTTCAAGTTGGGGTCAAACAAGCTGTTCTTGAATTTTCTATCACGTGACCGCCAGTCTTTACCAGTGATTTTGTTGACTGAGAGATTATCCAGAGCGGCTCATCGAGCACTATAAATATTGAAACATGGGTGATAGTCAAGAAGAGCATGCTTGTAGATGATTCAAGCAGCAGTTATCTGGATAGAGTATAATGCTGATCACTGATCGGAAGACTAGCTAAATCTACAGGATAAATTGGGCTCAGAGTCCTATTTAATGCTCGTTAATCTGCAAAATTAACAGTTTAGCAACATTTATATCAAGTCAAATTATATCGGAAAGCTTGGATTACACTTTGACCATCTGAAGAAATTATTTGATTCTGTCAAGTTTAAGCAGTGTGCCTGCTAGGTCACAGTGAATTTAACTACTGTGACTAAGTGAAAAACATTTCAATTTATAATAAAAGTGTCCAACAAAATATTTTTTAACCAAATGCAAAGAGTCCCTTACTTCTGGCTCATCAATGTTAGATTGTTTAGATCGTATCAGTAATAAAACGTCTCTCTGTCCCCACATTGTACAACAATCTAAAATAACTAACAATATTTTACTTAGTAGTGAAAAATCAAAAAAATAGGGATACAAAAAAAGTGTTTCCAAATATATCAAGAAATCAAACTATTGCTTCATCTATCAACATGTCCGGCCATTCAGAAGAACCAAAGTACGTCCGTCATGGAAGTTTGCCATGGCCCAAACCACCGAGATCACAAGTTCTTTTAGCGAAATCTTTGGGTGGCTTGGTAACTTTCTGGTTCCTATACAGAGCCAAACAGGACTGGAAGGTCTGGCTTGGATTGAAACATCCATGGGAGCATTAGCTCAGTTAGAGCTGAATTGGCCTCTGGGAAGGTTCTTCACTATTGTTATTTATCTATTTATCTATTTATTTATTAACTTATCTATTTATTCATCTTATCCAACAGTTCATCTCTGTACTCTATATCTCTATATAGTTAACACTGAGATCTTATTTAAAGAGGGACACTCGCAGTAGTAGAACACCAGATAATGACAGTTAAAAGATACTGAAAATCAGACACTTAAATAACAGCAGTATCACCAAAACTGCACAAATTATCAATTCACCATGGGATCACCATTTGAACTCCATTTGAACACCATTTTTTCACACTGCATCTGGACCACCATCTCTTTCTGGCTCCAGTATTTAAAAAAAAAATAGCCATGTGACTTTAAATCCACAAACAAATCAAATAAATATAAAACAACAACGAAACCACCATCAAATCACCATAAAACACACTCCATATGCCATCCGATGAGCCTGTGCTGGAGTTTCAGACTCCACAAAGGAGTCGAGGTAGGTTATCCCCAGTGTTGGTGCCACTTAAGATGGACTCCATCCCACCACTACAGTTCGACGAGCTGATGCCTCCTCCAACGAGAAGTCCACAAAGTCCTCGTCTAGGCTCCCCCATGTATTCACAGAGTAACTCATCCACTGGCTCACTAACCAAATCCAAGGGCACCTCCTTGAATTACGTCCCATCACTTGCCCAACCACCACCTCCATCGATATCTCATTCTCATTCGGGATCTCTGTCCAGTATGAGACGGTCCAGATCCCCAATTAGAGCCAAATCCCCTATCAGATCCCCATCTCCTATAAGAGGAGAGTCTCCCATTAGACAGGTGAACCCTTTCAACTTCAAATCGACGAGTTTCCCCATGCAACACGGTAACGGTTCACAGAACTCGTTATCGGTTCCAGGCTCTAATAAGACCCAGTACAGAAGAGGTCACAGGTACAAACATTCGAGTGTTTCTATGAACCTCTTCCAGGAACCACCAAAGAGAGCTCCTTTGAACGTGAAAGAACATTTCAGTATCCCGAACCTCGGAGAAGTGGTGAAGTCTTTGACCTCTATCCAGAAGATCAAACTAGCCTGGTGTTCTGTCCACATATTCTCAGTAATAGCATTGTTTGTCATTGGGATCAAGTTCAACAACTCGGTGCTATTGACGTTGAGTCACTTATGTTTCTATGACATGATGAGTAATCTCATTGTGGTGATCGTCGATATCATGACCAATTTCCAATGCTGGACCAACTCTTCTTTGCAATACCCATTTGGATTGGGTAGAATTGAAGTTCTCATAGGGTTCGGACTATCTGTCAGCTTGATATTTGTTGGTGGTGACTTGATATCTCACCTCTTGGAAGAGATCATCATCAATCTCATCATTGGGGATACAAACGATAACGAAGACAGAATTCACCATAGTCACAACTCGTCATCGGACTCAAACACTCTTTCAAGTTTTAACTTTGAACTGTTGATCATCTTCACCGTGATCTTGACTGTAGTGTCATCGAATTTACTTCTATCGACGAAGAAATTGTCCTTCACCAACTCGTTGTTCAGCAAGAACCATTTGATCAAAAGCTCCACCAATCTCTTGACTCTTCTGTACGCATCATATTCTTTCTTATACCCATTGGTGTCACATTTCGAGCATTTCGAGCATCTCAACGACTTGTCCACACTCTTCATAGCACTATTGATCTGTAACATTGCCTGGAGGTTGATCAAGTCGTTGTCTTTCATATTGTTGATCTCTTACCCATTCGATACCAAATCGTTTAGCGAGTCAGTTACAAGGTTATCCAACGGTATCCAAGACTTGCCAGACTTCAAATCAAATTACAAGATCGACAAGATCATCATTTCTAAAGTGAACTATCAAATCTATATAGTCATCGTCAAGATCAAGATGTTCGGATCTACAGACGATGACGAATCCAAAATGAGATACTACATCACCAGGTTAATAAAACAGGTATTACTTGATGCCGAATCAGGTTATCAAGACAAGGACAGCGATGATGTGCTGGATGACTCGAATACAAAATTCGAGATCACCATAGCCATTGACAAGTTTTAAATAACTATACAGACATTCAATGAGACAGAGTTTTATTGATATTTATCTGATAGCGAGTGACAACACTCATTCATGTTCAGTGGGATCACTGATCAGATTTTATTCCAATGAAGCATACTGATCTCTATTTCAGGAAGAATACTAACCGATCCCTAATCAATGTAATCGCCTACCGTACTACAAACCTTTTTGAGGTGACATTTCTATGCTATAAATTATTTAGGATCACTAGTTAAACTAGATTTGGTATCAGAGGAAGAAGATGGGTCCAGATCTTTATGACCTTTGCCCTCTTTTTGTCTCGCCAATTCTTTCCTCTTTCTTCTGTTTTTCCGCGGGGTTGAAACCTTATCGTTATCCTTATCGTTATCTGTGTTTTTACTATTTGTGGCCTCTCTGCATTGGTTTTCCTTATCACTAACTCCATGAGAAGTTGGTCCCGGGCTGGTGGGCTTCTTTTTTCTATGATTTTTATTCTTTTTAACTCTCTTCACACCGGTATCCAATTGATCAGACAGAGCATTTGACTCGTTAGAGCCTTTGGACTTGTTCACACGTGATTTCCGGCTCGGTACAATCTCGTCGTCACTCAATCCGAGATCGTTCAAATCCCCCACGATCTGTTCAATAGTGACTTTACTTTTCAGTCTCAGGACCGTCTTCGAGTTAACTTCAACTATAACAGCTGGTTGTTCAGGTTTCTTTAGCCTCTTCTTCTTACTCTTCACCTTCTTTATCACCTGGTCATTGAGAAGGTATTTCAAGTCATCATCGAATTCGTCACCTTTTTGAAGCAGATCGTAGTCATAATCTACAACTGTGAACGATGTTGACATTGCACACTACTGCATCCATTACTATCTATATGCTCTTTATATGGTGATGATATTTTTTTTTCTCAGCATTTTATCAATTCACTATTTCTTTGCGAGTTTCAACCATTTTGGTACTTTCTTCGTATCGGACCGGGATTCCACCAGAACCGGATTAGGGGCTATTGGAGTCGGATTTGGTGCTGGCACGACCTCTTCGATATCTTCCTCTTTGGTGCTCACAGAATATGACAAGTTTTCCAAATGAATGTCCTGTTTCAATATCTGCTGTCTGCTAGATGTTTGTAATTGTAACACTGTCTTTGGACCTAACAGTTCCAATATGAGCTCATTGCTCGGTTCAATTAGCTTATGAGGATAATTTTGGAACAATTGGAATTCTAAATCTGGTTTCACCAAATATCTCGATCTCAAAGTATCGTAGATCAGTGCCAATTCATCGTTCTTATCGAAATTCAACTCCAAGATGGATAGATTTGGTAATTTGATCCGCACTGAAACGTATTTCACATCTACAGGTTTCTTCGAAGCGTTCAACTTCAGTCTTGTACGGTCATTCAACCCACTCATCGTCACCAATTTGTGATACAATTTAGCCTGGTCGATGGACATGTCGTAGGATTTCTCGTCTTCGGTGATTGGAGTGATAGAATCGAGCAGCGGATCAAACAAACGCAGTGTACTGATCTCAGCTCTATCCTCATCACCATAAGTAGCCATCACTGAATCGTCATTGTTGTTAGTCTTTGGAACAGGTTTCTCGAAAACAGCCTCTTTCTGAGCAAGTATTTCGTGATCAACCATATCGTTCAACTCATCTCTTTCGTTTAACAAGACTTGTTCTTGCTCAACCGGAGTGGCTTCAACAACTTCTCTTTGTGACACAACAGTTCTGTTGAACTCTTGGAAACTAACTCTTATGACTACATTTCCTGGACCTATCCCAAGACTTAACAAAGATTTCTCCATCTGTGGGTCACTACCCGGTATAACAGTACTGAATATTTGTAAAATTGGGAGGTAATCGACTTTGAGTGTTTTAACAGCACCAATGACGTGCTCTTCCACCGTGGAAGATCTTTGGGATAAAATTATGGAAAACTTCGTCTCGAATGCTTGTAACATCTGTCTAACACTTGATGAACCGTCAATTGATAAGATGTATGGTTTGTCATCTCCTGACACTTGCAATTTCACATTTACAGGTGCTGAGCTGGTTTGTGAATCTGTGCTTTGTACCAAAGTGAGAGTACATCCATGGGGTAAATTGAGTAATCTCATCGGTATCATGAGATCCATTTCCAATTTTCCTTTGCTATTTGAGTTAGTAACGAGCTGATTAGTTGGCTGATAGTACTTACTATAGGGCGTAATTGCCAGATAATTTGAAATGCTGAACACTTTTCTCCAAAACGGCTCGAAGCAGCATACCTGGAGTTGTCTTCACTTTGAATGTTTTATTATCGAACAGAATATTGAGTTGTGACATTGTGCTATGTTTTGATTTTGGTGATGATATGACTGAATTATTTTGAGAATTAAACCGTTCTGTGTTGTTGGTTTTATTTGGCTTTTAATTAGTAGATGCTAAATTGATCACTTGTGTTGAGAAGTAGATGTGGCCCTCTCCTTGTCTCTTTTGTTTTAAAATGAACAAACTTGCTAGTTCAATTGGCTGAGTCTGTTTTTACCGTGATCTAATGGTGTTGATAGACCTTTCAGATATCTCAATTGGTTGAATATGACTGTTGAGCTGATTGGAGTGTAATACTATAACACTTCAGTTGAGTCGATGGATAGAAAATAACTTATTTGTATCAACTAGAGGACTTTCTCTGGTACTCTCAAATTGATCACTTCACTGTTTAGATGTTTATAATCACTGATTTCTTAGCGGATCAACGTGTTCCTTAAAGGTCTCTCTTACCCCTGAGTAAATGCTCACTATATGGAGAGTTTTTGTATTGTACTTCTCAACAATAATACCCGGTATCCAAAGTAGCAAAGTAGACAATTGATAATCTATATAACAATCTTCTGAGCTTCACAATGCTATTGACCTTGTTCGGGTATTTATATCGCTTTTATCACTCAAATACCTGTTGATACCTGTTCTTCCTTATTAATTTGCCTCCTTAGCACTACAACGAATTCTTCCGAAATCCTATGAATTTCCTTCGACTTTCGTTTCAACTGATTTCTCCTCCCTTCTGAATACCCTTCTACAAATGAGTTCGCTCCTTTTCTTTAACAAGCTCAACTCGACTACACCTCTTTCCTACACTCTAATCACCTATAAATCACTTTGGAGCTGTTTAATATTTTTTTTTTCTAAACTCCAAAGGCAAACGACGCATTTTTTGTAACTGGCCACGACTTTCCAGTTCGATGGAATTCTTCACATGTTGACGAGAAATTTGGGACTCAGGACCAGTTTGAACAGAGGTTTCAACACCACTTTAACTAGTTGTTTGAAACGTAGAAGCTTTGCAAGACCGTATTCGAGTGGTAGTGGGAACAGTGGGAACCGTGCTCGTCTTATAGCTATTGGAGGATTACTTGGAGCAGGTTTGGTATTATATTCTATGAACCATACTGGAGGAACACCAATGGCGTACGTTGAACCACAACTGGAGGATTTCGCTCAAAAGAGAGCCTTCACACAGGACCAGGTCTCTGTCATCTTTGTTCTTGGAGGTCCAGGTGCCGGTAAAGGTACCCAATGTGCCAACTTGGTAAGAGACTATGGGTTTGTTCATCTTAGTGCCGGGGACTTGTTAAGAGCCGAACAGGCACGTGAGGGTAGCAAATACGGTGAAATGATCGCTCAGTACATCAAGGATGGGTTGATTGTACCACAGGAGGTCACCATTGCCTTGCTCGAACAAGCTATGAACGAAGGTGTCAAGCTGGGTAAGTCCAAATTCTTGATCGATGGATTCCCTAGAAAGATGGACCAACTGCTCACTTTTGAGAAACAGGTTGCCTTGTCATCGTTCACTTTGTTCTTCGATTGTCCAGAATCAGTGATGCTTGAAAGGTTGTTGGAGAGAGGTAAAACTAGTGGAAGAACTGACGACAACGTTGAGAGTATCAAGAAGAGATTTAAAACTTTTGTCGAGACAAGTATGCCTGTTGTAGAATACTTTGAAGAGAAGGACAAGGTTGTTAAAGTGAAATGTGACTCTCCAGTGGACCAGGTTTACAACGACGTTAAAGTCGCTTTGAAAAATAGATTGAACTTGTAGTTCATACCTTACCGGCTTAGATAGACTCTTTTGAGCTTGCTTAATAAATGACACTACAAGTTACCGAGATCAGCTGACTCTTTGTATGCTAACACTACAAACAGCTCTCACAAAGAGATACACGTGATCACTATATACATTTAACTTGATCTCACCTATATACATATTTTCATCATCTCATTAATCACTATCTCATCACCTTATCTCACCACCACACACCACCACACACCACTGACTCTTTGATCCCCGTATCAGTCTATTTTCAGAATAGAAACCTCCCCATTCTGTAAAAGATCATCGCTCGACACATACTCAACTTCAAGGTCCATAGCTAAAGTTGAGATCTTGTCCTGTAATTTTTCATCACCTTGTCTCCAGTCAATCTTGTAACAGTTATAACAGAGATAATAGATAGAGTCGAGTTCATATAATTTGAACTGTTTTTGGAACTTGTCATGCTTCAAAAGTTGTTGCTTGGTCAGCTTTATAGTGTCAAACACATTAGCTGACTGTTTCTCCGACATATTTGCATACTTTGAAAGCTCAGAGAACGAGTTCATTATAATCAAGAAGCCACCTCTGTCCAACATGATGTTGAACTTCTTCATCTTTTGGATATAAACCAAGGCAAGTGGGAAGTTCTGTGTCGCTATCAATGTCTCTAGAACTAAACTTGCATTGGTCAGACTAGGCGAACTAATCTCATAGCATTGGAAAGTATATCTGATCAACCTGTAAATGTCATCGTAGTTGATACGAACTCCACCTGTCTTGTCAAAAGACCTATTGGAGTCTCTGTAAATGGTCCAGATAGTATCCAATAACACTCTGGATTTACAATAGTTATCAGCCTCGATAAAATTCTCCTTGATATAGTCCACACACATGACAAATTCTTTCTTACGGTAAATTGTCAAAAGAAGTTGTGTATGGAAATACTCTCCCCTTTGTACACCAACAGATTCCATTATCTTCAACAACTGTTCAACTCTCTCCAATACTTCATCAGATTTATGACGACCAATTTTCTGTAAGATTGGAATGTAATGAAGAGAAGAGACTGGTGGTAACAGATACGACAGTTCAGAACCTTTGTCCTGCTCTAACTTAACCGCTTGCATGTACCCCAACAACTGATTAACCTCTTCGTGCATACCTCTTTTAGTCAAATCTTTGATAATGGAGAAGCAGTCTTCACTAGTCAAATTACGGTCGAAATCTTCAGGATTGAGTAACGGTGTCTTCTTTTGCAACAATCTCTTGAACATCATTTGCTTCAATTCCTGTTCTGACTTTGTGGACACTTGCAACACTTGACCTAATTTCTTGGTCAATGAGGTGTAAGTGGAATTGGACGAAGCATAGTACAAACCTGCTTGAATCAACTCGGGTAATTCTGAGAATTTATAGAGCAAGTAGTTCTGAATTTCAGGAATCTTGTTTGTGTACTTCATAGTCAACGCAATTGCCTGATCATATCTCTCAGCGTTCAAGAATGCTGCAATCACAAAGTAGATATCTTCGAAGCTGATTGATTCTATTTTGTTCAATTCCAGAAATCCTCCTCCATCGTCAAGAGAAGTGATATCAACCGCCAACTCTCTCTCTTTGAAAGATTGTTCGAATCCATGTTCTTCACCTATTTTATCCAAAATCTGAACCCAGTCTGTCAGTTCCCTCTTAGGGTTCTTCAAAAGATTCAGTTTGATCAATTCAACAACGCAGTTAGGCGATAAGTAGCCGTAGGTGGATAGAATTCCCTTAGCCAAAACTTCCAGCTTGTATAAATTGGAAGCTGCTATATAGATGAAGATCGCTATTTCGTCCCAAAATCTCTGATTTTTCACATCTTTTGATCTTCTAGAGTTCCACAAGTACTCCAGCCTATTATATTTCCCATATTTGGTGAGAGTGTTAATATATCTTGCCTCATTGAAAGGATCAGCTCTTAAACCTTCGTTCAAATAGATCAAATTACCGGCAATGAATAACAGTTCCTCTTGCTCAGCACCTGCTGGGATTCTGATCGCACAATTGAACAATCGAGATTGTAGTTCCAAAGGTACATCTTTGTTAGATTTCTTCAAGTTTTGGTCAAGAGCTCGAAGAAGTTTGAGCAAATCCTCTCTAGGAGTAGTGTTCAAATGATCAACAACTTCGTCTGTGATTTTCTCCATACTCAGTTCTGGTTTCGTACTTGAGCTGAAAATACCTGAAAGTCTCGATAGAAAGCTCTCGTCGTCCTCTTTAGTCTCCTCGATGTCTGCCTCAACAGAGTTCTCAAAGTTCACAACAACCCCTTCCACATACTGAAGGAAACTCTCAACACTCTCTTTCTCATACTTTCCAAGGTATATAGTACCATCTTTTTGCACACTTTCTCGTAAGTCTCTTTCGGTTCTCTTGGACTCTTCAATGATATCTTTAATAAAAGCTTCAGGCACATTTTTACCGTACTGTTCTCTGATCTCTTTTCGTATCACTGCTGGAGGTTTGACAAATTGTAAATGGTCCAATTCCAGATCTTTTAAATTCTCTTTCTGAGATACCTCTTCATTATGCGATTTCTGAAATCTTGAACTCTTGGACCTTATTACTTGATCTTTGGAAGGGGTGCTGTAATATCGCACTTTATATACATTCCCATATCCCCTTCTTAATGCCAACGCGGGTAGACCTCGAAAAGGTTTCATACCGATGTAACTATGGGGTATTTTATTATTTTTAACTAAAAAACTTTTCAGTATGAAGGACCCTATAAATATTTTTTTAATTTTTTTTTCAATGAGATGAGTTCAAATAAGTTACTATTATACAGGAATTTATTTTCTACCAGACTTCAGTCTTCCCTCGAAACCAGCTCTCTTTTGCTTCTTTTTATCTGATCCTGGGGTGGTTCTTTTATTGATTATTCCGGTGAAAGTTCTCTTCATCTTTTGCTGGTGCTTACTCTTCTTTCCCTTGTTCTCTTTTCTCAATTGCAAGTTCTCTTCTCTTCTCTTCAGTTTTGCCAGTATTGTTGATTCCACGGTATCCTTTCTCTCTCTCCATTCCCTTTCGGACTTGAGTTTTTGCTTTTCCTTACGTTTAAGAGATTTCTTCAACAATTTTTCATCATCTTTCAACTTGACACCTTCGATGTTGGAGATCAATCTATTCCACTTGCTCTTCTCTTCGAATGCCAGTCTCTTTTCAGGGTCCATTTCTGAGATTTTTTGTTTCTGCAGTTGTAATTTAGCAAGATGGCTCTTGATGTCGTTATTAGAAGGTCCTTTCTTGCCTTTACCTTTTCTGAGAGCACTAAGGTCCGATGTCAATCTGTCACCATCTTCGAAGACGATATTTTGGAATAAAACCGAGTCCAGTTTTTCATCTTCGTCCTCATCGTCATCGTTCTCATCTTCATCTTCTTCTACATCTGAATTCTCCATCAGAGCCAGTTTTCTCTTTTGAGCTTGTTCCAGTTTCAACTTTCTCAGCTCCAATATCTGCTGTCTAGACGATGGAGCACCGGCAACTTTGGTACCTGGAGCTTTCCTCTTTTCTTTCATCGCTGTGATCTTGCTAGCTAACTTTTCTCTCAATTGTGCCAACTTGGCGTCTTTCTCCAGTTGCTCTTCCGCAGAGAGCTGCTTCTTAGGTGATTGCTTCTTCAGATCAGTTTGTTTGACTTTTGGTTCAGCTCTTTCAATTTCATTCCCTTCATCGTCGAATATCAAACCACCTGCCAAAAGGTCCTCATCTTCTTCCTTCTTCTCCTCCTCCTCCTCTATTTCTGCTTCATCTTCTAACTCACTTGGGTTGAAATCTACTGATTCATCATCATCGGCATCGTCTTCATTTCCTGGCGATGCCTCATCGCCTTGCTCTTCTTCAGTGGTTTGAGGTTTAAGAACATTCAGTTTCGGAAGAACTACTGGCTTAGCAGTTTGCAGTTTCTGTTTCAAGATATCTTTAGCGCTAGAGTTCTGGACATTCACAGTCTCTGGATCCAATTTAGCTCTTTTATTCAGTTTCAACTCATCCTTTGACTTCTTCTTCTCTTTCCATTGGTTCTGAGTAGCTTCGTCGTAATAATATTTGGCAGGTATCAATGACAATAACCCATCGAAGGCTGAGGAATGTGTTTTGAGTCTCTCCTCCAATGATTTAGACATTTTCAAGTTTTATATCACTTCTTGTCTAAATGAAAAATTTTCAACACTATCAGTTCTCTATAAAAAACACCACTGAATCTTTTTCTTTATCTCTAAGACTTTCCAAGTATACCTAAAAAGAGTTTCTTGTTGTAAAAAATCTATTGAAACTACACTTAAATTACGAGATGACCTTGTATGCAACACCTCTTCTGATCTATCTTCTCATTTAAACTAACTAGTGAAAAATTTCTGCCAGACAGCCCCAAATGACAGATGTGTTTTTTTTCCCTGCTGTAAAAAAAAGCCAACGGTTGGAAGTGCAAAAGAGACTCAAAGGAAGCCTCGAAGGTAATCTGGACCGAAACTTGAAGGGATCAATTGGGAGACCAGGAAAACACATCAATTAGAAGAAATGCCAGAAAGTCTTGCGAATTATCTTGCAGTGTCGTTGCCCGAGAACGTGGCCTCGTCACAGAGCGCCTTGAGCCTGAGTCTCTCGCTGAAGATTCAAGGCGATATCATCCCATTCAAGTTGCCATCGTTCAAGATAGGTACTTTGGACTCGTTAGTACAGCAAAGTGAAGATTTGGTCAAGTTGGATAGTCAATTGGAAAACTCGATCACCAAGATATTGGATATCTTGGCCGCCATTTTTGACAACAATTCTAGATTAATTCTGAGTTGTAAAGTGGTCAACGACAAACCGGTCTTGCAGTATTTGGAGACTTTTACTTGGAACACCTCAAAGTACAGATTGGACAAATCTTTGAACGACTTAATTGAGTCTATTTCCACTGAAGCTTTGAATTTGGATAACGATGTCAGAAATAGCTACACCAATTACAACGTGGCCAAATCCAACTTGTTGGCCGCTGAAAGAAAGAAGACAGGTAACTTGAGTGTAAGATCTTTGCACGATATTGTCAAAGAATCCGACTTTGTGTTGAATTCTGAACATTTGGTCACTGTCTTGGTGGCAGTTCCAACAAATTTGAAAACCGACTTCTTGCACAGCTACGAGACCCTCACCGAGTTTGTTATCCCAAGATCTGCCAAAGTGATCGCCAACGACTCTGACTTCTTCTTGTATAGTGTCACTTTGTTCAAAAAGTACCAAGCTGATTTTATCCAGAAAGCTAGAGAGCTGAAATGGACTCCAAGAGAGTTCCAATACTCGAGATCGTTGATCGACAACTTGAAACAGGAGTTCACCACAGCATCCAAACAAGAGAACCAGTTGAAAAAAGATTTGATCATCTTGGCCAAGACTTCGTACTCGGAAATCATTGCCAGTTGGTACCATTTGAAGATCATCAAGATCTTTGTCGAAAGTGTCTTGAGATACGGTTTACCTCCAAACTTTTTCACCTTTTTGATCAGATTGGATGCCAAATCTCTTATAAAGACGAAACTGGAATTGATAGACCAATACGGTTACCTCGGTGGTAACGCTTTCGGACTCGACAAAAATGGAAAGATCGATAAAAACAGTAGCAATTTGCACGAGTCCGCTGGGTTGGTGGAGACAGATTACGAACCATTTGTATTATACCTGCTCGAAATCAACTAGTTATTTAATTCATCATCGACTCTACATCTACATAGTTAAACTCTTTCTAGATTCTCTTTCTGACTGTTGACTGTAAATGATTATTTTGTTGTTGCATTCTACTTCTAATATAGCTGCAGTTGTTACTAGACTAATACGAGCAGGACTTGGTATCATTTTGCACTACTTAGCACTTTGGTATTAGCCAGTTTATTCATCACCAGAAATATTTGTTTAAAAGTAGTCAGTGACTTTACTTTACAGATTAACAGCTTTTGATCTTCGCACCAAACTCTTGCCAAAACGAAAGAGCCATACAAAATTTAATTGAGTCTATCAAGTTCGTATTTATAATTGATAACATGTTACTGAGCATTATACTAAATTTTCACTATTTATAGAAGTGCTATTCACTAACCATCAGCACAGAGAATAACATCATCATTTCTTATGGATCATTAGACTAGTTATCTATGGTTTATTGATAAGAATGTCACTTCTTCTTCCAAGCTTTATTTGCCAATTAAATAGCATTAATTATCACTAGTCACCCAACGTCTTAGTGAGCGTGTATCCCTTTTTTTTCCTTCTTAGTTAGTCCCAGATCTTTTCCTAATCGAACCCCTTTTTTTTTTACCCTTTTGTAAGGCGCGTAAATTAAATCACTTATTGTTTACTGCAGAGAAAGATAAAAGGAACCGATGACAACCACAGTGACGACTCCGAGCAAGCTACGATTGCCAAAGACAGCTTCCATGTCACCGCAGTTCCAAAGGAGAACTACTCCAGTGAAAGGTAACAAATTGAAAGATGTAGAGGTGTCAGTTAGTAAGGTAAGAGACACTGGAGAAATGTCTGACAGCTCATCTATAGCTAATGACAGTTTCACAACAAGCAATGACAATATAAAAGTGATAGCGAGATTCAGACCGTTCGTGGCAAATGAATCTCAGTCAACAGATTTTTTAAATATAATGCCTGATACCAACAGTGTTGTAGTGACTTCAAGCACCAATAAGTTGGAGTTCACCTTTGATAAATTATTCGATACCGAAACCAGACAAGATCGTTTTTATGCTGAATCTGTGTCACAGACAGTAGATGACTTGCTAAATGGCTTCCATGGAACTGTGCTATCATATGGACAAACAGGCTCAGGTAAGACATATACCATGATGGGTGATCTAGAAGATAACTCTGGTAAAGGTATCATACCAAGAATAAGTGAACAATTGTTTGAAAAGATCAACTCTAACAGAAATGACATTGAGTACTCGGTGCAAGTATCATACTTGGAAATATACAACGAGAACCTTAGGGACTTGCTCACCGATAACCAAAACGTAGATCATAAAATAGTGGAAGACAAGATCAATGGTATTCATGCCACAAATCTATCCACGATTGAGATCACCTGTAAAGAAGAGATTTACGAGTTGATCAAGTCAGGCAACTCGAAAAGAAAAGTATCGGCAACACTAATGAACCAACAGAGTTCGAGATCTCACTCTATCTTTCAGATCGACTTGAAACAGTTTTTACCAAATGGGACTTTGATAAAATCTAAACTACATCTTGTCGATCTTGCGGGTTCAGAGAAAGTGGACAAAACAGGTGCAACGGGACAAAGTTTAGAAGAGGCTAAAAAGATCAACTCATCGTTGAGTGCATTGGGGAATGTAATAAATGCTTTAACAGACGGTAGATCTACCCATATACCCTACCGTGACTCGAAGTTGACTAGAATCTTGCAAGAGTCTCTTGGAGGGAATTCCAGAACAACTTTGATTATCAACTGCTCCCCTTCAGTTACTAACGAGCAAGAAACTACATCCACTTTGAGATTTGGTTCAAGAGCTAAGAGAATAAAAAATCATGCTCATATAAATCAAGACCTTGATCCGAATCAAATGACTCAGCAAATAAAAGCCTTGGAGCAAGAAAGAGTTCATGATAAACAGCAGATTGAAGAGTTGAAAAAGGAGCTCGAGTTTTGGAAAAATGGGGGCGACCAACTCATCGATTTGAAGTTGAAAGTGGCAGAATTAGAAACCACTCAACAATCTCTTATCAACGATCTCAAATTTCACGTTGAACGCAATGTTAAATTACAGATATTTAACGATGAACTAATAGACGAGATCAGTTCAACCAAAGTTGCCTCAAAAGCCAACAAGACGTTTTCGTCGCTAGAGAAGAAATTTTCAAAGCTATCGATAGATTACAATAAGATGAAAGGTAAAAACGATCAATTGAACGACAAGATCAGCGAGTTGAAGAGAAAACTTGAAACGGGTTCAAGTGAAAGTACGAAGGTAGTGCAAAGAACACCAGAGAAAACTAGAGGAACCAAGACAGGTCTCAATTTACATATAATGAAAACTAACGAGTAACGAATATATTTAGAATTAGATAATAGAAAAAAGAAAAATGCTTCTCCACGTCAAAATGTAACCTCGGATTTAAAGTTTTTTTTTTTTTTTTGACACAAAGCTTACAATTTGGCAGCGTTACCAGCACCAACGAGGTAGTTTCCACCATCAATTGGCAAGACAACACCGTTTAAGAAGTTTGAGCTTTCATCACACATGTAGAGAACAACACTTTGGATATCTTCTTTTGTACCGTATCTTCTTCTTGGAGTAGTTTTGCTAACAAAATCACCCATAACCTTTAATAAACCCAGAGACATCTTTGTCTCGAAGAAACCTGGACAAAGGACGTTAACGTTGATGTTCTGATATCCCAACTCAATGGCCAAAGTTCTACCGAGATGTGTAACAGCCAGCTTGGACATTTGATAGCCATAAGTACCAGCTCCAGGAAATGAGTTGATGATACCTGCAACCGAGGACATTAACAAGATTCTAGATGGAGAACTCTGAGTAGCGTTTTTCAGCATCATTGGTTTGAACAGTTGAACTGTGAGGAAAAGACCAATGACATTCAAATTGATAACTTTGTGCAATGCCTTCTCTGGATGTTTCTCCAACGGAGCTCCCCAACTGGCTCCGGAGTTTAAGATAAGAATGTCGATGTGATCTGTCTTCTCTTTAACCTGTTCCATGAAAGTGTAAACACCTTTAGAATCGGATAAATCATTAGCAAAGACATAGATGTTCTCACATGGCAATTTCTCCTTAGCGATCAATTCTTCTAATTGCTTTTTAGCTTCTTGCAACGTATCCATTGATCTTGAAGACATGAACAAGTTCTTGATCCCACCTTTCACCAAGATTTCTGAACAAAAATACCCTAACCCACGGGCACCTCCAGTGACAATTGCATTTTTACCTTCAACGCTAAGCTTCATTTTTCGTCTCTCTCAAGTCCTCTCTCTTCAGTTTTCTCCAATAATGAAATTTAATCCCATCTACGAGAGCAGATTCCCCTCTCTTTATACAAAAAAAAAAAGTCCCTTGATACAGAGAGGAGTGATCCACCGCCCTTGTTTCTTCCCTCTTTGAATTTCCTGATTCAGCCCCTAAATACCGGATCAAGAGTCATCGCCCCAGCGCACCGAATTAGGAAAAATCAACAATTTAGCGAAAATACCAACAAAAACTGACACATGCTTTGCGATTCAAAGAGTCAAGAATAATCAATTCAATGAAGGAGAGGATCAGATGAATTCGTTACACCTTTTGCTGAGTACTGTGGACCGTGCGTTGTCCGGGACCGGCAAGGAGGCTGTGCCGTTGTCACAGGACGTTCCCAACGCGATTCTCGATTCCATCGATGAGCAGATCGTAGCAAGAGCCAGTCTTGATGAATTGAAAAACGAGACCAACGATGAAGATACTTTTTATCACGAAGAAGGAGATCATAGTTTAGAACATGATGAGCATATGAGCCTTCTCCATACAATGTTATATATATTATTCTTCCTCCCCAACGTGTTGATCTACAAACCTTTGAAATTCGTGTTATACATCATCACATACCCTATCCGTTGGTGTCTAAGCTGGTTTACAATAGACCACAATCTTTCGGAACAGATCACTCAAGAGGAATTGGATGATTTGTCCCGGATAGCCGAAGACTCGGAGCCAAATACCGATACCGCTGTATCATCCGGGGTTAATCGCATAACAACGATATCTGAGGAAGAGCAGGAAGAAGACTTGGAGTTCGAAATGTCTTCAGATGGTGCAATGATAGCTGATAAGATGAAATCACCAACGACAAATTTCGAAGAACAACAAGAGCCACTGCCTCAACAACAGATACAACAGAGGAAGAAGACGAAGAAGAAGAGACAAAGATTTGTGTTTCCAAGGCTATTGATCAATAACAGTTTCAATTTAAACAATCCACCTACAAATATAAAAAGGAAAACGTTGATTTTGGATCTCGATGAGACTTTGATTCACTCTTTATCGCGTCATAACTCATCCGTTTTCAGCAAATCGAAGGGTAAGATCATTGAGATCAAGTTGAACAACCAATTAGCCACACTTTACTATATTTACAAAAGACCTTTTGTTGACGAATTTTTCAACATTGTCAAGAACTGGTTTGACTTGATCTGTTTCACTGCGTCTATAAAAGAGTATGCGGATCCAGTGATCAATTTCTTAGAAGAAGACTTCATCAACAACATTGGGTCTAAACTGTTTGAAAACAATTCTGGTGGACGTCTTTTCCAGAAAAGATTCTACAGAAATGACTGTATCTGGGAAAAGGGCGTCGGTTATATCAAGGACTTATCAATACTTACGGGTGAGAGTGATCAATTACCAATTGAGGATACACCAACTAAAAATCAAAGAGGTCGCTCTCCAGAAAACGATTCAGAATCGGAATCCTCTTCTAGGTCCAGTTCTGTTAAACCTACATTAGACAAAACACTTTCCAAAGATGAATATATCGATCCTTCACGGTTGATGATCATAGATAACTCACCCGTGAGTTATAGTATGCATAAAGAAAACGGAATTATGATAGAAGGTTGGATCAACGATCCAAACGATTTGGAGTTGATGAATTTATTACCTCTTTTGAACAGTCTAAGATTTACCTCAGATGTCCGGGCAATTTTAAGCTTAAAAGACGGAGAAGCCTCGTTTAACCTGCGATGAACTTCAAAAAGTAATAAATCTTGACTGGACCAAAAGAAAATACTCAATTCGATTTGGAAAAAAATGCGAACCTTTGCTAACCCCCTTTTTCTTGTACGGTGATGTCATCTTATCCTAAAATTTTATATAGATCTTAATGAACTCATGTTATTTATTAGTCACCACCATTGAGCCACATCTCATTCTCAATTCATTCTCCTTGTTTACTCTTTAGCATTTCAATTAAGCTCGTTATCAAATGCGATGACAAAGCTATAAAAAATTTTCTGCAATTGACTCATCTGAACAATGCGCATGCATGAAGTTTATAAATCCCCTTTTTTTTTCTCACTATTATAAGAAAGATCTAAAAGACCCTTAATAAGAATTGAGTTGTAGTATACAATAACAATTCTTTTATAAATCTGTAGAATTGTATAGATGAAGGAATTGAGCAACATGAGGTCTCTACTTTCTGTTGTTTCAAGCCGTAAAGAGGCGAAACGCGTAAATTCCAATGGTGGCGAAGGGGTGCGAGATGAGGTAGAGGTGATAGATGAAGAATTGATTCATATCTTACCTTCATACCAACTAGACGAGTCGGTCTTTGGTAGGCGGTTAGGAAGTTCCTCGGTGATACAAGAGGAAATTCCAGATTATTCCGAAGCTTTAAATCTGCACCCGGTGCTAGATGACTTAGATCTCCATGAACATGCCCCAACTCAACCAGCTGAAAGTATCTTATTCAATTTGCCCTCTGTGCTATACAGCTCAGAAAGTGCAATTGAATTGGAATTGAAAATAAATGATCCAGAAAGTTGTCTTTACACGACCGGCGATTTAGTGGCAGGATCTCTTATAATACGAAACAATACTGAGAGATACCAGAGCTTCGATATGCTCACAGTAACTCTCGAAGGTCGTATAAATCTATTGAAAGATATGAGAACAAGAAGTTATTCAACTGATAATTTTATCTGTTTGGTAGATCTCACTTCCACCATAACAGAAACAGATATATCATCCACCGGATCTCAGATTCAACTGGACAAGAGTTTACCTCCTCATTCATCATATGAGAGATCATTTCAATTCAAATTCCCAGATTCTTTACCGTTGCAAGCAATGAGTAGGAACTCTTTATCAGGGTCAAACGAGTTACCTTCAAGTATAGGTATTCTCCATTTTGTGTACCCAGCAAATCCGTTTGCCGGTAAAAATCGTCACACTCTCGAGAATCATCAATTACAAAATGATTTGACAGATTTAACCCATTCAATTTCTTACTCTGTCAACGCAAGATTGTTGAAAATTGATCTTGATGGTGATTTGAAAATCTGTAAACATTCAGAGTCGGTCATTAGATTCATATCGTCAAATCCAAGAGATACAAATTATTTGACTCCTACTCAACAGCTCAAGTTATTTATCAAACTCGCCAAAAGAGAATTTCTTTTAGCTAGAGATCATCCTGACGAGTTTTACGATAAACGTGAGAAGTTTCAGCACAGTGCTCGTCCACTTTTGGAACAACGGGCACCAAGTATTATTTCAAAGATTTCTATCGATAGTTTATGTTCATTTGCATCAACTCTTAATTTCAAACAAAATGCCAGTTGGAATGTTTTTAAAAAAACAGGTACTCTGAGAACTGAAGGATCACTCAAATTAGTTTGTCCAGAGAGACCAGCCTGTTTCGAAATTTCTTGGGGCCAGAATGAGTCAAACCAAGTTGATTTGAATTTTGTTTTACTCTACACTCCACCAGAGATCACAGACGAGAGCTCTCTCAAACGGTATGATCCTAACACTTTATTTCCAAGTAGCTCTGATTGTAACTTGAGCTTCAGAATCGGTGTTCTGAAAATTGAATTCAAGTCTCAAGCTTTACCAATCGATGTTGATCCCGCTTGGTTCACTTCCAATAATGCAATGATTGACTCGTTGATCACTCCTTTGTCTGAGATTTTGAAAGTCAAGAATTCTCTCCCACCAGAAACAAGAGTTCCTAAATCTACTCTTGAGGATGTCAAGTCTTTGTTATCAAAGAAACAAATAGCTAGACATCGTTTAGAGGGGCTGTTTCAAGTATCAACCAGCGACAGTTCATGGAGAATCGACGATACCCGATCTGAGCTATCATATGTAAAAGACATTTCAGTTGCCTTGAAATTGAAACCGTCATTTTTACAGAAGTATAGATTGGTTCCAAGTTTCCAGTGTCGTCAATTAGCAAGAACATACTTCTTGGATGCTCAATATTTTTTACCAACCCCGTTTTCAAAATTATTCTCAACGCCATTGGATCAAACCACTGTGAATCTTGATATTCCTATTGAAATATCATACTTGAAACAATAATTACAACTTAATTTATGTTTAGCCTAATAATAATATCACCTATCAAGCTCTATACATTGATTCAACTGCCAAATAAAACAAGAATTCGATCAGTCTTAAATACGCCGAGGTTTCCTCGGTAATATAACCAAAACTGTGTAAAAAGAAAATGATCGAAACAATGCTCATAACAATAATGGTCATACTTGTAACAATTTTCACAAGTTTCCCTAACACTGTTTGAGAAATTTGAAAGACATTTTTCGAAATCAGTGACAACTGATTAGCTGTTCGGTTAGTGATTGTGGAGAAGCTCACTTGACGAAACCAGGTTAAAAACAGATCATAGCTATCGAAATTTGAGATCTCGTCAACGTGACTGTGAACCCACTTCAATTGTGAATCGTTATCCTGAGAAGTGACTTGATAAAGAGTTAAAATCATCTTATCTGCATTGAATTCCTGATCACCACCTCGTTCGTACAACTCAAAAATCAACAAGGACCTCTCGTTCTTGTTACGGATAAAATCATAAATCCTGTTTTTGCTGAAAAGCAAATCTCTCGAACGCTCGTCTTTTGGAGAAGGCTTTTGGGGGTGTAAAAACTGCAAGGGCGATGCTCTCTTCCGAACTGGGGTTTCCAATAACAATTCGTTTCCAAATTTTAAAGGGGAGCGCATTGGGCTCTCCAGTTGCAAGTCAAAGATGTTTGAGGATTCGATCAAAGTTTCCTTCTCCAATACTGTCTTCCCAGATCTTGTCAACCGATCTAGCGGTGTGCCTCCCAGTGCATCATTCGATGCAGAGTTGCCTGAATCAGTGGATAAAACGTCTACTGTTTTAAATGATCTTCTCCTTCTTGGTGCCATTATGCTTAACTTGAGTAATGAAAGAACAACTCCAACCTGAAAACATAAACAATAAAATAGTAAACAACCAAAAGGTGATAAATCATATCATAGTCAGATTCAACACCCCCTTTTCGATTTCCTCTTTTGGAATTTCCTAAAGAGGGAAGCGGCTCAAACGTAGAACCGATGGCATCTTCGGCACGCCGTGGGAAGATTTTTTTTTTTCTATGTGCGACAGTGTCACATTATATAAGAGAGAAAGAGGCGACTAAGCTATAAAGTGATCAAAGTCATTTCAAGTAGTTCAGACTAGTTTGAATAGAATCTTACGCGAAAAAAGTAATAGAAACTAATCATGTGTTTGTGTTTGTGTGACTGCATCTTGGTGCTCCTAGCTGTGATATTCCCTCCATTGCCTGTATGGATCAAGAGAGGGTTGTGTTCCGCTGACTCCTTGATCAATATCCTTCTCTGTTGTTTGGGGTACTTCCCAGGTTTGATACACTCCTGGTACATCATATCAAAATATCCAGAGGACCAATACATAATAATAGACGAGGAACAACAGTTGTACATTCCTCCAAATCCACAGCACACTAATACTATCTACGTCACAGTGGCATCCCCAAGAGCTCAATCTCCTATCGAATCAGCTAGCAATACCACCACCACCAACGCTGCCAGTGGTGATGCTCTGGATCTGGGAAATTATGGAGCAACCAACGACGAACCTACAGAAGCTCCTCCAGCGTATGATCACGTGATGAATGATACCATGAAGAATGTCAATTAGCGACTATCAAAGGGTCTTTAGAAAACCAACTGTTTATCTGTTCAGTCGGTAATGTGAAACGATAGATTTGGTCGCTGTGGAGTTTTGTTGTCTTGCTGACGTTGTATTTTGCTTATTTGCCTTAAAAGAGTTTTGTGTTACAAATGAAGAGCTTTCTTTCACTGGGGATGTCCAGTCCATTTTTTTTGATTTATACCTTATTTGATTAAATTTCTCTGTTTATACCATAATTGAAATAAATTCGATGTCAAAGTAAATTGGGCAATATGGGCACTTTGCTCAGAGTATTGAGATGAAAACCAAAAAAGCCATGTGCGCTAACAGTGTTTCATACTTACATCATGGAGAAGTATTATTTCATATTTGAAATAGTGACGCGGACTTGTGACACTGTCATAACAAATCTGTGACAGTCAAACAAAGTGTCAAATTAATTTAAGAAAGAGATCATCTTAAATTTATGTATCAGATTTTCAATTAACAGCCATGACACCCCTAATTTACACTTGCAGATTCATAAAGCTTACATTCATATTGTTATACCCAATTGCAATTAGTATATTGAACATCAGATATAACAGTGGAGGGGGCTTTAATCAGATCCAACCGACAATTTGGCCTGGTTTACCAAATCTCTCATCCAATCAATCATCTCTTCAGCTATTCAAGAACTCAATTCCAAGGCACGAAGTAGCGAATTTGAGCTTTAAAGCAGACCCAAGTGACATAAAATGGCAGTTTAGCACTACCATTGAGAAACTTATCTTTGACCTGTATCAGTTTTTATGTGGTTCTCGTCTTTTGCAATTCGCTGAAGATTCTTACTTAGGTGATAAGGGTATAATCATCTTTCTTACTGTGGGATTACTATTTTTCACCTTACTTATAATGATCTGGGGCTTTATCCTGATCAGACGAAAACTTAAAGTAGAAGCATTCAACTATGAGGATAAGAGAGTTCAAAGCTTAGTTCGAAAATTGGTGCGAGAAGAGGTATCCCGGAGGGCAGCAGAATACGAAAACCGCTATTCGGTTCTACTTCATAATTTTAAAGCCCTAGAAAAGCAGCTAGAAGACTTGTCACAAACTATAGACGAACAATACTCAAAGTTTGCCGAGTTAGTAGTGTCTGTTACCTCAAGATACAAGGTCCAAGTTACAGATATAATAGCAGAGTTCAGAGATTTGAAACTAACAAACGACTCCCACTTTGACAAGATAGATCAATTGAGAAGGAAAATTACAGATTTGCAAAGCGATGTATCGATGGCAGATTCTTGCGAAATTCCTCTGCCAACAGTGAAATCCATCGACGAATTACGCGATTTACTTTGAGAAGGACAAAGACTAAAAGAGAAGTTTAAGCGCTCCATCATTTTTTTTTCACTTTGGGGGTTCTCCGACACAGATGATGAAAAAGTAACTTTTCACTAACAGTGAAAAATTGAATCATCTATAAATTCGGCTACCGTTCTCGTTGTATTTGGAAAACATTTGGTGGGAAATGAGAAGATTTTCATCATACCAACGTATTGCTTTACGTTCGTTGTCGCTGGCTTCTGTTAGAAATGCTTTCAGAAGCCCAGTTCTGTCCGTTGCAGTCTCGATGCAAGGTCGTCTGAGCTCGACAAAGGTGGTTCCTTTGACCAAAGACACTTACCAGTATGTCAAGAGAAAAGATTACAAAACCTTGGAACAGGCTGATATTGATTTTTTCAAATCTGTCTTGGAGAGCGACAGTGCTGTAGTCACCAATGCTGATGATTTATTGTTCTACAACGAAGACTGGATGAGAAAATACCGTGGAGAGTCATCTGTTGTCTTGAAACCAAAGACAACCGAGCAGGTCTCTAAGATCTTGAAATACTGTAACGACAAGAATCTTGCTGTAGTTCCTCAAGGTGGTAACACAGGTTTGGTTGGTGGCTCGATTCCAGTCTTTGACGAAGTCATTCTTTGTTTGTCCAACATGAACCAGATCAGAAACTTCGACAAAGTCAGTGGTATCTTAAAAGCTGATGCTGGTTTGATTTTGGAGAATGCTGACACCTTTTTGGCTGAAAACGGTTACATCTTCCCATTGGATTTGGGTGCCAAAGGCTCTTGCCATATTGGTGGTAACGTCGCTACCAACGCTGGTGGTTTGAGATTGATCCGTTACGGATCGTTGCACGGTTCAGTCTTAGGTTTGGAAGTTGTCTTGCCAGATGGAACTGTTTTGGACTCCATGCACTCTTTGAGAAAAGATAACACCGGTTACGACTTGAAACAATTATTTATTGGATCCGAAGGTACTTTGGGTGTCATCACAGGTGTCTCTATCTTGTGTCCAGCTAGACCAAAAGCTTTCAATGTTGCCTTCTTGGGTGTCTCTTCTTATGAAGCTGTTCAAAACACTTTTGTTCATGCTAGAAATGAGTTGTCCGAAATCTTGTCAGCTTTTGAGTTCATGGACAGAAGATCTCAAGTCTTAGCAGAACAACACTTGAAAATGAGCCATCCTTTGGAGGAGGAGTACCCATTCTATGTCTTGATCGAGACTTCAGGTTCGAACAAAGAGCATGATGACACCAAGTTGGAGACATTTTTAGAAACAGCTATGGAGGAAGGTTTGGTCGAAGACGGTATTGTTGCTCAAGACGAAACTCAGTTGAAGACCTTGTGGCAATGGAGAGAACAAGTTCCAGAAGCTTCTACTATCGGTGGTGGTGTTTATAAATATGATGTATCTTTACCTTTGGCTGATCTCTACGGATTGGTTGAAGCTGTAAGAGAGAGATTGGTCGAAGCCAACTTGATCGGTGATACCGAGGAATTCCCAGTTGTTGATGCTGTAGGTTACGGTCACATTGGTGACGGTAACTTGCATCTTAACGTTGCCATTAGACGTTACACCAAAGACGTTGAAAAAGTTTTGGAGCCTTTTGTCTACGAGTGGATTCTGAGTAAGAAAGGTTCCATCAGTGCTGAGCATGGGTTGGGTTTCCAAAAGAAAAACTACATCGGATACAGTAAAAGTGATGTAGAGATCAAGATGATGAAAGACTTGAAAGAGCATTACGATCCTAAGGGCATCTTGAATCCATATAAATACATCTAATTAAACAAGCAAAATATTTATATACAGGTTAATATTTCTTATTTCTACTCTTGTTGTCTGCACTAATGAATCCACCATTCTTTAAGCTCTCAATAGCTACTTGAGATATGTCCCTGAATCGTGAAGGACCTAAAGGAGTGCCACCGTACCATCTTGAAACAACTACGAGCACATTGACCAATTTCAACTTCTCCAATAGCACAAGTATTCTTGAACCGGCCCCATTTTCACCGTTATCGTGAGAGCTTTGGTTTATATAGCTGTATGTCACATCGTTTCCTCTATTTTCGGGACTTACAGTACCGACTCTCCAAGCGTACATTGAAGGGTGAGATGCTTTGGAAAGACTCTTTTCAGATTGAATCAACTGAGCGATGAGATCGGGTACCTCATCGGGCCGAGTGATCTTAACACATCTGCCTTGGAACTTGGATTTTTTATCCACCAATATAGCTGATTCGTTCCAATTGACCAAAAGTCGTGAGAAAGTGGCGAATTGTCGTTTGAGTATCATATCATTTTTGTCTATACTTCTTTCGCACTCAATATGATAAGGTGAAAAATTGAGTAAAAAACGAAAAATTGAAGAGAGTGAAAAATTACCAGCTTGAATTAATAAAAAAAAAATTTGAAAAAGTGCTTTGACTAACTAAAATCTCTATACGAAGAGTATAAAATGCCTAGAGACCCATTGATTGGAATTGTTGGAAAACCTTCGTCAGGTAAATCAACTACTTTAAACAGTTTGACAGACGCTGATGCCAAAGTGGGGGCCTTCCCCTTTTGTACTATTGAGCCAAATCGAGCCACTGGTTATTTGCAGATCGACTGTGCTTGTTCAAGATTTGGTAAGGAATCGCTATGTAAACCCAATTATGGTTGGTGTTCTAATGGTAAGAGACACGTTCCTATTCAGTTATTAGATGTTGCTGGGCTTGTTCCTGGGGCATCTACTGGTAGAGGTTTGGGTAACAAGTTTCTTGATGATTTGAGACAGGCAGATGCCTTGATCCATGTTGTGGATGTGTCAGGAACTACCGATGCTGAAGGGAAAAATACCAGAGGTTACGATCCTTTGAACGATATCGACTGGTTACAAGATGAAATCAGATTGTGGATCGAGAATAATTTGATGAAAAGATGGGGGTCTATCGTGAGAAGACACACTCTGACCAAGTCATCAGCTGTAGAGACTTTGAGAGCCCAATTCGGTGGGTACGGTGCTTCTGGTAAATTAGTGGCGAAAGCTCTTGATACTCTTAAGGGTCTCCCACCATTGGAGACCTGGGATCAAGAATGGATTACCAAGGTAGTCATAGCCTTTATGAGCGTGAAATTCCCAACGGTTTTGGCTTTGAACAAGATCGACCACCCAGATGCCGACAAGAACGTGTCTAAAATTCTTCTCAAACACACGAACACCAAAGCGGTTCTCACTTCAGCTGTCACTGAAGTGTTATTGAGGAAGTTGGCCAAACAAAACTATATCAAGTACGAAGAAGGAACAGAATTTGTGGATACATATGAAGATTTGGGAGAGGAAAGTGGGCTCAAACCACTTGATGAAAGACTTGTACAAAGAATTGAGACCATTAGAGACTTGGTTCTTTACAGATTTGGAAGTACAGGTGTTGTTCAGGTGTTACAACTGGCTGCAGATGTGTTGAACTTGATTCCAGTCTATACAGTACGGAATATCACATCATTCACTGGGGCCTCGGGACAAAGTGTATTCAGAGATTGTACTTTAGTACAGAGAGGCACTTCTGTGGGGAGCGTAGCTAGACAAATCATGGGAGAGGTGACAATTCTGCTGATCGAAGGTGTGGGCTCTGTCAGAGTCAGTGAAGATGATACTATTGATCTGGGGAAGAACGATATTCTCTCTTTCAAGATCGTTCCATCTTCTCAAACAAACTAGGAGGCAAGTTAGTTGTGTTTTTAGACAAATGCTCTTGCTTACCAGTCAACAGTGTGTTTTTAGGCACTCAAATCTCAAATATTCAGTTACTGGCTCAGATCACTGAAGTGAGACTTATCAGTGGCCAAATTCTGGACTAAATTATAACATCAATTGAGTTGTGATGACAAAAAGGTGCTTTTTATCTGCTAGATTATTTGCTAGTCGTATGAACTGATCGAAGACAAAGCGAGTTAACTCTTAGCTTTATGCTTCAAAATGAACCTGTCAGGATAGAAAAAGGACAGTTCTGTCTCTTTTGACTCATCGATTTTTCGAGAAAACTCCACCTTCATAGAGATCCATTTCACAACACTCTCATAGGCAACTAGCTCTTGAACCGACCCTCCAAGCCCACAACCAGCACATCATTCCATTCAAATCTCGTCTCTAGACCAAGTGATGATTGATCAGTGGTGCACGACCTTCTCGAGCAAAAATTTTTTTTGTTCATATTGGAGAAAAGCAGTATTTGGATAAAGGTACCTACCTAATAGAACTCAGATCGAGTAAATAGGATCAATTTGTAGATAGAATCATTTTTACTGGACTTCATCGCAAAGGAGTAAGATTGTGAAGGATACATTTGCTCTAGAGAAGATGATGGGTATGACAATGTTAGCGAGAACCGCTGTAAGAGCGTCTAACAGAGGTGTCACAAGAAGTAGTTACCGTATGATATCATCGTCAATTCCAAGATTCGCTGAGGATGGCAAGAAGAAAGATGAGTATAAATCAATTTTGAACGACGATTTGTTGTCACAAGCCGGAGTTGACGTTGATGCCGGACCACTGAAAGCTGGTGAGGCCCTGAAAGAAGAGTCCGGATCAGAGTTGAACGAGGAGTTGAAGAAGAAGTTTGAACTGCAAAGAGCTCAACAGAAGAAGAGAAAGCACACCACACAATCGGACATCAAGCGTGAAAGATACGCCAATCTCTTCTACTTGGGAGGAGCCATCTCTTTCCTTGGAGCCAGTGCCTATATGGCCAGAGAGTGGGACCCAGAAGAGGACGCAGAGTTGTACAACAAGGAAGAAAACGGGTACAGTCCTGCCAATATTTATACCCGTGTCTCCAAAAGATTCAAGAGTGTATTCAACTTGTTCACAGAGCCAGCTTTCAACGATTTGTTACCACCTCCACCTCCAGAACCTTACAAGAGACCATTGACTTTGGTATTGACCTTGGACGATTTGTTGATCCATTCGGACTGGACTGCTCAAAAAGGTTGGAAAACCGCAAAGAGACCTGGTTTGGACTACTTTTTAGGTTATCTCTCCCAGTACTACGAGATAGTCATCTTCTCCTCCAACTATATGCAGTTTGGTGAGGCCATTATCCAGAAATTGGACCCATTCCATGCTTTTATCTCTTATTCGCTTTTCAGAGAAGCTGCTAGATACGTCGATGGTAAAGTTGTCAAGGATTTGAGCTTGATGAACAGAGATTTGTCAAAGATGATCATCGTCGATGTCAATCCAGACTCTTATGCTTTACAACCTAAAAATGCCATTCCAATGGAACCTTGGGACGGTAAACCAGACGACAGATTGATCAAATTGATCCCATTCTTAGAATACTTGGCTACTCAACCTTTGAAAGATGTCAGACCTATCTTGGACTCCTTCCTGGACAAGACAAAGATCCCAGAAGAGTTTTTGGAAAGAGAGAACCTTTTGAGACAGAAGTTCGAAGAAGATTTCAAAGCTAAACAGGCTCTGAACCCTGGTTCAAACTGGGCTGCTTCCTTGTTAGGTTTACCAGCATCTCAACAGAGAACTCCAAAGATGCCTTTGGATTTGATCAGAGAGGAAGGTCAAAAACAATACTTAGCATTCCAGAACTACTTGAAAGAACATGGAGAGAAGATCTTGGCCGAGGAGAAACAAAGAGAAAAGGAATTCTTAGCGGAGAACAAGTTCACTTTGGAGAAGATCTTGGTCGAAGGTATGCCAACGGCTGAAGAAGTTGCAAAGAAACAAGCAGCCAAAGCTGAATCTTCTGCATCAAATTAAAAACGATGCTCTGTCTTTTTTCATGAAGTTGCTTATCTATAAATGTTTTGTACTGTTATTTGTTCCCTTGACACGTTTGAAAGTTATAGTTTGAGCTGTATATATATGATGATTATATGAACTTTAATTTTTCAACAACTATATGCTTAGAAGCAATTTTGTGCTTGTCATACTCTATTTACAGTGTGCTTTAAAATGCAGCACGACTATCTATGTACAAAGATCATTTGATCAGCTTTAAAGGTTCAGATCTGTAAATGTCACCATAGATGACCATGTTGTCAGCAATTTGCTTCTGAGAATAAGATCTGTCTCTTGAATATACAATTTCATCAGGTTCACTCTCAAAAGAAGATCCTGCAAGACATACCTGGTTCGAGTATGGATCAACGTTGAAAGAGAGATACTCGATCATATCACGATCCTGGGTCTTGACGTCTCCATTAGAGACAGTGACCAATCTTTGTTTGGTGTTGAATTTGTAAGTGATTTGTAAACATAAAGTGGAACCGTCCTCATTAGGGAAATTATTAAATGAGATGATCTTTGGTACTTTGTTGAATTTCAAGAGTTTCCAGTCCATTTCTATATTCTTTGGTAACGAGTTCAATCTCTTCTCAAGAGCGTTGTAAACGTAAACAGAGCAAGCATTTTTGGCTGGCTGTAAATTCTGTTTGGCAAACAGTTTGTTCACCAAGACATATTTTTCAATGGCTTCGTTCTTCCATAGTAAAAAGTTTGGTTTCATGCTTCTTCTGAAGTCGATGATTTGTAAAGTGTTGATCCCTACAAGTGCCATTCTTCTAGCGACACATTTGATGAACTGGACTGGGTGTGTGAACAGCGATGGCATTTTCGAGAGTCTCATGGGAACGTATACTTTATTAGGGATACCGATCTTTGTGACTGAAGGTGTTTGACCAATAGCATCTTTAGGTCTTTTGCCCAACAGGGAGGATTTTTTGGTGGAAGGAGTGGTGGAATTGTATCTGATAGAGGACACCACCAAAGGTGTTCTAAGTTTTGGTATCACTAGGGCCGATCTAGCGGAGATCATTATGTGGTGAATTATAGTGAGGTTATTGTATATGAACCTCGACAAATTTTTTGTTCACTCACCCTAAAAGAGGTGGGTGAGAAAATTACTGGAAGAGGAAGTCTGTGCAAAGAACTGGGGCTGTATGATTTTTAAAGATCGAGATTGGGGCTGTCGAGAAGTATCTTGAAAAATTACTGGGGCTGTGACTTGCATACAGTCTGATTCGATTCCCGTAACGGGAAGTCAAAGAGCAGAGAAAGGGGGCTCTCTGCAAAGCGGGAGAAAAACTACTTAAAAGGGAAGTCGATGCGGAGGTTAATTGGGGCTGCGATGAGTAGTGAGTTTTGAAAAAGCGGAGCGGGAAAACTAGGGCTGTCGACGTACATAGGAGGAGACGTATTTGGAGACAGAGACACACACAGAATGGGGCTGGGGAAAGGATCCCCAAAGCTGTCAAAAAACAGGTTGCAAGTATCACAAGTTCAAGTTAAATCCAAGTTTCCACGATAAGGCGTCGAGAGTTGACGAGTTAAAAAACTTTGATACGGCTACATCGAATAGTGAAAATTGGATGGACGCCGATCCAGGAGGAAATGGTGGAAAATAATGGACGTCATTGGAAGGAACTACAGCAAAGCGGAAGGATTCCCTGTTCCGAGGTACAGGCAGAGCGGTACAGGCGCCTTTAACGGCACAGACCGGCGTCTTTTACTTCGGCGTTGCATCGCAGGCATCAGGGAAGCTAAACCGAGGGTGCCATCGTAGCAAACGGAGGGCCGAAACTGCACAAATCCGAGGGCACGCTGAAAAATTTCACTTTTTTCTTTTCAATATTTCACTATTGAGTCATGACGCACAGTGATGAGGACGGGGGTTTTTCCATAAACTGTTGCGCAATACCGTCAAGGCATTAATTAAGGATGGTTGTAATGCTGGAAATCATTTGTGACTGTGATTCCTGATGAATTGAAAAATCGTTGGTGATTAGCATTGACCTTGTAATGCGAGATCGGGGATCCAATTCACTAGTAGCACTAATAAAATTGTACAGGCAATTGTCAATGTTTCCGGCTATCAACACCGCCTATGCACATCGGGGATATCGATTCACCCTCCGCGACGGATAATTTGTATGGAATTAGTTGTTGAGTCCCCACCTCAATAATTCCAATCTGCAGTTGCAAAGGAAATTTTTTGGTTCGACTGAGATAACCGCAGGATGCTCCAATAGGAATCATCCACGTCCTTGGTATACGTTGGATAGAAAAAAAACGTGATCTAGTGCTACCGTTACTATCGTTTTGATCTCGATGAAAAATTTTTTGTGTGGGAGATCACAGTTCCGGGGTAACGCAGACGCAGCGATGAGCAGGGTGCACGTGATATCCGAGGGATCGGTCGTCGATGTTGAGAGGTCTCACAGGCGAGAGATAAGGATGTCTGTGAGTTTGAGTTTTGCGAGGGCCAAAGTTTGTATAAATACGAGACGGGTTTCCCCGTAGTTTGGAGGATTTCTTGCAAACTATCAAATCAAATATCTACAAAAATGGTCCAACCAAGTGAACCGGAATTCGAACAAGCCTACAACGAGTTGTTGTCTACCTTAGAAGACTCCACTCTTTTCGAGAAGCACCCTCAATACAAGAAGGTTATCCCAGTTGTCTCTATCCCAGAGAGAATCATTCAATTCAGAGTTGTTTGGGAAAACGACAAGGGTGAATTGGAAGTCAACAGAGGTTACAGAGTTCAATTCAACTCTGCCTTGGGTCCATACAAAGGTGGTTTGAGATTGCACCCATCTGTCAACTTGTCCATCTTGAAGTTTTTGGGTTACGAACAAATTTTCAAGAATGCCTTGACCGGTTTGAACATCGGTGGTGGTAAAGGTGGTTCCGACTTCAACCCTAAGGGTAGATCTGACTCTGAGATCAGAAGATTCTGTACCGCTTTCATGAGACAATTGGCTCGTTACATTGGTCAACACACCGACGTTCCAGCTGGTGACATCGGTACCGGTGGTAGAGAAATCGGTTTCATGTTTGGTGCTTACAAGCAAATGCAAAACCAATGGGAAGGTGTCCTTACCGGTAAAGGTTTGACCTGGGGTGGTTCTTTGATCAGACCAGAAGCCACTGGTTACGGTTTGGTCTACTACGTTGAAAAGATGATTGAACACGCTACCAACGGTAAGGAATCTTTCAAAGGTAAGAGAGTCGCTATCTCTGGTTCAGGTAACGTTGCTCAATACGCTGCTTTGAAAGTTATCGAATTGGGCGGTACCGTTGTCTCTTTGTCCGACTCCAAGGGTGCCATCATCTCCCAAGAAGGTATCACTCCAGCTCAAGTTGAAGCCATCTCCGCTGCCAAATTGAAGTTCAAATCTTTGGAAGAAATTGTCGGTGAAGCTTCTGCCTTCTCCGGTGCTTCTATCAAGTACGTTGACGGTGCTCGTCCATGGACTTTGGTTGGTCAAGTTGATGTTGCTTTGCCATCTGCTACTCAAAACGAAATCTCTGGTGAAGAGGCCAAGGCTTTGGTCGCTGCTGGTTGTAAATTCGTTGCTGAAGGTTCCAACATGGGTTCCACCCAAGAGGCCATCGATGTCTTTGAAGGTGAAAGAGTTGCCACTGCTTCTGCTTCTGCTCCAGCTGTCTGGTACGCTCCAGGTAAAGCTGCCAACGCTGGTGGTGTCGCTGTCTCCGGTTTGGAAATGGCTCAAAACTCTCAAAGAGTCTCTTGGACCTCTGAGGAAGTTGATGCTAAGTTGAAGGACATCATGGTCACCTGTTTCAACAACTGTTTGGAAACCGCTAAGGCTTACTCCTCCGAGACCAACAAAGAGGCTTTGCCATCTTTGGTCAAGGGTGCTAACATTGCCGGTTTCGTCAAGGTTGCCGATGCCATGTTCGCTCACGGTGACGTCTTTTAATTGGAGTCACTGCGATGCAATGTCTTTAAATTAAAAGTTGTATGAATTTTTATCTTATTCTCAAATATGTTGGTGTTACAATTGTCATGATTAGCTTTAGATTTTTAAGCTCCTGGAAAGTTTGACAAATTCGACAGGTTGCACTTCGGTCTTATACTTTATATATACGTTTTGCTTATGGTCGTTTAACAATACTTGAAGAGCTTAATTGTTGTAGTTGAGTGGTTTTAGTAAAATTATGTGGATCAGCTGACCTCTGTGTAGTTCGTGAGTGAGCTCTGATTGACTGGAAATGTCGTCGTTCAGCTGTAAAAAACATTACAGGTGAATAGAGACCTAGTTAAAGCGCTTCAATTTGGGGGTTACCTCATAGAATTAGCAGCAGCTTCAACAAATAAATTTCAGATGCTAAGCGACTTCAAATTTGCAAAATTCACAAGACAGAATATCTGAAACTTTAAAATCTTCGTCTATACCACATTGCTTACAAAGACCAATTTGCAATTCATTGCACTATACTTGATGTAATTGGGGGTTAGCTGGTGATTTAGGGGTGTTGAAAAAAAAAAAGATTTTTTGACCATAGTGATAAATTATAATCGCTCTTTGATTCTTTTCAACTCAAACGTATCCAGAAATGACGGTGGAAGAGCAGCTGTATGACCCTCATATATATAACAACTCATTGTAAGTTGATTCTGACTTGATATGCTACCTCAATTCAGTACTAACAGCTACCCCTAGAAAGCTCTCTTGGTCAAAGCATGGCTTTATCGCATACTCGAACCCTGACACCACAAGTGGGGAAAACCTTCTTCTTACTTACTTGGAATGTATCGATGGTATCAATTGGCAACTAGCGCCCCCTAAAGGGTTTGCTATACGACCAACTCAACAGATCCAAGAGATGGGACCCCAGTCCAATTACAAACAGACACCTGCTCCCAGCATTGAAATGGTGTCGTATGGACCTAATAGTGCCGATTTGGCAATTGCGGATTCGAAAGGTAACGTGACCATAGTGATCACGGGAGTGGCCAAGCCTTCGACTCCTTCGCGTTTGTTGCTAGTTCTGGCAAGTTTAAACGAGTTGGAAACCGTGTATCGGGACTCGGTATCAAATGACGTGAATCTGCAATTGATCGCTTTCAATTGGCTACCTGTAGACAAACCGCTCATAGTGAACGGACCAGCCAGTCGTGTCTCTATTTCTGGGACTCAGTTGACCAATGGAGCAGCTGCTAGCTTCGGTGCTGCCTTCGAGGACTCATCCGATCATCTGTACCAGTACAGTGTTGCTCAGCACAAACCAGTGGGTCCTTCACATCCAATACCGACGAAACAGGCATGTGTGGCTGTTCGTAAAAATGGACGTGTTGATGTTTGGTATCAAGGTGAGCATGGTCTCGAGTATTCCAAAGTGTCTGGTGTCTTGGAGCCGGAACTGCTGTCTTTGGACTTCTCCAAAGCTCTGATCGGTTTCACCAGAGATTTGAAAATTGTCGTGGCTCTGTACTCTCAACTCGAAGCTGTGTTGAAAATTTACACGATTTCGGTGGATTGGGGCTATTTGACTCATTCATCTCAGATGCAGAAGAAGATGCCCAATTTTGTCACTCCAGAGCTGAGCAAGACTAAACCATCTTTGAAAATAGAAAAGTTTTTGAGATCAAACATCAGCGATATCAATTTAACTACTGGTCAGAGCCAGCTGTTGAAGATCTTGGAAGTCATCTCACCTAATCATATACAAACAACAGAATTAGAGATTGTGCTAGGATTTGAAACTAAAGTTGAAGATAGGACTGTGAGCTCATTGCAAGTCATGTCCATAGATACCAATTCTGTGGCGAAACTCTTTGGGAATCTGTCTTCATCGTCATCTCCATTTACAGGAACCACTCTCAAGACAAGGTCTACAGTCGATTGTCCAGATTTACTTCTCTCTATAAAACCTGCATTCTACGGTAATTTCATAGTGCTTGCCTATCAAAATGGTAAGATTGAAGTTCTCGATCGAAATACATTAGTATACATCCAAAACCAATTTGATGATAAAAATTCCAATATGAGCTTCAACAACCCAACTTCTTTGGATCAAAATACTTTGGAATTGCCAACTCATTTGAGGTGTCTTATCGATGCAGGATTCCAATTCCCAGAAATGCATTTCAACCCGTCATTTGTGCTGGTATCTCCTATTCTATCATCCTACGTTGCAATGGACCAAAAAACAGGTCAATTGGTATGGAAAAGCTTGGTGAGAGACTCAGATGCAATGGTTGTGAAGAATCAGAAAACTTTTAAGAAAGGGTTCTTAATCTTGACAGCTTCAGCTTTTGCATATACTCATACAGCTGCTTGTTTCAGGCAAGCTTTCACCGGTGATTTGGTTACCACTATTCAGTTAGAAGTTGAAAGAATTAAAAAGATCCAAGGGGATGACGAGTATGCTCAAAAATTGATCTTACTGATCTTAGAGGAATGTCAAAGGTCGATCAACTTCCAATTGGACTATACAAGAGAAAGTGCTGATAAATTGTTGAATCATCCTCCATTCCAAAAATTGATGTCATTGCAATTGTCCTTAGGTACATCTATGAATTGGAGTCGTGATAAGAGTGCAAGAATCTCGTACAATCTATTGCAATTGAGACTCTGTTCTTTGATCATCACCTTGTCTTTGCGTGGTATCTTTCAACAGATACAAAAAGAGAGTAGTGGTAACAGGTCTAACAGTCTAGATGAGACATACGTAAAATCCAACACTGTTTTGAGTGCTATAGGGTATGTCAGATGGTTTGTCGATTTTTGTGTCTCTATGAATCAAGAGCTCATAGAGATGGGGGAATTATTATCATCCAACCCTCAGAAGAAAAGAGAGATTATGGGTAGCTATATCACCACACCATTACTTTTGAATACTATCTCTCGGTCTTTGTTGTTATACTCAATTGCAGGGATCAAGAAGTTGAACGATTATTCGACAAAATCAGTGGAGAGTCTCGATTTGAGCTTCTTCAAGAACTTTGCCATTCAGGAGAGTTTTGAAAGGTTGAATCTGATCATCAAATCTTCACCAATACGGCTTGAATCATTTGAAAAGTTTATCATCGACATTGACAACTCATTGAGATCCATGAAAGATGATAAAGCTGCTTCTATACAGAATGAGACACAATTACTTTGCCAGGGTAAAATTCCACAATCATATGTTGAGCATATGAGTAACATGTACTGGCAATACTCTACAGTTGCAGACAGAGAGTTCAATCAAGAAGAGTTGTATTTTTACGATGTCAGCTGGTTGAATCCTAATATGGCTATAGGTGAAGAGAAGGTGGTCACGGTGATAGAAGAGACATCAACTGAGAATCATAAACTTTTACTTAGGTTTAAAAAGAAGAAGAACTCTTTGTTTGTCGATGAGTTGAGGAAAAATCTCATCACATCGATGAGCTTAAGAAGGTGTATCATGTGTGGAGCAGTGTCCAGTTGTGATGAGATTCCGTTGTACGATGTCAACTTTATAAGTGCTACCATTTTACCATTCCAGCGGAACTGTTTCTGTGGAGGATTCTGGGTGACTTTATAGTGTGGTGTTTTGATATAAACTACACTACTTCTCTGAAGCTTCTCTGAACAGCTAAAAGCACATGCTCAGACATCTCTACAAAAAAGCATATTTATTCAAAAGTTACACAACTTTTAGATCATATAAAATATATATAAGATATATATATCCGAGGATACATCATATCATACTGGACAAATACATAACTAAATAAAGGGATATGTCGCTTAAAAATAGAAAGAACTCGTAATGGGCTAAGATGATCAAGCCGATGATAAGTGTTAGAAAGCTCTTGAACTTTGAAACTTTCTCGATTCTGTTTCGTGAGCCCCACGGTTTGATCATAACTTCAGTTTGAGAGGGTTGGCGCTTTTTAAGATGTTCTCAATGTTGGCCAGTTTCATGACATTGCCCTTGATCTTCAACTTACCGCTCATAAACAACTTCTGAGCGTTCGACTTCCCCAATACCAACTTCTTGAAATCCAAGTCTCCAATGTTGATGGTGATGTCTGGTTGGACCGATTTCGGGTCTTTTAAGTCGCTCAATTTACCCGTGTCCTTCAAATCTAAGAGGTACGACTTGGTCAGTCCTTCTTTGTTCTTGATGTTAAATACAATGCTGGCTGCGGTCTGTTGATCTGTTAGTCATCTATTGATCATAACCTCATCTCTTATCAACTCACCTTCTTGATAGTGTCCTCTCTCAATTTGGAGTTCGACTCAAGTGCACCTCCGATCAGTGCGAAATATTGGTCCGATTTAAATGACATCCTTGTCTCCTTATATAGTTTCTGAGTGTGATTATTTTTTCCCCGAGGAGTTTGAAGCAATTTGTCTCAAATTTAAATCAAATAAATTCCATGTGAAACTTTTTGACATGTGAAAAAAAAATTGGAGAACATTTCGACTCCGGTGAGTGACATATTTTTTTTTTTATTTGTTTTTTCGAATTCGGGAAGGTGACACAGTTTTGAGTGTTACGTAATCTTTTATATTTGGGTCTCGGTTCGAATCTTGGACATGATACTTTTTTTTATTCATTCTTTTTTCACAAAAGCATCATTTAGATCTGAAAAGTGTGTAAATGCATTGATTTGATTAAAAAGAGACCTATTTCGATTCCTGGAGTTGGTTTTTTTTTTAAAATTTCTATATCATATCGAGGCACCAGTTAGAGTACCTGCTGTGAAATAATTTCCTCCATTTAACATCAGCTTTCAATACAGAGATGACTGTGGATAAAGATCAAGGCTTGTGGGTATTAGGGTATGGATCTCTTATATTCAAACCACCTCCACATACTCAGTTCAAGCTCTCTGGGTATATCCATGGGTTTATAAGAAGGTTTTGGCAATCATCTTCAGATCATCGTGGTACTGTGTTGAGTCCAGGCAGAGTGGCTACTTTGATACCTTTGGAAGATATCCAAAAACATGGTGATATAGCCAAAGATATGTTGAGGTACGAGTACAATGAGCTGGAAGACGTAGATGTAGCTGCCTTGACAGACAAAGATTTGAAGATCTGGGGGTCCATCTACTATGTTCCACCTACTCATGCTAAAGAGGTGATAGAGTATCTCGATATAAGAGAACTGGACGGTTACACCTCTCATGAAGTCACATTTAACGTGGAGCTATCACCAACTCAGTTGCAAGATGATGTGGTGATGGACGTTGTAGAGAGAAATCTCTCTCGTAACGACATGGGCGGCTACGATATCAAGTGCATGGTTTATATAGGCACGTTGGAGAACGAGTCCTTTGTCGGTCCAGAACTGATCAAAGACACTGCCAGAATTATCAAATCTAGTGTCGGTCCAAGTGGTAAAAATATAGAGTACTTATCACTATTGGTGCATTCTTTAAGGAATTTGGATCATCTAGGTAGATCAAGAGATAAATACTTGGAAGAGTTACTTAGTCATTCTACTAGCTGAACAGTTCCACTAGATTTATCAAGCATTTTCCAAGCATAAGATTTATCACACATCATCTTTATCAGGCATTAGAGCCATTTATTAGTCATGATTATTATCACCACATCAAATCACTAGAACGAGTCTTTATTGATGGGCTCACTATTGAAAAGAACCAGTCACTATAATTATCTACTGGTGTCACGTGATCTGAATTGGTTCCCCAAGGTGAAATGTCACAGTTTGACAGCCCTGGATTGCATAACACCCATACATATTTGTTTACTAACAAATGCACCGACTTTGTGGTCTTTGGTGAGGTATAAATTAAAACGATCACAAAGATTGTTCCCAATTATACAACTACCACTTTACAAAAATCAGAAACCGAAAACATGTTCTTTTCAATGACCAAAGCCATCACCACGGTAATTGCAATGGTCTCCACCATTGAAGCCGCTGGTGCTCCATTTAACAAAGACTCTTCCAAGAAAGTTGTCGCTCGTGCCGATATCGACACTGGTAATATCCGTGGTGTTATCAAGTTCCAAGCTCCAAATGGTACCGTTAGAGCTCACCTCGATATAACGGGATTACCTAAAGATGGAGGCCCTTTCCAATACCATATTCACAAACTGCCAGTTCCAGCTAATGGCGATTGTGACGCTACTTCTACTCATTTCAATCCTTACAATGCTTCTCCAGATTGTGCATCTCAAGAAGATGATAGTCAGTGTCAAGTGGGCGATTTGTCTGGGAAACATGGTTGGATCAACACCACTTGTTTTGAGACAAGATACTGGGATCCATACTTGTCTTTAAACCCAAAAAACAAAGCCTACCCTGTTGGTTTGAGTGTCACTTTCCATTATGCCAATTTAACCAGATTCGCATGCGCAAACATCTACTTGTCAAAGGAGAAAGTGGACAAGAAGGACGAAGACGAGATGGAGGAATTGATTCCCCATGATACGGACTTGTCACAAGAGTTCAAAGAATTGGATGCTCAAGAAACAGCTGCATTTGCAGCTAAAAGAGATGAAGAGGACTTGGATCTGTACGAGGAAACTACCATGTCTTCTCCGTCTACAAAGATGACTACAAGTCCAAAGAACTATTCCAACTCATCCAACGGTACCAATTTATACTGGCAGACCGTCTCTGAGAATGGCGGTTACATTGGAATGGCTACTCCAGGGTCCACAGTGGCCCTTATTGGTGCTTTCCTAGGATACATCTTATTTTAGATGTGATCTGAGTGATTCACGCAGCTCAAGTCTCACTCGCTAGAGATCAACACCCCTTCTTTAACCCCCCAAATACTTAAAACCACAAAAAAAAAAGCATCTTTCTAAAGTCGTGTATTTATTTAAGAATATCAAAATAGAGAAAATAGTCGTGTACTGTTATCAAAATCGAAAAAAGTCGTGTCTCTGAGTACCAAAGTTACACGCAGCGCCGATCTCCGTGTGCGGTGACCGGTGAGGCTGAAGTTGGCTTTGTACCCAGTTGAAGTGTATAGAGAAGAGCACGAGAAGAGCACGGTCAAGTCCGTAGAGAAAACACAGTTAAGCCTACAGAGAAGACACATTCAAGCCTTCAAAGACCCATTAAAGCTTACAAAGCACATTGATAATTGCAAATGAATTGGACGAGAAAACCATCACTGCTAAACAGCAGGTATATAAACGTCAATGTATAGATAAATAGTGAGAATAAATATTATTTCGTGAGACATTAAGATTAAACCATGAAGCTTTCACCACATCCACAGGTTCCTTTGGAATTAGGGTTCTTGAACACGAATTTCGACGACAACTTATCGTCGATCCAGTCCATTTCAGACCCCACTATACTGAAGAGAGCCTTGGAGTCGATCAACACTTTGACACCGTCTTGCTCCACAGCTTCATCGAATTTCCCCGGCTCTGTCACGTACTCGAGATGGTACGTCAACCCGGAGCATCCTCTGTTTCTGACTCCGATTCTGATCATCTTTGGAGTCGGTTGGTCGAGCAATTTCGAGAGATGGTGAACGGCATTTGACGATAGTGTGATGAGAGCTTTTCTCGGTTTCAACAGTCTTCTCTTCTTCTTCGGTCTCTCCTGTTGAGATTCCAGCTTCTTGACAGCCTCAGTTTTCAACAAATCTTTCAAAGACTTGCCCTCGGGCATCGAGTGTTTGGACCATTTCTTGTCCAACTCGGGTTGCTTGTGTTGTTCTTGTTCGATCGAGTAGTTCAATGGTTTCAAATACTCAGCCGTTGTGCTGGACGACGACGATCTCACCAACTCCGACTGGTTCACCGTTTGAAGAAATCTTTTACACGAGCCTGTTGGTGGTAATAATTGCTTCTTGGCAATCAAGGTGCCCATGGTAGATACACCTCTCCCTGATAGTATAAATCTGGTGCTCATCATCTTAGACAAGTTTGTTTTCTATGTTGGAGTGTTCGATCTACTGTTTAAGCCCCTTTTAAACCCTTGTTATACCTAATTACTGATTCAATCAACTTCTTTTAAACGTACTGGGAAAATAACAGGAAAAAAAATGACTACCCGCTTTTTTACATTCTTTTAAAAAAAAAAAGTTACGGATGGGACAGCCCCTGTTTGCTGACTTACTGCTTCACGCTCATTGGCCCATTTCGAGGTCTTACCAAGAGGTGTGTGGTTTGTATAAATTGACAGATAGACGATGAAGAGATCTGGAAACTGGTCCAACGTCATCTCATGTACAATTCCAGCTTGCTAGATGATTTTAAATGCATCGTATCAAAAATTCAATCAATAGACATGTTTTTATTCCTTTTGTAAACCTTTTCTGACATCTATTTAGCTCCATTATCATTTAGTTGAGATGCCACTTGCTCTCGAGTGACTTACTCGTATCACTTGGTCTCTAGTCATTCGACATTGCTCGCTGAACTGATTCCAAGGGCTGAAATGTCTAAATAGGACAACATTCATGCTTCAACCATTTATATTCGTGACTTCCCTTCTCAAAATTCTTACCAACCTGTTCCCAAATAGTCTTGTGATAATCGTTGATCCAGCTCTTCTCTTCCAGAGTAAGCAAATTCTTGTTGATCAACTTCTTACAGAATGGTACCCTTGTGATGGTCTCAAATTTGTAAAACTTTTTATCTCCAAATGACAAGTCTGCTTCTTTGACATACATCACGTTTTCAATTCTGATTCCATACTCTCCATCTTTATAAAAACCTGGCTCATTGGAGATCAAATTCCCAGGCTTCAAAGAAACACGGTTGGTAGAAGGTCTGAAACTTATACCTATTGGACCCTCGTGAACGTTTAAATAGGCACCGATTCCATGTCCAGTACCATGTCTATAATCCAACCCATATTTCCACAAGTATTGTCTGGCAATGGAATCGATCATAAACCCTGTGGTACCTTCTGGGAAAGTCAATGTGGCCAAGGCAATGTTACCTTTCAACACTAAAGTATAGTTATCAATTTCTTCCTGAGACGGTGTAGCAAAATGTAAAGTTCTAGTGGTATCGGTTGTACCTTCCAAGAATTGCGCACCTGAGTCGTTCAAATAGATCTTATTAGGATTGATGACAGAGCAGTCGTCTCTTTTGGGAGCGTAATGGATAATAGCAGCGTTTGGACCTGTGGAACTGATAGTTTCGAAGGACAATCCAACGAAATTCTCTTGCTCTTTTCTAAACAATTCTTGCTTATCACTGGCCTCCACTTCATCTATCAATTCACAATTATGACCTATTTCATGCTCCAACCAGGCAAAATACTTACAAAGAGCAATACCATCTTTATAATGAGCTGATATGGCTCCATCTATCTCTTCCTTAGTTTTGAGCAGTTTTAATTCATCGATTGGAGAAGTAGTGACCTGGTAATTGGAGTTAGAGAGAGCATTTACAATGGCCCATGAGGCAGTCTCTGGAATGACCACTTTGGAACTGATGGGGATGTCTTTCAAATCACCGAATATTTGATCATATGGCTTCAACTCGATCTTGTTCTCTGAGAAATACAGATCCAAATTTGAGAATCTTTCAGGTTTGTCAGAGTACAAAGTGAATTCATCACCGTTCAACAACAAGTATGAGTAGAAAACAGGGTTAAATTCGATATCGTTACCTCTGAGATTCAAGAACCAAGCGATTTCATCCAAAGCTGTCACCACCAAAGTGGTTGCGTTATATTTCGTTAATTCGTCTTTAATTTTTTGTTTCTTGTCTAGAGTTGATAAACCTGTGTATTTCACGTCCAAGTAACCAACATCGTTGAGAGTCTTTGGTGGGAGAGATTCGAAATCTGTCCAAATCGCATCGATAAGATTCTGCTCAACAGGCACAATAGACACTTTGGCGTTCAGACTCACTTTTTGGTCGATCAACAGTTGGAAACCCTTGTAAGCTGAGTAAGTGATCAATTTAGGATCGATACCGATTTTGGCAACTTTCCCGCTGTCCAAAGACATCTGTTCCAGTTGCAGTATACTCCACTCTTCCCAAGTCGGTTCACCTTTGGTGAACTGTTTCAACAATCTCCAGTTGAAATCTAACTCGTTAGCAGCTTGGTTGAAGTATCTACCATCGGTACTCAAGACACAGAGTCCATCTGGTGTGTCGTTCAAAGAGGTGATATCTCTGGTGACTACAGCAACACCTGCTGAGCCACTGAACCCACTGATGAAAGACCTTCTCTGGTCCGATGCGGATGTATACTCCGATTGATGAGCATCCTCTGATGGGATGACGTACACTGCCAAATCATGTTTGGCCATCTGGGATCTCAAGCTCTCTAATCTTTGAGAAGTGTTGATCTCTTTAACGGATCTGTCACAATTAGAACTCTCAGCGTCGATGGTATAAAGAGAGTTCTGCCTCCTTGGAGATGATGTGACGCTCTGAATCTTACCTGATGAAGATCTTCTCAAGGACATCCGCCGTTGATACTTGTTGCTCAGTCTACCCAGTCTGGTTAACAAACCTGGAGAACAGGTACAATTATCACAGATTCGCTGTGACGAGGTTCGACGTGATTGGATGGCCGGTCTACTGATGGTCTGATGATGACTTTGAGAGCCGTTCAAAGAGAACATCGAAGGGCGTGCCGTGACAACTCCTTGGTGAGACATTCTGAAAGCTTGCTTTAAATGGATGTATCGATAATAGGTAGTGATCTGTGCAAAAACACCTCTTTGGCTACTGTTCATACAAAGTTCCACTCTTTATACCTTGCGCTATTGGTTCAAGTCAGGCCTCTTTTAATTATTTATAATTATCTTTTTTTAAAGTGCTTAAAAAAATACTTTAAACTGCTGTCGTACGAACTTTTTTTTTTTTGCTAAGGGAAAAAATTGCCTTCAATTGCTGGTGAGCCGGGAAATTGTTAGGACTTCTCTATTAGGAAATTATTTACTTTTGGTGCGGATACATTTAAGGGGTGTTCTCAGCGGTGTTCTCAGCGACTTCTTCAACTGATGGACAGGTGCACAATAAATTCATGTCACCGTAAGTGTCATTGACTCTGGCAACGGTTGGCCAACATTTGGTTTCTCTTAAAAATGGCAACGGATAGGCTGCTTGTTCTCTGGTATATTCTCTTGTAGTCCAGTCACCTTCTATGATATCTTTCAAGTTGTGTGGAGCGTTGTGTAAGATCTCACCTTTCGATTCGCCACGCTCTACTTGACCAATTTCCTCTCTGATAGAAATCAACGATTGCACAAATCTGTCGAGTTCTTCCAAATTTTCTGACTCGGTAGGTTCGATCATCAAGGTTCCAGGTACTGGGAAAGACATCGTTGGTGCATGGAATCCGTAGTCTTGAAGTCTCTTAGCCACATCGATAGCTTCGATACCGATAGATTTGAACGGTCTGATGTCAATGATGAATTCGTGTCCACAGTGCTTCAAACCGGTGGAAGTTGAAGCAGAGGGATCGACGAAAAGAATACTGAAATGATCTTTCAAAGCATGCATCATATAGTTGGCGTTCAAAATAGCCACCACCGAGGAGAACGGGAGATACTTGGCTCCCATCATCTTGATATAGGCATAACTGATGGTCAAGATAGATGCAGATCCAAAGGCAGCTGATGTTACTGGTGCAATGGAGTCCAGTGTACTATTAGTGGTCAGAACAATAGGATGAGATGGCAAGAATGGTCTCAAATGCTCTTTTACACAGATAGGTCCAACACCTGGTCCTCCTCCACCGTGTGGGATGGCAAAAGTCTTGTGTAAGTTAAGGTGACAAACATCGGCACCCAAATCACCTGGAGATGTCAACCCCACTTGTGCATTCATGTTTGCACCATCTAAGTAAACTTGACCTCCATTGGCGTGAATAATCTCGATAGCTGATTTAATTCCTGGCTCGAATAAACCATATGTCGAAGGGTACGTAATCATTACAGCTGCCAATTTGTCCTTGTGCTTTTCAGCTTTCTCTTGCAAATCTGTCAAGTTCAAAGAGCCATCAGTGTTACATTTGACAGCAACCACCTTCAAACCTGCCATAGCAGCAGAGGCTGGATTAGTACCATGAGCACTAACTGGAATCAAACAAACATCTCTATGCAGTTGTCCTGTCTTTTCGAAGTATTGCTTGATCACACTCAATCCAGTGTATTCACCTTGAGCACCGGAGTTTGGTTGCAAAGATGTGGCATCAAACCCGGTGATGTCTGCTAAATCTTTCTCCAACTCCTCAATCAAAACTTTGTAACCTTTGGCTTGGTCTAATGGTGCAAAAGGATGAATAGAACCGAACTCTTTCCAGCTCAATGGGATCATTTCAACGGTAGAATTCAATTTCATGGTACAAGATCCCAAAGGAATCATCGAGTTAACCAAAGAGATATCCTTCGATTGCAATTTGAACAAGTATCTCAACATGGAAGTCTCAGAGTGATGCTCACTGAAGACTGGGTTGGTCAAGATCTCGTCCTTTCTAGTCCATTCTGGGTAGAAAGGTGGTAACTCTGGAACGTTTTCCAAAGAAGTTCTGATGCCTGTGAACAACTCGACCAAGTTGATGATATCTTCTTCAGTGACCGTCTCGTCGATAGAGAGCTGTACAACGTCTTCGTTGACTTTGAAAAGGTTGATGTTATACTTCTCAACTGCAGTGTTTAAGATCTCTGTAGCTGTAACGTTGGAGAGTTTGATACCAATTGTGTCAAACCAGGAGTGATTGATTAATTTATGCTTAGAGTTCTCTGTGATCAATTGAGCCAATAAGGAGGTCAATCCAAAGATTCTACCTGCAATATCTTTCAAACCTGCACTACCGTGATAAACCACATAGTTAGCCGCAATGTTGGCCAATAACAGCTGAGCAGTACAAATGTTTGAAGTGGCCTTTTCTCTCTTGATGTGTTGCTCTCTTGTCTGCAATGCCAATCTGAGAGCCTGGTTACCGAGTCTGTCTTTAGAAACACCAACCAATCTACCGGGCATCTTTCTCTGCAATTTTTCTGTCACTGCAAAGAAGGCAGCATGAGGGCCTCCGTAGCCTTGTGGAACACCAAATCTTTGCGAAGATCCAAGAACGATATCTGCACCGAAAGTTGATGGAGGATGGAGTAATGTCAATGCCAACAAATCAGAAGCAACGGTGAACAAACCTTTAGACTCATGAACAATTTCTGCAATGTCTTCGTACCTTTTCAAGGAGCCAAGAGATCCATCAGTAGCTGGATATTGAATAATAGCACCACAAAGGCTTGATTTTTCAGATTGCAACAATTCAAGACCTTCATCTGAACTCAAGTCTGTGATGACGATTTCAATGCTTTGAGTCTTAGCTCTACTTTTGATTACGGCAATTGTCTGCTCGTGCAACTTGCTGTCGACAAAGAACTTCAGTTTCTTACCTTTAGTGGAAGTGAAGCTCATGATCATGGCTTCAGCTGCAGCAGAGCCTTCATCTAACAAAGATGCGTTAGCCACAGGCAAACCTGTAAGGTCTGAAACTACAGTTTGGAAGTTCAACAAACTCTCAAGTCTACCTTGAGATACTTCAGGTTGGTATGGGGTGTAAGAGGTGTACCAACCTGGGTTTTCCAACAAATTACGCTGGATCACAGGTGGAAGAATAGTACCATAGTAACCTTTACCGATCAAACTTTTCACCAGAGTATTCTGTTTAGCAATACTCTGTAAATGATCCAACATCTCAGTCTCTGAGTAACCTTGAGCTGGTGATATTTTCAATGGCCTTTGAACCAAAACTTGCTCTGGTACTACCGATTTGATAAATGATTCGAGATCCTTATAGCCCATGGTCGAAAGCATCGATTTCACATTCAGAGCATTAGGACCGAGATGTCTACGCGGGAAGGTGTCTAAGGGAGTAGCTTTGATCCCCGTGTGAACCTCATTACCACGATAAATGGTATTATAGAACTCAGATGAGATGTCTGCTCTTGATGCAGCCTTAGCTGTACTAGTGCATCTGCTCAGTTGGATCAACTGAGATCTGGCTCCGTTCCCGGTGTATTTGACTCCACCAACTCTAGAGAGTCTACCAGCGAGTGAGATTCTAGATCTGAGCATTCTGGTTCACTTGTTTTGTGTGTATCTGTTGCTCTACCCAACGCGTTAGTATATCAATCTTTATGTGTGATACCTGCATGTCTTCTTATCGATTCTTGAACCCCCCTAAAATAAGAAAAACTAGTAGTATTTATCCTCGATCAAATACTCACCTCAAATCCACTAACTGAACACTGCTAAACCGTTAGACACTTGTTCTGCCGAAAATTAGTGCAATAGGTCAACAATGGCTACGACTCTGCTTTTAACTCTTAAGCTGTTTCCCAGTTGGGCATTTTTTTTTACTCCGATTTGCGACTCCGTTTTTTTTAACTCTGTTTTTTTAACTCGGTTCTCTTTATTATGGGGCTGGAAAGTGACTCGGAATGGGCCGAAAGATCGAGAGGAGTCAATCAGCAAAATACGAATTTTTCAGCTGGATGGAGTGATATGGATATGAAGTAGAGAAGTTACAAGATGAGGGAAAGCATGAAAATGAGAATTTGATAGCTGATATTTTCTTAAATATGATATGAATTACGCCAGTGAGATCACTTGAAAGCCTTTTCCTGCAACGACACCGATCCAATCGCCCTCTGTGTTCCAAGTGACAAAATTGACTTCCTCTTCCTCTGTGTAGGCCATTTGAGGCATCTCGTTGAGAGATACACCGTTACTGTTGGAGTGGGGGCCCTTGTGATGTGGTTTGGCGTTTTCCAAATCATCGAGATCGTAAATGAACAGTTGACAGTCGTCGGCACCAGATAATAGCCAGCTCTTTGAAGGGTGCCATGCGATCGAGTTCACTGGAGCAGAATGGTGGTCGAGAAGTTTCACAGGTATTCCCGGGAACCTGAGATCCAAGACCAAGATCTTGTTGCTATTGGCCTCTATAGCTGCTATGTGATTCATATTTGTGTTGGAGGCCAGAAGCTTGAGTAACAGATGAGACTTGTGATATTGAGAATCACTAGAGGCCATGGTAGCCATTGCCGTGCTATTGCTGATCTGAGCAGTCTGCGGTGGTTCGTACACAATAGTGGAATGTTCCAAAGATCTCAAGTCAAAGAGTCTTATAGAGCCGTCATTACCACAACTGCTGAACAAATCTTTTGAACTATGCAAGAATTTGACATCGAACACCTCACTATCATGAGCGATCAACTGTGTCTTTGCCATATTTTGAGTACTCTTATTTAAATCCCATAGTGTACATGTGGTGTCGATACTTCCCGTTATAATTGAGGCAGGATCGACTTTGTTCCAATCGAAAGAGGTGAGCGGTGGTAACAGGTGGAAATTTTTGGTTCTTGAATTGGTAAGTGTTAAAGATTCTCGAATCCTGGACTCTCCAGAGTTGGGATCTGTGTCCACGTCATAAATACGAAGACAATCCGATGAAGTTGCAAGTCTTTCAGTTTGACTATGTCCCACAAGCATAGAAGGATCCCATTGTAAGTTCGTTATCGGATACTCTACCGTCAGTTCTGACACTTTGTACAAGTTGTATCCAAGAACATCAGCACCATGATGACGTTGAAGATTAGGGACTCCCTCCATCACTATATCGTCTTCATCCAAATTTCCCATTCCTGAACTTGATCCGCTACTATGGGGGTCATAGTTAGGAAACCCATGTATTATTTGTAACCTATTTGTAGAATCTTCTCTATAGGTTGAAACCAGGATGCTTTGCACTTCTATCCCGTCCAAATGAGACCAATCAGCGTGACAAAGTGGGTAATGTGTTTCATAGTATGAGGAACGCTGTTTAAGTTGAGCTGTGAATTGATGTATCCCCTGTGGTTGGCGAAGCTGCGATTGAACCGTCTGGTTATGTTGTCGCTGCTGGAAATGCTGATAGTTGCTGTCGCCAAACGCCCCGGATCCACTCAAATAATTCAGGTATCCTGACCCTCCAGATATAGAAGATCGCTTCTGCATCTGTTGTTGGGCCCAATAATTGTTGTCCATCTGACTGATGTTGGACTTTTTTAGAGCTTTGAAAGATTCCAGGATTTGATAGAGCGATCCAGGTTTTTTTTTTGACTGCTACAGAAGATGGAAAAAAAAACAGTGAGCTATTGTGTTAATAGATCATCTTTGTGACAGGGGGGAGTGCTACTCGATTAGAGGTTATTGTTTGTGGATACAATTGGTCTGAATAAAAGAAATAGGTTAAGATGAGCTCGATGGCACGGAAGAGAATAATGAGGGAGCTCAAACAGATCGAGAAAGATCTTCCTAAAGGTGAGTTAGTTGTAATGAGATGATCAGGTGAAGAAGATAGAGACTAACACGAGCAGATCTTGTTTTCATGCAACTGGATAACACTTCTATGACAGAGTTCTTTTTCGATATGAGAGTGAAGAATAACGAGATATATGATGTGAATGATGTTTACAGACTAAGAATAGTGGTTGATGACAATTACCCATTTGAGAGTCCACAGGTGCAATTTATCACCACACCAACTACTCCGAGAATCCCAATTCATCCACACATATATAGCAATGGACATATCTGTCTCGATATACTCGGCGATAAGTGGGTACCTGTGCATAACTTACTCAGTGTTGCACTTAGTATTCACAGTTTATTGGCAAACAATACACGTAATGAACGACCAGAGGACGATAAGGCATACACAAGAGGTGCGGGACTGAATCCTAAAAACTCGAGATTTGTGTATCACGATGACGATGTGTAGGTGAGTGTGGTGAGGTGATACCTAGGGTTGTTATACTGAGAGAAGTGACCCTAAGTGAAGTGACGCTCCGGGAGATTAATGCTTGATGTGAGATGTGTAGTTATGAAATGTGGGGAATGATTAAGTGAGACTGTTGTAGTGAGAAGCGTTGTGGTGAAGACGTTGGTCAGTGTAGATGTCTAAATCTCAAGTTCTGAAATGTTGCAAGGTTGTAAGGTTCCTTAGCTGAGCAGACAAAGTGCGTCTTGCACCAGAACGATATAATCTACATATCGTAATGAAGGAGCAGTGTACTTCAGAGTCACTTTAACAAGCCACTATTACAGCAGAACATTTTCAAAGCAATACAGTACTCAAGATAATTTGACCTTTTAAAGTGCTTCAGAACTACCTAAAGCACTGTACAGTAGTTAAGATGCCGACCATCACTTCCTCTCATTTCTATCGAACATTCTAGGCACTAGACAACGTACACTATCCAAATGTTCTCTAGTATTGTCTCATAGCTCCAACCAAGGCAAAGAATTAGTGAAACATTCCAATACAATAACAGTGAAACGCTATCAAAGACCCTGCATACATCACATTCCACAGCAGCACTACAGATAACCAAAAGATCTACACCCACTTCGAGGTCACATTTTAAACTCCAGATCTCTTTCTGCAAGACAAGTGATTCACTGCATCTTTCACTTCACTTTGAAAATGCAACACTACACCCGGCTATCACTTCCTCTTCACCGTCACTCGTCTCCGTCACTTCGCCTCGACTGCTACACCCCCAGATCCTATCAACAAAGATACCCGATTAGGCAACTATCTGGGGCTCTCGCGAACTCTAATTTTCGCTTACTGCAGCCGTGGGGTGCGCTGGCTCTGGTTACAAAATGCGAAAAAAGCTTGATAACCATCGTGAACAAGCTCAGATCCGAAGCAATTGGCTAGCTTTCAAAGGGGTGTGATCACAGTTGAAACAGTTCTCACCACTCACTAGTCAATAAGCTCTTTTTTTCCGCTAAAAAATACCCATTTTTCCACATTTTCCATACACAGATCCCAGCTCCAAGCACAGCCTCTCTGCAGTTAAACTCATCGCCAATTAAGCAAATACTGAGGCTGGCACTTATTTTCCTTGGTAATCTGTGAAAAATTAAACACCAGTTGCTCCTGACTTACAGAATCAGCAGCTGTAGAAAACATTGGCATTTTTTTTTCACTATTCACAGCCCCGTCTCTATTGCAGATAGTTTTGATTTCCAATAGAGATTTCACACTTGGTGCCGTTCTTATAAAACTTAAAGAGCACCAGTAGTTGGTGAAATTAAGTTAAGTAACTGGCTTTTCCAACAAAAAAAAGAGAATCAAATACACAGGTCAACTACATAGCTGTAGAGGTGAATGCAATGTCGTTTCCTGTCTCGGTAGAAGAGCTTCAAGGCCTTCACGATCCGAAATCGCTTCTCCATTTGAAGTCGTTGGGAGGAGCAGACAAACTTTTCTCCGATCTCGACACGGATATCGTTAAAGGTCTTCCAATTGATGTCCCAGACCAAGCCGAGAGACAACGCAAGTTTGGTGAAAATAGAATCCCAAGTAAACCGGGTAAGACTTTCTTCCAGTTATGTTGGGAGGCTCTTCAGGATAAAGTGTTGATCATGCTTTCAGTGGCAGCTGTCATCTCACTTGCCTTGGGTCTTTATGAAACTTTTGGTCAACCGACTGAATACGATGAAGAAGGTAATCCTCTTCCAAAAGTGGAGTGGGTCGAAGGTGTTGCCATTATGGCTGCCGTTATCATCGTGGTCTTGGTAGGTGCCGTCAACGATTACCAAAAAGAACGTCAATTTGCCAAATTGAACTCCAAGAAGGAGGACCGTAACATCATCGTGTACCGTGATGGTGTCAAAGAGGTCATCTCTGTCTATGACCTTGTGGTTGGTGATTTGATCGCTTTAGAAACTGGTGATATCATTCCTGCCGATGCCATCTTGGTAGATGGTGCCTGTGAATGTGATGAGTCGGCTCTTACCGGTGAAACAAACACCATTAAAAAGGTTACAGTACATCAGGCTTTCAAGATCTACGAGGAAGAGTTTGAGAATGTGGACTCCCATCTGGATATCGGTACCTCCAAATTTCCAGATTCCATGATGATCAGTGGTTCCAAAGTTTTATCAGGTGTCGGAAAAGCTACTGTCACTGCTGTGGGTCCAAACTCTATGCATGGTCGTACTTTACTCTCGCTTAAAGGTGACGCTGAGTCAACTCCTTTGCAGACAAGATTGTCCAATTTGGCTGACGGTATTGCCAATTTTGGTTTCTTAGCCGCCTTCTTCTTGTTCCTCGTCCTTTTCATCAGGTTCTTGTGCCTTCTTCCCCTGGGTCACAGATACCACGATCTTACTCCAAGTGAAAAAGGTACAAGATTCCTTGACATTATCATCACAGCTATCACTATTATTGTTGTTGCAGTTCCAGAAGGTTTACCCTTGGCTGTCACTTTGGCCTTAGCTTTTGCTACAACAAGAATGGCTAAAGACGGTAACCTTGTAAGACATTTAGCTGCCTGTGAAACTATGGGTGGTGCTACCGCTGTTTGCTCAGATAAGACTGGTACTTTGACTTTAAACAAGATGCGTGTCGTTCGTGGATTACTTGCAGATGAAGAATTCAATAACACATCCCATGCAGATGACGGTTTGGTCACCTCATCTCAAATCGTCTCCAGAAAATCTGTACCAAAAGATATTTTGGCCCTGATCGAAGAAAACATCATACTCAATTCTTCTGCCTTTACTAACAAGCAAATCGATGGAGGAGATCTGGAAACAAATCAAATTTTGAACCCACCACGTCGTAAGCATTGGTATTCACTTAAAAAGACTCATCAAAGTGTTGCTCAAACGACATCTGATCCTTACATTGGAAGTAAAACAGAAACTGCGTTATTGATTTTGCTCGAAGAGTCTTTTGAATCTTTTACTGCAAAGTCTTTAGAAGAAATCCGTCAAGATAACAACTCAAGCATTGTACAAGTGATTCCTTTTGAAAGTTCAAGAAAATGGGGAGGTGTAGTCTGTAAATATGCTGATGGTTACAGATTTTACATCAAAAGTGCTTCTGAACTTGTTTTTTCAAGATGTAACTCCAAGTCTTCCAGTGACTCTTCGGTAGTGCAGATCACTCCAGATTTGAGACTCAAGTTGAACGATAAGATTGAGAGTTACGCCAAAGATGCCTTGCGTACTTTGTCCATTGCTCATCGTGATTTACCTGGTCTTTCCTCATGGCCACCGAAGGAATTGGTTGGCGACAACCCAGATGAAGCTGATCCTATGAAACTTTTCGGTGATGCTGTCGATACAGACGATATTCCTTTCGACCAATCCAATCCAAATGATTCCGTTCCTATCATCGTTGTTGAAGCTGAGAATGCCATCAAAGGATCAACAGGTTTGATCCTCGATGCTATTGTCGGAATTCAAGATCCTTTGAGACCAGGTGTTCCTGAAGCTGTCAAACAATGTCAGAGTGCTGGTGTTACCGTACGTATGGTCACCGGTGACAACTTGACTACAGCCAAGGCTATCTCTCTCTCTTGTAACATTTTGAAAAGGGAAGAATTAGATGATCCATGGTCTCACATGGAAGGTCCAGCTTTCAGAAAACTTTCGGACAGAGAAAGATACAAGATTGTCCCACACTTGAGGGTTCTTGCTAGATCATCTCCAGATGACAAGCGTATCTTGGTACAGACTTTGAAAGATATGAACGAAGTTGTTGCTGTCACAGGTGACGGAACAAACGATGCACCTCTGTTGAAGTTGGCTGATGTCGGTTTCTCCATGGGTATTGCAGGTACCGAAGTTGCTCGTGAGCTGTCTGATATCATTTTGATGACCGATGACTTCACTGCCATCGTTAATGCCATCAAATGGGGGCGTACAGTTCTGATTTCAATTAGAAAATTCATCCAATTTCAATTGACCGTTAATGTCACTGCAGTTGTCTTAACATTTGTCAGTTCTGTTGCTTCTAGTGAAGGTGATTCTGTCTTGACCGCTGTGCAATTACTTTGGGTCAACTTGATCATGGACACTTTGGCCGCTTTGGCCTTAGCTACCGATAAACCAGATGACAGTTTCCTTAAGATGAAACCTGCTGGCAGAAGTAAACCATTGATCACCGTTTCCATGTGGAAGATGATCTTTGGACAAGCCATCTTGCAATTGATCATCACATTTGTCTTACATTTTGCCGGTGCTCAAATCTTCTTTGGAACCTCAGACGTCTCCGATCACCAAAACGAACAATTAGCAGCTATGACTTTCAACACATTCGTTTGGTTACAATTCTTCTGTTTGTTCGCTGCTAGAAAGTTGGATGAAGGTGATGGGTTAAAAACCATGAAAGAGAGATTCACATTGAACAACTTGAACTTCTTCCTGCATCTTTTCAGAAACATGTATTTCATCGTCATTGCACTGATCATCGGAGGATTCCAAGTCTTGATCATGTTCGTTGGTGGTAGTGCCTTCTCCATCGTTAGAAGTGATGGACCTATGTGGGGTACTGCCATCATCTGTGGTCTCTTGTCTTTACCTGCAGCAGTGCTCATCAGAACACTTCCAGACGAACCTTTTGTCAAGTATTTCCCAACAACAGTCTACAGATACGTGATGTATATCTTGACGTTCAAGTTCCTCCGTAAGGGAGGCAGAAGACCTCAGAACCCAGGGTTACTCGACGAAGATGTTGAGATGTCTCCATTGTATGAGTTTTCTCCATTCTTGAAAGCCAGAGATGAGATTATCCATTTGAAGGAGGACTCCACTTTGGGCCCATACAGTCCTATCAAACTGTACCGTGACTGGCGTAGACGCTCATCTTCATCTATCAACAGCAGTAACGTTTCAACATTGGTTGAATCGAACTCTGAATCAGGCCAAGGTTCTTCTCGTGAAAGTGAACAAGATGGACTGGCTCTAGGATTATCTGCTCTTCTGATGGTGCCTGCCGTTGTCGGCGGTGCTGTTGGTGGATGGCACGTTGGGTCTCCTAAGAAAGGTCAAGAGCGTGAATTGGTTTGATTGAATTTAAGGAAGGGTTGAGTTTTCGTTAGCAGTTTTGATTTGATTGTTTATTTGATATGCATTTACTTCTAAGCATTGTATCTTTATTCTGGATTTCATTAACTATGATATATATATTTATATATTGATTTATAAAAGTAAGCCATAAAGCAGACTATTAAATGATAAAAGTAGGCTACAGCTTCAAGAGAGTATATTTGATTTCTTCAAAGTGATTCTATCCACAAAGCTGGCGTAGTTGGGATAGAAGTTAGGTAATCTCTTGAAAAGCGGGAGTAACCGTATCAAGTTGTCTATTTTACTAACTATTACCTTGTCGTCGATGTCGTGAAGTTTGAGCTCTTCATCTATGGCTCCTTCGAGTAAGTACAACGATTTGTTGAACGTCTCGGAGTCAATGTTCACCTGTTGAGTTGTCTTATTACTGGTAGGAGCTACTCCCGGTTTCACCACTTCCTCTACATCTTCGAGCTCTGCTGTGGTCGCTACCAGCTTTGCAGTGTCGAAGATCTTGAGTACTTGTAAAATACGAGATTTGGCCAACTTCAAGCTGGTCAAGGTGGTGAGAACTTGTTTGTCTTCCTCGGACGACTCAAGTCTCAGAATTTGTACATTGTACAATTTGATGTCGTCTTGCAATGAGTTGATGCAATTGATCAAATTCTCCACATAGAAATCTAGCCTTGTTGTGGAACCTTCATCGTCTTGAGCACCGTCGTCGAACGATATCACTGTTGATGAAGCATGAAGTTTCAGGATCCTGTCCTCTAAATCGTTGGTGAGTTCTTTGCTATAATAGTCAAGGTGTGCTAATAGCCCTGAACATTGTGATTGTAGCACTTGTAGGTTCTCTATGGAATCGAGTCTTGATCTTACACCAGGTTGACGTCTTGAAGCACCACTGAGTGTGTTGTCGAACAAGGCATCGAGGTACGCATGTGGTACGAAATCATCGTTGAAGAACATCGACAAGGCGTCGGATTCAGTGGTCTCTTTCTCGGCCATTGTCATTTCAGCTTGTTGTTTGTAGTGATGATAACTGTCTTGGATCTGTTTCGCTACACTTACTTGTCAGTGAAATTTAAGTGCCTGAATTATTATCAGAAACGGTAATTGCCTATTCAGGAAGTTATATTTAGACTTCCTGTTATAGCATGTTCCAGAAATGGTCGAAAATGTCTGAGAAAGACGTGCACGATCCCCCAATTCGAACGCCAAAATCAAAACAACGCGTGAAAAGAAAGAAATCAATTTGGTGTTACACAGAGGTTGCCACACAAGAAGAGCTCAATGACTTCAATCACCGAGAAAGCGTTGCTCAATCTATTCAGCAAGAATAGAACTATCAAGGAGAACGAGCCTATCACTGTCCAGGTCACCAACATCAAGGCTATCCCTAATGACCAAGGTAAGAGATTGAGGTTGATCTTGTCCGATGGCTTCTACACGGTCCATGGGGTAATGAGACCTGAATTTGTAGACGCTGCTGAGCTGCAAGGTTTGAAAAGAACCAGTATCATCACCTTGATGCAATACGAAGGTGAAAGGATGAGCAACAACAGAAGAGTCTTGCTCATCAGTGAGATCAAAGTTGTTGAAGAAACCGCTGCTAGATATGGTACTCAGAGCGCTACCAATGTAGATGAATATTTCAACTCGCACCCTGAAGAAGACTTCTACGCTGACCAAAGTGTTGAGAATAACGAGAAACCAGTCACAGCCACAGCCACTGCCCAGAGCTCAATGTCAGCAGCCCCACTGAAGCCTAAAGAGACTCGTACCAATTTGTACGCCATCGACCAATTATCACCGTACCAGAACAATTGGACCATCAAGGCCAGAGTCTCGTATAAATCCGACGTAAGAACCTGGTCCAATCAGAGGGGAGAAGGTAAATTGTTCAACATCAACTTGTTAGACGAGACCAACGAGATCAGAGCCACAGCTTTCAACGATGTCGCTGATAAATTCTATGATTTACTCCAAGAGGGTAAAGTTTACTACGTCTCGAAGGCTAGGATCCAGCAGGCCAAACCTCAGTTCTCCAACTTGAGCCATCCTTATGAATTGCAACTCGATAGAGACACCGAGATAGAGGAGTGTCAAGACGCTTCAGATGTTCCAAAGTTGAACTTCAATTTCGTCAAGTTGAACAGAGTCCAGGATCTGGAGGCCAATTCGATCATCGATGTAGTTGGTGTCTTGAAAGAGGTCAATCCAGCCTTCCAGATCGTTGCCAAATCTACTGGAAGACCTTTTGACAGACGTGATATCACCATTGTCGATGAGTCTCAATTTGCCATCACTGTAGGTTTGTGGAACAAGTCTGCCTTGGACTTCAGCTTACCTGAAGGTACCATTGTAGCTGTTAAAGGCGCAAAAGTGCAAGATTTTGGCGGTAGAAGCTTGTCTTTGACCCAATCTGCCACCATTGTACCTAACCCAGATATCCCAGAGGCCTTCCAATTGAAAGGCTGGTACGACAAGCAGGGTATCCATGAACAATTCAAATCTTTGAAAGTAGAATCAGGTTCCTCGAGTAATGCTATCAATTTGAAGGAGAGAAAGACCATCATCGATGTACAGAACGAGAATTTGGGCATGAACGACAAGCCAGATTATTTCTCAGTCAAAGGTACCATCAACTATATTAGAACTGAGAATTTCAGTTATCCAGCTTGTCAAGTGGAAGGTTGTAACAGGAAAGTTATCGAACAACCCGATGGAACATGGCGTTGTGAGAAAGACGATAAGAACTTTGAGAGTCCAAACCACAGGTTTATTCTCACTTTGAGCATCATAGATCTGACTGGCCAACTTTGGTTAACTTTGTTCAACAATGAGGTGGAAAAATTGTTAGACGGAACCACTGCCAACGAGATCTACGCCAGTGGTACCAACACTGCCAGTTTCTTCCAACCTTTGCAAATGAACGAGTATAATTTCAGAGTTAGGGCAAGACAAGATAATTATAACGGTAACGTGAGAATCAGGTATCAGTGTGTCGGTTTGGAGAAGATCAATTACAACGAGGAAATCACCTACCTTAGTGAGAAGTTGAACTCCATCTTCCCATGAAGTTCTTGACATGGTGTGTGTGTTTTTTTTGTCCGGTGGTCTCTAAATGGGCTATTATCTATCCTTATTACTTATTTCAGTATTGGTACAAGTTACCAGTTTATGTTTATATCATTAATTCCTTGTTTTTGATCTGTTATTAGGGCTCGTAGACCTACGATCTAGTAATTTGTGAGTCCGTTGGACTCGAGCCAAAAGTTCTTAACCACTTTGGCAAACTCATGTCCTCGTCCTCTGGTAGCCATCATCTTCTTGATGAAAAGATCTGTATTCTTGAGCTCTTTCTGGCCCTCTCTCCCTCTTCTTCCAGAGATCTCTTGGAAAGAACGAGTGAACCAGTCTTTGGACTGTAGAGGATGTTTCAGAACTAGAAACTTGAGAATCTCCTGGAAATACTCGATATTGGATCTCAGTGTATCCAAGAAACTGACCAACGTGGTTAGAGTCAAAGTGATCCCCAAGTTTCCATTGTAGAGTAATTCTGACACTATTTCTGTATCTTTACGAGTACCTTTCTTTAGTACGAGCAATTTGGACCAGAATTTGGAGGCAGACTTGAGAACAAGTTTCTCTTTTGTACTGATAGCCAAGAGACAGAGATCCAAGATACTGCTGAATCTACTGTAATACAAGAGAAGACTTGGTTTCTTCTCAATGATTACTTGTAACATCGATATCGAAGATTCCAACAAATCGGGATCTTGACGTATCAGCTCAGCGTTTTGCAATATTAGAACATCACAAATGCCATGAATTGAAGCCTCTGTTAGTTTCAAGTAGTTAGTGAATATCACTGTCTCCAATAATTTGAACAAATTTGGTAACGCATTCGGGTTGCAAAGTGGGAATTTGGTGACGATGTACTCGATTATGACACTGATGTCGAAGGTAAATGGACCACTCTTCGATTCAGTCAAACCTCTTCTGAAGATATCACAACATTTTTCCACAATCTCAAAGTTTTGTAGTAGAATTGGTCTTGTCTTGTCCAATGAGACCTGGCTTATGATAGATACTACAATCTCCTGTACAGATGAGAAGATTGCAAATGACTCAGGTGTGTCGGTTTCATCGCCGTCGTCTAGCTCGTCTGGTAGTTGCATTCCTTTCCCCATCTCATCAACACATTTGATCAAAGAGATCAAATAATCTAAAGATTCCAGAGTAGATATGCTCTCAGTTTCTATCAAAATAGTGATCTTCAGCTTAATTCCAGTCAAAGTCTGCTTCAAATGCTGTTCCTGAGCACTGATATCAGGATTAGCCTGAACTATCGACGCAAATGAGTTCACAATTCTCTCACGGACTACAGCTGAAACTGCACTGTTCTCAATGAGGTTGAACACGATAGTTTCAAACGTGGGAAGGAAGGTGATCAAAGAAGATCTGCAATCATCAGCTATCTTGGCGATAGCTCTCGATGCTTGAAGTTCAAATGATGTGGAGTTCATAACACATGCAAATAAAAACTCAAGCACCAGTGGAAGAAAAGGTACACCCTGCTCTACTTTGTAAAAGAAACCAACTTCTGAAAGAAGCTGGATGGATGTTGAAATGAGATAAATAGATCCAGGATCTGATACTTTGGAAGATACTTTCTTGAGCACTTCTTCTTGTAGTAATTTAGACAAGCACTCCAGTAATTCTGGAGACAACCTGCTCTCTGTGAAATTTCCTGATATTGTGCTAATTGCAAATAATAAAGCCTCTAGGCCATTCACATCACTGATGTCTTGATTAACGATATCAAGAGCGCTGCTTGTCAAATATTGATAGAATGGCATTTTCAAAATCGGAAAGATGAGATCCAAAAAATCGGCAATGTCTCTTCTATAAGACATAAATTGAGACTTGTACGAGGTGAAGTCTGCCTTTGGTATCTGCATCTTTTTCAAAAACACCAATGAAACCCTGGTGTAGATCTCATAGATTTTGTTGTTCACGCCTTCAATTTTCTGAGGGTCATTTTCAAATATCACAGCTACTCGATCTTGGTCTTCGAGATGAGTCTCTGCCAATTCTGACCAGAATTCCAAGATGTCTTTCGACAGTAATTCTTCCTCGATGGGTAAAGCTGGGAAGTCTGTAAGACTTATAAGGAACTCGACTTTCGAATCGTCCATCAAATTCTTGTTAAACCCCATTACATCTGCCTCTAAAAACAAGATCACAAATCTTGCAAAATTGTTGAAAGTCTCATAGTCTTCAACGTTTCTACACTCTTCCAAGTAATGAATACACCACGGACTGAAAATTATGGAGCTTATCTTGTTTTTCAAGTCTTTGCTGAAAAATGAAGGTTTTGTTTCTAAGATGTCAATTGTAACATCAATAGCTTTCGAAGATATGTTGGAATCTTCTGAAATTATCAAATCTAGTAAGGTGTCCAATGGTTTGGTGATGTCATGCCTCTCTGTTGAGTTGAATTCAACAACCGAGATGTACTGGATCCAGCTATTAAGACATTCCAAAGAGCTCTGGTATAATTGATTTGTAAAAAGTAGATCAATAGTTGTAGGGAAGACTGTCTCGTGTATCACTTGAAACAACTCACTACTTCTAGGAGAAGAAGGGTCCTTTCTAGTTGCCTCTTCCACCAAGATCTGAGAGAACAATATTATCAACTCTGTGACTTGGTTTGGAAGTTCTGGGAGTATTTCAGTTGGTGAAGGTATATGTGATGAGCCTGTATAGAGAGATACAGCAAGAGTTGATAGAGGAGTTTGCCATTCCGAATGAAACTCAATAAACATTGTTGCTAGGTTTGAAAGAAGCTTTCTGATTATGAATGAAACAGACCCTGTGGAACTCCTTACCATATCAATTGTATGGCTTAAAAGCTCAATGATAACATGCTGTGCATCTTGACTCGATAACTCTGGAGCATGAATGTTTATATTGACCGTGTAAGTCAAGGCACCAAAGAACTTACAATTCAAAGAATCCACTTTGAGTAAAGCATCAGCTAAAGCCCATCCATGAGAGGACTTCTGATAGGTCTGTAGTTCTTTCTGAATAGTCAAGACCTGATCAGGGTCTTTGGAAGAGTACAAAGCCTCAACTAACTGATCATAGTTAGTATATAAGTTTCAACAGGGACCAATTCGCATCAACAACTCACCTGCACCACAGATTTTAACTCTGAACCGTCAAGATTCATCTAATTGACGTGGTGTTATTGGTGTAGTAAATAGTTATTTATATATGTAGGTTAAAAAAATTGATCGTGAAAAATTGACTAAAATTTATACTCATCACCTCAGTGCAAAAAAAATGTACAAGCTCAAGCACATGCTGAAAAACTCAATTACAATCAAACTACAGTAGACCTTATTTAATAGATATATTTGAAAAATATAAACTAAACAGAATTAAACCGAAACAGAAGACTAGAAATCAGTCAACTTATTTCTTAGCAGCCTTGACAGCAGCCTTGGTGACCTTACCAGCCTTGTCGGATTTGACGACAGACT